>CM062817.1:1491651437-1492251437 GCA_031772625.1 Pinus tabuliformis
CCCTCTGCTATAAGGTTCTAATATTGGGTCCCAATATTAGATCAAATATTTCTCTCAAAATAATTATAAGGGACTGCAACCTCCTATATTCTATCCTCTCGAAGTCCCGATTTTTTATCTTACTATGATATGATGACCTTCTTAGGTCTAACTTCAGTAGTCAATAACTATTGATCCACAAGGCTAGTTCGATTGACATCAATGTTAACATACCAAATGCCACAAGACATCCAGGCAATGTTAATTGTCCAACAATATCCACCTTTTGGATTGATGGTCCTTTTGGGGTTTTTACATCTAGACGCCAACATACATCAGATCTCCCTACATCATAACTTTCTTTAAATTTAATTTAAAGTGGATTTATGAGATCCTAGGTGCTAGCCTCGCTCTAATACCTTGGTTGTATTAGTCCCCTTTACCGTGCACCAATGCATCGAAGCCCCTTTCATTGTAACTTCTCTCCAAAATTATTTACGAAGAAGTTCTGATGTTTCAACCTCTGGAATACTTCCCACGTGGCATCACACAACACTTGGGTCCTTGGTCTTCTCCATGCACCTAGAACTTTTGGTCCTCACAAATGAGTGCCATTCCAAATTCGTACCCCTTTATCAGATCAAAAAATTTCTATAAAATAATTAGACAAGATTTCTAGCGGGAGACAAAGGGTCCATCGGTTCTTGGTTTTTCAAAGATTTCCTTTGTATTCCTTCTCCTTGTCAAACCTCAGCACTTTCAGAAAATTGGAATTTTTAAGGACTTACGAGGTTTTGAGGTTCAGATGGGCTCGATCTTATAAGGTGTTGATAATAGGTCTGGATGTGCTCTGGCCTTCGATATTCAAGTGGCCTCCAACTATTAATATTCTGATATGACCTCCAGTCTGAGACTCTAATATTAGGTCTCGATGTGTTCCAACCTCTAATATCAGATCGAAGATATTTCTCAAAAGAATTATAGTTGACTCCAACCTCCTATATTCTACCCTCTCGAGATCTCAATTTGTTAGATTGCTCTGATATTACAACCTTCTAAGATCTAACTTTGGCAGTCAATAACTTTTGATCCACAAGGCCATTTTCCAACTTCAACGCAGCTTTCGAAAGCTCTTTTAGCCCAATTTCCAGTGGAGAGTGTCTGATATAGGATTTGAGCCAATATTCTACCTGGGAAATGGTTGCAAACTCTCTATCTCTATTCTAGTCTGATTAACATCATTTCCATTATGCCAAATACCACAATCCGCCAATACATTGTACAACAATATCCCTCTTTTACATTGATGGCAACAAGATACGCTCCCCATAAAACCCAGAACATTATTTCTCATTGTTATTATTCTCCATAGTAATCTACAACCCTTTAGCATCAATGGAAATGGATGCCCTTGAATACTCCCCCTAAGCCACTGCAACCTACTCTTCAATTGATCTCGTATGTTGAGTAGCTTCCAATGCACACTATAGTTGAGTAATTTGGGATGAGGAGTCATAACCCTTATCTCCTACCTGAAATATTCTAAAGTTTCTATTGCCAGTGGCTTAGTAAAGATATATGCAAGTTTTTATTTAGTGGCCACATATTCAGGACTAACAACATTGGCTGCAACTTGTTCTCTTAAGAAATGGAATTTGATGGGGATGTGATTGGCATTGGAATGCATGAAAGGATTCTTAGAGATACTGATGGAACTTGTATTATCACATATGATTGGAATAGGATCAGTCAACTCTACCTTAATATCCTTTAAGGTTTGCTTCATCTATATAATTTGTAAGAAACAAATGGTAGTAGCAATATACTCTACTTTACTAGTTGATAAATAAATGGAGACCTTTCTCTTGCTAACTGATGAGCCTAAGAACTTTCCCAAAAGGAATGTTGCACTTGAGGTGCTCTTCCTATCATCAATATTTCCTACCCAATTAGCATCAGTATAGGCATTCAACTTAAACTATCTGCCTTTACCATACCACATTGGATCTGAAAATCACTCGTGAGTGATCTCATGTGCTGGTGTGTGTCTATGTCATCTTAGGCAATGAATCAATCAGATTGAAAAATATACAAACTTTTGATAATGGAAAATAGTAAGAGAAACACTGTAAGAATATGCAAGAGCACAACAAATTAGTAAGGAGTTCACCCAATCCTCCTAGGCTACTTGTCTGGTCTAGCTTTCAGTGGTGGCCTTCTTTATTGTGTCTTTAAAATAGAGCTTTTACAATGAGGAGCTTGATTTGAGTCTCCTCAAACAGATGATGCTTAATAGGGTGGTTCTTGGATTCCCTAAGCAACTAGAGTGCATAGACTCCCCCTTACCAAGTCTTGACCTCAACAGGTCTAAATGGGATGAGTCCAATTTGGTACTCAGCTCTCGATAGATATCCTCTTAGGGACTGCTTGAACCTCTCAAGCCTGGTTCTTTCTTCTCAATGCTACCTTATGTCAACTCACTCTCTATTCTCTACTTTAGTTTATGTTCGGTTTCTCTGTCTCATAGTCTCCTTCTTCTTTTGTCTCCTGTTCTCTTCTCTGTTTGTGCATGCCTTAAAGCTAATCCATCCTCTGAATATTTGCTTACTCTTCCACCTCTTCAAATCGCCTACTGTTGTTCACTTGGAATTCCCTACCTCTGCATCATCGCCACTATGTAATGTCTCGAAGGGAAGTGGCCACTTGTCCTTTCACAAACTGCGCCAACTCTTCTTCAAATGGTTCGGTATTTTAGTTACTCTATGTAATGATTGATCTACCAACTCAGTGGTCAAATCGAACTTCATTCTTTCATATGCCACAACTTAATTCTCCCTCCAGATCCAGCCATTCATCGGGTGCAATATCCATAATTATATCAAGAGTCCCCAGATCCTATGGTGTGCACACATATCGTGCGGTTGGCTTGCTCGGACGTTAGCCCACGATGAGAGGTGGTTTTCTCTCTCATCCACTGGACACACATCGTTTGTTGTATGGCATCGCTGGGTCTCCTGAAAATTCTTCTTACCGCCCAAAATTCCTCTGATATTCCACCGATTTTGGAGTACGGGACCTACCTGTCATTTCAACGCTTCTCCCATGGTTTTTGGCTTTCCTTGTGACCAAGCGCTCGGGGCTATTCCTTCTCGAGGGGTTTTTCCTAGCGATGGATAATTAACACTAATCACGCATTAGAAACGGCCTCTGTTTTCCAATCTGGAATTTGTAACTGCTAGTTTACATCTTGCGTGGCCTCCATGGGCCTCGGTCAGCATGCTTTGACTGAGGTCCTCGTCATTCCTTGCTGGCTACAAACTGCCACTGTTTAGAGGTCCTTCGTGATAGCTCTTTGTTCACAAGTTTTTGAAGTCTGTCATGATTTGATAATAGTCATAGAACTCTGATAATTTTCATGGATCCTATTCCGATCATGGCCTTCCCACTAAAAAATATTTTGGACCACCAAAAGTTGATTTTCAAGCATCGACTAAGTGAGGGTACAATTGTCTCACTTGTCCAATCGCTATCCACTTTGCACTGCTCGGATTTGAAACCCTGAGCCCAACTCTGAGGTACTCAACATCTCCCCTACATGTCTTTCTCACCTTCTTGTCCAGAACTGTGTCTTCCTACAATTCATTAAGATATTCAGGTGACAGGTCATCAATAGAAGGCAATTGACTCTGCTCTTCGGGATCCTCAATAAGTGAAGGTTCAAATAATCTCAAGCAATCTGCATTCACGACTGAGTAGATGTGCATGTAAGCTGGTAGATCAAGGCGAAAAGAATTCTAACCAATTTTCTCAAGTATCTTGAAAGGTCCATACCTGATAGGTTTTAGCTTTTTACCTTCACCTTGCATTCTATACTTGCTAATATACAGTCAGACTTGGTGACCAACTTGGAAACTATGCTCCATCGGATGCCTGTCATGCCTTGCCTTGTACTTGGCTTGGCCCTTTTCCAGCTATTCCTATACTGCCTGGTGGATCTCTTGGATTTTTTCAATGAACCTAGTTGCCCTGTCCACATCACTGTGTCCCTAAACTATGTTGTCTTTACCAAAGACAAAATCCAAAGGAGACCTATGTATGAAACCAAAATAGGTCTCAAAAAGAGATCTCTGTGTAGAAGAATGTTTTTCTTGGTTGTAAGGATGCTGGACATAACACAAATGTTCCTCACAAAGCTTAGGATGTTTGCTGCAATATCCCCTGAGCAACTGGATCACTGTCCTGTTGACTACTTCTGTTTGGCCATCAGTTTGTGGATGGAAAGTTGTACTTTTATTCAGTTTTGTGTCCATCCGTTCCCATAGACTTGACCAAAACTTCACCAAAAATTGGGTGTCTCGATCAGATACAATGGAAGTGGATAATCCAAAATGGACCCATACATGTTGAAGGAACAATTTTGTAGTTTGTTCAGCTGTAATCTATTTATTACAAGGTATCAAAACACACATTTTGCTGACCCTATCGACGACAACATATAGATAATCATGACCTTTCCTAGATTTATGTAGGCCTCCAACAAAATCCATAGAAACACTTTCGCAAGGATGAGAAGGAACTGGTAATGGAGTGTATAAGCCTAGTTTTCTATTGCTGGGCTTGCTCTTAGCACACATAGTACACTCTCTTACATATCTAGAAACTGTCTCGTTCATTTTTGGCCAATAACAAAATCTTTGCAGCTGTGCAACTATTTTACTTACCCCAACGTGACCTGATATGAGAGAAGTGTGTGCTTCTGGAATTATCTTTACTCTTTCAGTTTGTGGAATGCATAGCTTCCCACAATGATATAGGAGTTAGTCGTTTATATGATAATCCAATTCTTCTACTCGTTTGCCTTGACTTAAAGTTGCATATACATCTTTGAAATCTATATCTTGAGCATATTGTTCAATGTAGCTCTCATGTAACACAAAATTATGCTTAAGTATAGTAGATGTATTTATAATGGGTCTAGATAACATATCTACAACTTTATTGTGTATGCCCTTTTTAGATTTGATGACTAAATGAAACTGTTGTAGAAAACCCATCCACCTATAGTGTCTTGATTGTTGCAACCTAGTTTGGGAGTGTAGATATTGAAGTGGTTGATGATCAATATGTATTACTATCTCTTTTCCCATTATGTAATGTTTCCACTTTTTCACACTTTGTACTAATGCATACAATTCTTTATCATATGTAGGGTAGTTAACTACTGAAGAATTAAATGTCTCAGAATGATAACATATGGGTTTATCGTGCTATGTCAACACTGCTCCCATGGCATAGTCACTGGCATCCATTTGGATCTCAAATGGCCTTTGAAGATTAGGCAGTGCTAGTATAGGTGTTGTACTACTCTTTTCTTTCAAGGTGTTGAAGGCTTTCTGCTGTTTGCCTCCCCACTGAAACACCTTGTTCAATCCTGTTAAAGCATGTAAGGGAGCTACAATTAAGGAGAAGTTAGAAATGAAATTTCTCCAATATTGTGCTGCTCCTAAGAAGCTCTTAACTTCTGTAGCAGATTTGGGTTTAGACCAGTTTACAATGATTGCGACCTTAGAGGGATCTATCTTCAATTCACCACCCCCTACTATATGTTCAAAATAATTCAAAGATGTTTTTCCAAATTCACATCTTGAGAGTTTAACATAAAGTTTTTCTCTTTTCAAAACATCTAGTGTCTGCTTAACATGCTTTAAATGTTCTTCCAATGTTTTGCTAAATATCAGAATGTCATCCAGATACACAATAACAAAATAATCAAGAAAAGGTCTGAGTACATCACTCAATATTCTCATGAAAGTAAAAAGAGCATTAGTTAAGCCAAAAGGCATAACCAACCACTCATACAATGCCTGATTTTTTTTGAAAGTAGTCTTCCATGCATCTTTTTTTGCAACTCTTACCTGATGATATCCACTATGCAAGTCTAACTTGGAAAAATAAAAAACTTCTTTCAATTGATCTAATAGATCATCTATGCGAGGAAGGGGATACCGATTTTTTATTTTTATCTTATTCAGTGCTTGGTAATTAATGCACATTATCCATGAGCCATCTTTCTTTCTCACCAAAATGATTAGAGATCCACATGGTGATGTGCTAGGTCTGATGAACCACTTCTCGAGCAACTCCTACACCTGCTTATTGATTTCTGCATTCTCTAAAGCGGACAACATGTACATTCCAATGTTGGGCAATGGAGCATCTTGCTACAAAATAATATCGTGCACTATTTCCTTTTTGGGTGGTAGACCTTTAGTTTCTTGAAACAAGATATCGTACTCTGAAACAACCTTTTCTAAATCAGCTTGCTTTTTAGCATTACAGCCCTCAAATACATTGGTTTTATCAGGTTTATTTTCCTTTACAACCATCAGTAAGAATTTTTTGCATGAATTTATCATTCTTTTCATCTGCCCTGAGTTTATGAGAGTATAATTATTCTTGAGCTTATGAGCTCTTAAAAAGTATTTGATTCCATCTTTAACGAGTAGATACTTATTTTCAGCTATATATAAAATAACTTTTCTATCATACAAATAAGGACTTCCTAAAACAATTCCACATATATCCAAAGGAATTATGTCTAACTCAACCTCATCTACAAATGCTGACCCAAAAGAAAACTTGAGTTTGCATTGTCTAGTCACTTGTAGTTGTGATTTATCATTTAGCCATCCTAATGGGTATGGTTTCTTGTGAGGTGTAGTCAGTAATCCCAACTTCTTTGCAATTTCTTTAGAAATTAAATTTACTTGTGATCCACTATCAAACAAAGTATCAATCCTTTGATGTTTGGAAACAACTTGAATATCGAAAAGCTCATGTCTTTTTCTCTCATTTTCTTCATCAATAATAGATTGTGCAGAACTACTAGTAGATGCTTCAGAATTCTTACCTTTAATACCTGTGGCTGCAATGGTTGTTTCATCTCTTGAGTCTGACCCCAAATTTTTCTGAATAGCTGTAGCCGTCTTCTTCTTCCTGTCATCGAACTTTTTAGGTCTCAGCTCTAGATGCAGAATCCAACAGTGCTCATCATCATGCCCATCCTTCTTACAATGAGTAGATGAAGCCTTGCTCTTCTGTGCAGTGTTAGCCTTCCTTGCTTTCCATTTTTGTTTTCTTTTCTCCTTATTCTTGCTTGCAGTGGGTTGGGATGATCCCCCAACTTCTGGATTTCCATTCTTTCCTCTAGCTTCTAGATGAGTAGCTTGTACAGATACCTTATCTATACTAGTGGGATTAAACATGAGGATAGTGTGCCTCATGTAGTTGTGTAGACCACCAAATTACTTCAACAGAGCCTCAGGTGAGTTTAATGAGATTCCTAGAATCAATGCTCTCTTTCTAAATTCTTGGGTGTATCCCTGTACACTTTGTCCTTTCAACTGTAGAAGAGTTTGCCAACTCATCATGGCTTGCTGCATGTAGGCCAATGGATAGAACTGCTTTTTGATTGCAGAAACAAATTCACTCCAGACAAAAATAGTCTTACCATGTCTCTTCATGTCAGTTTGGGTCCTGCCTTCCCACGAAACCAAGGCAGTGCGTTCAAGGCATAGGCTTTCCAGCTAAATCTTTCTCTTGTCTGAATCAGTACTCTACACTCTGCAATAAACATCAATTTGTCCAATCCAATTGTCCAGCTTTTCCGCATTCAACTCTCCATCATATATAGGTAAATCAAATTTAACGTCTAGTTTAATCAAAGATGAATTCTTTTTATGTTCAGAGCTATTAGGAGGTGTGAGAAAGCTTTCCTCTTTCCCTTTGCCTTTTGAGTGGTCATGGAGGAGAGACTCTTCTTCTCCTCTATCTTGTTTGAAGCCTGATGAATCTTCATCCTTACTTTTTATGAAGTCCTTATACATTTCATGTACCATGGATCTTATGACTAGGAAACTATCTATGACTTGAGGGTCTAGACCCAAAAAACATTTTGCTGACATTGTCTTCTGAGAATAGACTCTCCCAATTTTAGGATTAGTTTCGACCAACTCTCCTTCTCCTAATTTGAGCTTTGATCTAGTTAGCATTCAACAGCTAAATCCAACACAAGCTTGTCTAACCTTAACAACGTAAAGCTTTGATACCACATGATCTGAAAATCACTTGTGAGTGATCTCAGTTACTTAATTAATGAATGAAGGTATTACAAACTCATGTGCTGGTGTATGTTTATGTTATCTTAGGCAATGGATCGATCAGATTGCAAAATACACAGACACTAGATAATGGAAAGCAGTAAGAGAAACACAGTAAGCAAATGCAAGAGCACAACAAATTAGTAAGGAGTTCACCCAATCCTCCCGGGCTACGTCTCTAGTCTAGCTTTCAATGGTGGCCTTAAATCTATGTGTCTTTAAAATAGAGTTTTTACAATGAGGAGCTCAATTTGAGTCTCTTGAAATAGATGATGCTTAGTAGGGTGGTTCTTGGATTCCCCAAGCCAGTAGAGTGCACAAAATACCCCTTACCAAGTCTTGACCTCAATTAGTCTGAATGGGATGAGTCTGATCTGGTACTTAGTTCCCGACAGATATCCTCTCAGGGATTTCTTGAACCTCTCAAGCCTAGCTCTGTCTGCTCAATGCTGCTTTAAGTCAACTCAACTATCTCTTCTCTACTACACTTTATGTTTGGTTTCTTTGTCTCACTGTCTCCTTCTTATTTTGTCTTCTGTTCTGTTCTTTGTCTGTGCGTGGCTTAAAGCCAATCCATCCTCTGACTCTTCACTTCCTCTTTCACCTCTTCAGATCACCTACTGTTCTTCACTTAGAATTCCCTGCCTCTGCTTCATTTCCATTGTGTAATGTCTCATAGGGAAGTGGCCACTTGTCCTTTCACGAACTGTGCCATCTCTTCTTCAAATGATTCAGTATTTAGGTTACTTTGTGTAATGATTCATTTGCCAACTCAGTGGTCAAATCGGACTTCAGACTTTGATATGCTGCAACTTAATTCTCCATCTAAATTCGTTCATTCATCGGGTGAAATCTTCGTAATTAGATCTAGAGCCCCCAAATCCTACGTAATTCGCTCTTATAGCACGGTTGACTTTCTTGGACGTTAGCCCATGATGAGATGCATTTTCCTCTCTCATCCACAAGACATGTGTCATTCACTATATGGTATCATTGGGTCTACTGACAATTCCAGTTACCGCCCAAAATGCCTCCGATATTCCACCAATTTTGAAACATGGGACCCGCCTATCATTTTAGTGCTTTTCCCATGGTTTTTGGCTTTCCTTGTGACCGAGCACTCGAGGCTATTCCTTCTCGAGGGGTTTTACCCAACGATGCATGATTAGCACTAATCACGGATCAAAAACGACCTCCATTTTCCGATCTGGACTTCCTAACTGCTAGTTTGCATCCTGCGTGGTCTCCATGGGCCTCGGTCAATATGCTTTTATCAAGGTCCTCATCATTCCTTGCTGGCTACAAACTGCGATTGTCTAGAGGTCCTTCCTGATAGCTCTTTGTTCACAAGTTTTTTAAGTCTGTCATGATCTGATAATAGTCATAGAACTCTAATAATTTTCATGGATCCAATTCGGATCAACATTCCATAATTTGCTTTCCCTTGAAGTAAACCGGTGAAGGTTCCTATTCATGTAGGTGTGAGGTTATTTGCTAAACAGTGTTCCAAGACACAAGAAGAGGAAGAGGACATGTCCCGTGTTCCATATGCAAGTGCAATCGGTAGCTTGATGTATGTAATGGTTTGTACTAGACGAGACAATGCACATGTACTGGGAGTATTGAGCAGGTTTATTTCAAAACCAGGGAAGGAGCATTTGACATCAGTGAAGCAGATTTTTAGGTATTTGCATGGCACTAGTGATTATGGTTTGTGCTACCAAGGAAGACAAATTGGATAGAGTGTTGGATATTCTTGGCTTTGATTATGAAAGCTGGGCTCATCCTTGGTGACTGTTTTAACCCATACAAAGACTTCTTTAACTTGCATACCAATTCTTTCTTACCCTTCACCAAAAAGCCTTCACGTTTCTTCTTGTAGATTTCCTCTTCCAGATCCCCATGAAGAAATGTTGTCTTCACATCCATCTATTCTACCTCAAAATCAAAAGCAACAAAAAAATATAAAAGTAATCTAATAGAAGTTACCTTGGCAATAGGAGAAAAAATATCACCAAAATCAATTCCCGGCACCTGGGACTAACCTTCTGCTACCAACTGATCTTTGTATTTCTCCACTTTTCCTTCTGCATTTGTCTTCTTTTTGAACACCCATTTGCTGCCAATGGGTTTCCTTCTAGTTGCCAACTCCACTAGATCCCAATCCTCATTTTGTTGGAGAGATGCCATTTCATCAACCATGGCCTCTTTCCAGAGTTTTCCATCCTCTGAATCCACTACTTCCTTCATAGTTTTGGGATCATCATCAGTAACAGACAAAGAAAATTTTTAATAGAAGGCAGATGGACTATACCTTTCTGGCTACCTTCTTTCTCGAATTTATCTTCTCAAAGCCAGAGTTTGTGGCTCTTCATCTTCTGATTTCTCCTCTGCTATAGAGTCTGATTCTTCCTCCTTTAACTCAAACTCTATCTTCTTAGGTTCCCTTGGTTGGACTTCATGTTTAATAACATCTTTCACCTCTCTGAACACCACATCTTGGCTATACACAACCTTCCTTGTTACTAGGTTCCAAAGCTTATAACCCTTTAAACCATCCTTATACCCAATAAAGATGAACTTTTTAGATTTACTATCCAACTTGGTTCGTTTCTCCTTTGGAACATGTACATATGCATCACATCCAAATACCATCAGATGTGAAAGAGAAGGTTTCTTACCAGTCCATAACTCTTGTGGAGTCCTATCCTCCAACGCTAATGAAGGTGACCTATTGACCAGGTAACATGCAGTATCCACCACCTCTGCCCAGAATTCCTATCCTAACCCAGGACCACTGGGCATGCTTCTTGCCCTTTCCATCAACATCTTGTTAATTCTTTCTGCAACTCCATTTTGTTGAGGTGTATATGGAGTAGTCTTCTGTCGTGCTATACCACACTTCTTACAGAATTCTTCAAATTCCTTGCTGCAAAACTCTCCACCATTATCTGTCCTCAACACCTTTATCTTCTTCTTTGTCTGATTTTCGACGAGAGCCTTAAATTCTTTAAACCTGTCAAAGACTTCAGATTTCTTCTTAAGGAAATATATCCATCTATTCCTTGAGAACTCATCTATAAATGATACATAGTACACAAACTTACCCAGTGATGGAACCTTCATAGGTCCAAACACATCACTATGCACAAGTTATAATATCTGTTTTGCCCTCTTACTACTGTAGGGGAAACTCACCCGATTCTGCTTCCCATATACACAATTTTCACAGAAATCAAAATCCAGAGAGATATTACTCATACCTTCTACCATATCTTTACCATGAAGTATTCTAAGGCCCTTATCTCTAATATGTCCAAGGCTTTGATGCCACAACATGGTTTTCTCTCCAGAGACCACTATATTTTCTACTCCACTTTCAGGAAACACA
Organism: Pinus tabuliformis; assembly: GCA_031772625.1. Lineage (NCBI taxonomy): Eukaryota > Viridiplantae > Streptophyta > Pinopsida > Pinales > Pinaceae > Pinus > Pinus tabuliformis. The sequence goes on from CM062817.1 coordinate 1,491,662,967, forward strand.
GAACTGTTGCACCCATCAATAACAGTACTACCTTGCAGCTTGTACAGAGTTCCAATTCAAACTCCCCACATCAATACCAGTGCTCCCAAAACCATTTTGCAGGTATCCTTCTCGAACACTATTTTTACACCTGTATCATCCAACTTGCTTACAAAAATCAGATTTCTGGCCAATGCAGGAATATGCAGAACACCCGGAAGTGTTCTAACCCTTCCACCTTGCAACTTCAACTTTAATTTTCTGCGACCAATGATTCTAGCCTTTCTATCATCCCCTAAGAAGACATCACCACCATCGTATTTCTCATACTCGAAAAACCACCCTCTATGGGGAGTGAAGTGAAAGGATGCACCTAAGTCAATCAACCATGCCTCATGATCTACATGTGTACTTGAAGAAGCCAAGTACACATCCCCACCTTCATCTGAGGTGGCTTTCACCTCTTTAGAAGGATAATCATTAGATCCCTTTTCTTTATCAGGAGCTTTAGATTTACAATCTCATTTGTAGTGACCTTCCTTTCCGCATTTCTAGCACACCACCTTTACAGGTTTTCCTGGAGTTTTAGATCTCCCTCTAGATTTAGATCTCCCACTCGATGACTTATTTTTGCTTCTGTTCTAGGACCATCCTTGTACATAAAAGTCATCACCTTTTTTTCTCTCCATATTTTTCCATCTCATCTCCTCCATCAGCAGGGCTAAGACTATTTCATCAAACTACAAGGCAGTTGCATTGCTACCGATTGCAATAACCAGACTATCCCACGAATCTGGTAGAGAACACAACAAACTGATGAACTTATCTTCATCTGAAATTTTAATATTAACAGATGCTAACTGATTTACCACAGTATTAAATGCATTAAGATTCTCTATCACTGAGTTTCCATCTTTCATTCTCAAGTTATATAGTTTTTTCCACAGGAACAGTTTATTCACCAGAGACTTAGATTGGTACAAAGTCCCTAACTTATCCCAGAAATCCTTCACTGTAGCTTCCCCTGATACATTCAACAATACAGAATCTAAGACACAGAATCGTATTGTTCTCTTTGCCTTCCGATCCAACTTCTTCCATTCTTCATCAGACACTGCCGTTGGTTTAGTACCTAGATCTACCACGATCCACTGATATTTATCCACCAACAGATCCTCCATCTTGAGTTTCCACAACTCAAGACTCTGACCAGTAAATTTCTCGATCTCTATCTTTCCACTACTCTCCATCTTCTTTCACCACTAGAATCGATCTTGCAGATTTCTTACTGAACAATGTCTACCATGGGCCTGAGCGAAACCCCTTAGCAACAAAGGCATCCTGTTGAAGCTAAAACTGCTCTGAAACCAAAATTTTACGAGGTGCTGCGATGGACCCCATAAAGTGGGGTTACGGCTACACCTCAAACCCCCTATGACCCCCCCTCGCTACACAATCAGTGCAACAAAAGGGGGCTCCACGCTCCCTCTAACCTCCCGGTTAACTACGTGGGCTAGTCGTGGAAAGAATATAACATAACCCAACATTGAAGATATTTGAAAAACCTTTTGGCAACGATGACATGAATTTCATGAGGGAAATCTTGAAATCTAATGACAAGACCCACCACTTGCATGATGTCTAGCTGCGAAGTTGTGATATAAAACAAGCTTCTTATCATGGATATGTATCCTGTCTGATTTATCGACAGTGTCTCATCTTATTTGCATAATTTGAATCCTATAACCATAGGTTTTTTAACTGGCTTGCAATATTCCAAACCAAAATTTTTCGTAGGTTCTTGTAGGTACTTGGATTGGGAGATAAACACTCAATTTTGAGACGAAGAAATTTTAAATCGCAAGTAGAAAGACAACTCTTTGATCATGAACATCTCGAAATTTTTCTGCATACATTTCGTGAATTGATGTCCTAATTCTTACAAGTTGTTTCCAAATATTATGTGGTCCTCATATACTACTACAACCAGAAGATGATTGCCTTTATTATTTATGTATATTTTTTTGTCTACAATACCTTTCTTAAAGACGTTTTGCTGAAGGTATCGATCCAGTCTTAAATACCAAGCTCATAGAACCTATTTGAGTCCATATAAGTCATTTTTTTAGTTTTCACACAAACTCTTTATCTTCAGTGAGTGTGAATCCTTATGGATACTGAATATAAACCTCTTCTTCGAGATATCCATTGAGAAAGGTAGACTTCAACTCCATTTGATATACCTTGATATTTTTATGACTAGAAAAGGAATGAAACATTCTAATATCTTTGTTTCTCGCTACTGGTGCACAGGTTTCCTTGAAATCTACCTCCTCTATCTGGGCATACCCTTTGCAGGCCAAATGCACCTTGATCCTAATTACTTGACCCTGCTTGATTTTTAAAACCCATTTTATTCCAATGTATTTTTTCTCTTTGGGTCTTGGATCAAGTTCTCGGCTATCATTCTTCTTAATTTCATTAAGTTCTTCATTCGTAGCACTCACCTAAAACTTGTCCTCACTTGCTTGGATGATATTTTTAGGCTCAATCTAAGGCAATAGGGAAATATTTGCATAGCTTAAACCACTAACAAGTTTCCTCTTGGTCTTGGAGTTTTTGGCTCTTGGTGTTTTCAGCCTTGGAGTTGTGCTCAATTCCACATCTTCATTATATGGATTTGTTTCATCTTGATTTGAGGACCTAATGTCTTAACTTTCCTCTCCTTCGAAGTTCATGTTTCCTTTGGAGAACATATATTGTGAGGCTATTTCATCTACTATTACATCAATGCAATCCTCAACCCTATTTTTATGTTTTTTGTAACACTTGTAACCTTTACTTCGAGAAGAGTACCCAAGTAATAAACCCTCATCAGCGCGTGTATCAAAATTTCCAAGGTTTTTATCATTCTTTTTGATAAATAATTTTCTCCGAGACACCTTGAAGTGTTTAAATAAAGTAGGTCTTCTCTTCCATAACTCATAGGGATTTTTATCACTATTATGCATTAGTCGTGTTCTATTTTATAGGTACACTATTTCTTGCATTACTTCTCCCCAAAAGATGTTGGATACCTTTTCCTCATCCATCATAGCTCTAGGCATTTCCTAGGTTGTTCTATTCTTTCTCTCAACTAATCCATTTCGTTTTGGAATTTTAGTCACAAAATATTTCCTCCTAATGCCATGCTCTTCACATAATTCTTCAACCTCTCTTGAAGTGTAATCTCCTCCTCTGTCTCACCTTAAGCATTTGATCTTTAAATATTTCTCATTTTCTAATTGAGCTTTAAATTTTTTTAAATGCTTAAATTCTTTTGGTTTTTCTTTTAAGCACATGATGCAAGTGGCCCTAGTAAGAGGATCAATGAGAAACATAAAGTAACTTTATCCTCTTGGTATTTTTTCTCTAGTTGGGTCGAAAATATCTATATCAATTATCTCTAGTGGTCTAGATAAAGAGAACTCTTTTGACTTAAATGAGCCCTAGTTTTCTTACAAAATTGACATGACCTACAAATTGAATTATCAGGTCTTGATAGTCTTGGAAAACCTCTCACCCCCCTCATCTTGCCGACTCTAATCAAACTATCAAAATTTATATGACTAATTCTCTTGTGCCACAACCATGCTTCATTCATTTTTCTTAAATAAAATTTTATTGTAGGATCATCAAAAAAATATACATTGTTGTGAGTTTTGATTGTTTTTCCCACTAGATTTCCATCTTTCTCATTTCAGATCTCACAATTCTTGGATCAAAATATCACATCATAGCCGTGATCACACACATGGCTTACACTAAACAAGTTATTCTTGAGACCTTTCATGTACAACACATTTTCATCTTTCATCTTTTAATCCCAATTGACTATGCCTTTACTATCCACATATTATCTATTCTATTTATTATCTGTAGATAGAGCAAGTCAACATTGCATGCTATTTTTAGGGTTTTGTTTATAATTATCGTTATCCTTTTGAGAAGTTAGTTGCCAAATATTTTGGGACTTAGATAAGTACTAGAACCTGCTTTTTCACTCCCTTGCCTTGTGCTTGAAATTATTATATTTAAAAAACTCAACATCACTTAACAGGTTAGAGAAGGCATTTCAATATCTGAGAGGAGAGTCTTGAGATCTAAAATTATTATACTTATTATATCTAGGATTTTCCTCTCTTTCAACATTGATCCTTCTATAATAAGAAACCTTATGTCCAAAGATGTGACACATATTACAATAACCATAAAATAAATAAGTGTACCTATTGTTGGAAGGTTTATGAGTTTGTACATGTAGGTACCTCTGTTGTAGGGTTGATTGATTCATTCTCTATTTGTGTGGCTCCTTGGGCTGGATGGAGTTATTATTTCATTGATGATCTCCTATTTTCCTTGCCTCCCATTTATCTACATTGATTCTTTCTTGAAGCTTGTTTTCATAGCTCCGTTGTTCCTCAAATCCTCCAGACCTAAAGTTTATCTTTCCCATAGAAGATTCACGTGTTCTTGAGTATCCCACACCTATTTTGTTCCTTGAGGACATTTGTCTGTTTGGAATATAATCTAGCCTTCTTGTGCCTTCTACAAATTTTCATTTAAAACTTTCTCTGTCTCCACTCCCATAAGATCCTTTCTCAGGGAGATGACCTCTGCCTGGAGACTCCGACCATTTTCTTCCCATTCATGGATCAAATCATGAATAACTTCTTGCTCTCACTTTTCTTCTTCTAATTTGACTTTCAAAGACATAATTTCATCTTGACTTTTTTTTTGTGATTGTTTCATTCTGCACCTTGAACAACTCTTATTTTAAATGATTATTCTCTTCTTCTAGTGCCTCACATGTTCCATGTTTTCCTTTTAGTAGAAGGGATAAATTTTCTTTTCTTTTAATGGCTTCTTCAAGTTTTTATTTTTTATAAAAAAACTCTTCGTTGTGTGATTTCTATAGACCTTCTTCAGCACGCTGCAATTTTTCTTTTAGTTTTCTATTCTTTTTCCTCACCTTCTTTGGATCATCAAGAGAACTCATGAGTTCCCCTTCAAAGTCCATTATTCCTACTTCATCTTCTTACTCTTCAGAATTAGTAATATTTTATTTCTTGGAGTTTTCTCCAAATGCCATAAGTACTTATCTAAATAATCTTCTAAAGAGTTTTCATTGTCTCACTGTAGTGTTGAACTACCGTCTTTTGTGTAGAGGCTCTTTTTCTTATATAATTTCTTCCTCTTATGTTTTTGAGATTTTTTCCTCAATTTCTGATCATATTCCTTTTCAGCTCTTTCATTGTAAGGGCACTTGAATGAGAAAAGTCCAACTATCCCATAGTAAAATTATTTAAATGGCAACTTCCCTTTATATTTTCCCGAGTCGTGCTTCAATTTCTGGGAAAATTCAGCCATCTCTTGATCAGATTCATGGCAGGAGAATTCTTGATGATATTGTTCTCCTTGGCCTTCTTGGACACTTTGAACATTGCCTCCTTGGGTTCAAAATTCTCTCTTTCTACTCTCATGTCGTAGGATATGAGAGTACCAAGCAGTTTTTCCATCCTTAGATCCTTTAAATTAGTCATTTCTTCAATAGTTGAGACTTTCACATTAAATCTCATGGGTAGGGATCTTAAGACTTTTTTAACAGTCATATATTCCTTGACTTCACCAATTCCTCTTATCAAATTGTTTACTTCATCTACTCTAAGGAAGTGTTCTACTATTATTTCTTCCTCGCTCATTTTTAAACTTTCAATCCTCATTCTAAAAGTTTTAAGTTTGTAATGCTTGAATTTATCATCTCCTTCACGAAAATGATTAAGCTTCACCCACACTTCCTTGGCAGACTTATAGTGCATAATATATACATGTTCGGATTGACTAAGGCCAAAGAGAATGACATTCTTGGATTTAGCATTATATACATAAAAATAATTTACCATCTCCATCAATGGGAGGGACATCAAGGACATAATAATCTATTAGTACAGAGCTCCAAACATCTACTCCTAGGGACATAAGATAGGCTTCAATCCTAACTTTCCGAAAGGCATAGTTTGTCCCATGAAAGACGAGTATCTTCCTTGAGAAAGCATATTGAATCTATTGAATAGACATAATTCCCTATGATCTACATTATAGTGGTTAAATTGTTCCTAAAGGAACTTCGCTATAATACCAATTGTTGAAATAACAAATTACTCGGGGGGGTTGAATCAGTACCAATGAGATTCTTAATTTTTTTTATGAATACGTATTTATGTGTTTCCTGTATCGTGTGTTCATGAGACCATTCATACATAATAAAAATTAATAGCAAGATAAGAAACTCACAAGTATATAAAATCCATCACATGAGTAGCATACAGATATTGACTCTTGTACTTTTACGTGGAAACCCAAAGGAAGAAACCATCAATCTATTTGTTGTTATGATGTACATTAATCACCTACTTAATTACATCACTTTGTTTGTGAGAACCCACTCACAAGAGGCACTGACCCCCTTAAGATAGCAAGCACCTACTTTCCAAGAGCCTCAAACATCTTATGAATGTACGCCACCACCTTCTTTAGCCATTTTTATACCTTTCATACAATTTTCAAAAGAGGAAAATACATATATAGAGAAATACCAATATGGTTTATTGAAGAAGCATACTTCTGTTCTTAGTCCTCTAATATTCCATTGGCTCTCTTGGCCTCACACAACAACACCCTATCCTCTGCTCAGTACTACATATACTATGTGCTCATCCTTTTGTTCCACAGTCTTTCTGTGACACTCTACTTCATTCCAATAACTTGGTCCAACTTCACAACTCTCATGCAATATGCTCTATTCTCTTTATCACACACAAAAGTTTTGTCTTCCCCCCCTTTTTCAATGGAAATCATAGTTTTTCTTTCCGTTGGTCCACTCTACTCAATGTTGTCTATGTTGCTTATTTCCCCACTAGCTGGGTGTACCTCTGTATGAAACCTCCATACTATTGTTGTGTCTACTGCTTGAGCTATGTGGCTGTATTAAACATGAGGATGGGCTCTTCAACACTTCACCAACTCTTTGTGTGATCCTCGATGCTGAGTTTTTAATGTTAGTCCACTTGTGCACACTGGAAAGACTCCCCATGCTTATTAAATTGATCACAGATCTTAGAATGTACTCCAACATGCCTCTGTTCTTACCTTACTTCATTGAAGCATGCAAACAAGATCATAGATCCCTTACTTCTTCTTGATACATACTCACTTATCTACTTGTGCATGTAATGGTCCTCCCTGCCTTAACCCATATATATTTGATAGTGGCTATTCACTCCATTAACCAAATCATTTAATTTTCATTTGCTCTCTAGTTGTCGATCCATTCATCCTTTAACACTTTGTACTATTTTATCATATCCATAACTCATTGTAACTTATATTAAAATAATGTTACAAAATCACATAATTTTGATTCATTTATCCCCTTGGTGCTTAGCCCCCTTATCGTTTCCTTTCTGATATGATCTCTTCCTAATACTGCTAGCTTAGTGCTTAGGTGATAGGGCATTTATGCTGCTATTGGGGGACTATATCCCTTTGTATATCTCTCCGCCTTCTCTGTTTTTGGATTTCTACATCCATGCACAAACATACATCAGATCTCCCTACATTGTTACTTTATTCAAAGTTAATTTAAAGTGAAGTTTTGAAATCCCAGACCATCGATCTTCTCCATAGCACTTAGGTGCTAGTATCGCTCCAAAGCCTTGTTTCTATTAGTCCCCTTGACCATGCACCAACACATCAGAGCACATTTCATTGTAACTTTTCTCCAAAAATAATTACAGATGAGTTTCAAAGAAACCCTTGAAATAATTCCCACATGGCATCACACAACACTTGGGCGCTCTGTCTTCTCTATGGCCTTGATTCTTTGGGTCCTCATGACCGAGTGTCATTCCACATAGGAGAACCTTTATGGAATCATAAATTTTCTATAAAATAATTAGATAAAATTTACGAAAACTCAAACCTCTGATATGTCGACTTCTGAGATGAAATCACATTATTGTCATCACAACATGTGGTGCCTCCTTACTGGTTATATGTGTCACCTAGATTTTCCCCATTAGGCCACCGAAAATGCTAAATCAAACTACCATGTGTCCACCATACATCCATGTCATGTTGATGCCATCTTCTATGTTAGCTCCTCAGGGCCAATCACCTGTTTCCATGGGCCCAATTTGGGGAGAGAAAGGGTCCATGAGTTCTTGGTTTTTCAATGAGCTCCTTTGTATTTCTTCTGCTTCGAAAACCTCAATACTTTCAAAGAATTTCAATTTATAAGGAATTATACATTTCAAGGTTTTAATGGCCTCGATCTTCGAAGGTTCTCATATCAGGTCTCAATGTGGTCTGACCTCCGATGTTCTGATGGCCTTTAGATTTTCATATTCTGATATGCCCTCTGCTATGAGGTTCTAATATCAAATATCAATGTGCTTCTACCCCTAATATCATATTAGAAATTTATTTCAAAAGGATTATAGGGGACTTTAACCTTCAATATTCTATCCTCTCGAGGTCTTGATTTTCCAACTTGCTCTGATATTACGACTTGCTTAGGAATAAATTCAGTAGTCAATAAATTTTTATCCACAAGGCCATTTTTATGAATACGTATTTATGTGTTTCCTGTATTGTTTGTTTATGAGACCATTCATACATAATAAAAATGAATAGCAAGATAAGAAACTCATAAGTATATAAAATCCATCACATGAGTAGCATACATATATTGACTCTTGTATTTTTACGTGGAAACCCAAAGGAAGAAACCACCAATCTATTTGTTGTTATGCTGTACATTAATCACCTAATTAATTACATCAATTTGTTTGTGAGCACCCGCTCACAGGAGGCACTGACCCCCCTAAGATAGCAAGCACCTACATTCCAAGAGGCTCAAACCTCTTATGAATGTAGGCCACCACCTTCTTTACACATTTTTCTACCTTTCATACAATTTTCAAAAGAGGAAAATACATATATAGAGAAATACCAATATGGTTCATTGAAGAAGCATACTTCTTTTCTTAGTCCTCTAATATTCCATTGGCTCTCTTGGCCTCACACAACAACACCCTATCCTCTGCTCAGTACTACATATACTATGTGCTCATCCTTTTGTTCCACAGTCTCTTTGTGACACTCTACTTCATTCCAATAACTTGGTCCAACTTCACAACTCTCATGCAATATGCTCTATTCTCTTTATCACACATAAAATTTTTTTCTTCCCCACCTTTTTCAATGCAAATCATAGTTTTTTTTTTTTTTTTTCCGTTGGTCCACTCTACTCAATGTTGTCTATGTTGCTTATTTCCCCACTAGCTTAGTGTACCTTTGTATGACACCTCCATACTATTGTTGTGTCTACTGCTTGAGCTATGTGGTTGTATTAAACATGAGGATGAGCTCTTGAGAACTTCACCAACTCTTTGTGTGATCCTCGGTGCCGATTTTTTAATCATAGTCCACTTGTGCACACTGGAAAGACTCCCCATGCTTATTAAATTGATCACAGAGCTTAAATGTACCCAAACATGGCTCTGTTCTTACCTTACTTCGTTGAAGCATGCAAACAAGATCATAGATCCCTCACATCTTCTTGATACATACTCAATTATCTACTTGTGCATGTAATGGTCCTCCATACCTTAACCCATCTATATTTGATAGTGGCTATTCACTCCATTAACCAAATCCTTTCATTTTCATTTTCTCTCTAGTTGTCGACCCATTCATCCTTTAACACTTTGTACTGTTTTATCATATCCATAACTCATTGTAACTTATATTAAAATAATGTTACAAAATCACATAATTTTAATTCATTTATCCCCTTACTGCTTAGCCCCCTTATCGTTTCCTTTCTAATATTATCTCTTCCTAATACTGCTAGCTTAGTGCTTAGGTGATAGGGCATTTATGCTGCTATTGGGGGACTATATCCCTTTGTATAGCTCTCCCCCTTCTTTTTTTTTGGGTTTCTACATCCAGGCACAAACATACATCAGAGCTCCCTACAACGTTACTTTATTCAAAGTTAATTTAAAGTGAACTTTTGAAATCCCAAACCATCGATCTTCTCCATAGCACTTAGGTGCTAGTATTGCTCCAAAGCCTTGTTTCTATTAGTCCCCCTTGACCATGCACCAACACATCAGATCACCTTTCATTGTAACTTTTCTCCAAAAATAATTACAGATGAGTTTCAAAGTAACCCTTGAAATAATTCCCACATGGCATCACACAACACTTGGGTGCTCTGTCTTCTCTATGGCCTTGATTTTTTGGGTCCTCATGACCGAGTGTCATCCCACATTGGAGAAACTTTATGGAATGATAAATTTTCTATAAAGTAATTAGATAAGAGTTACGAAAACTCAAACCTCTGATATGTCGACTTCTGAGATGAAATCACGTTATTGTCATCACAACACGTGGTGCCCCCTTAGTGGTTATATCTGTCACCTAGATTTTCCCCATTAGGCCACCAAAAATGCTAAATCAAACTACCATGTTTCCACCATACATCCATGTCATGTTGATGTCATCTTCTATGTTAGCTCCTCAGGGCCAATCACCCGTTTCCATGGACCCAATTTGGGGAGAGAGAAAGGGTCCATGAGTTCTTGGTTTTTCAATGAGTTCCTTTGTATTTCTTCTGCTTCGAAAACCTCAATACTTTCAAAGAGTTTCAATTTATAAGGAATTACAAGGTTTCAAGGTTTTGATGGCCTCGATCTTCTGAGGTTCTGATATCAGGTTTCGATGTGGTCTGACCTCGGATGTTCTGATGGCCTCTAGATTTTGATTTTCCGATATGCCCTCTGCTATGAGGTTCTGATATCAAATATCAATGTGCTTCTACCCCTGATATCATATTAGAACTTTTTTTCAAAAGGATTATAGGGGACTTGAACCTTCAATATTCTATCCCCTCGAGGTCTCGATTTGCCATATTGCTCTGATATTACGACTTGCTTAGGAATAAATTCGGTAGTCAATAAATTTTTATCCACAAGGCCATTTTTAGACTTCAACACTGCATTGGAAAGCTATTCTAGAGCACTTTCTAGTGGAGAAGGTTTGATTGAGCCTCAATTCTTGTCTAGTTGACATCAATGCCTACATACCAATCTGACAATCCATATAGATAATGCCAATTGTCTAACAGATGTTTGCACAATGTAGGCACCCATGTACTAGATAAGTGGTCCATTCGCTTTAGTTTTATATTTTTGTGTTCATATTCTTTACATAGCCTTTGTATATTTATTTAGAATCTGCATGGGGTATACTACTTGGAGATGTTACTATGTTTGTGCTTTGACTATAAAACATTTGGTGGAACAATCAAAGTGAAACGAATGATAGGAGAGGAGGCTCTGATTTTTTTTGTCAATCATTATATGAGTCCCAGTTAAAAATATAAACACCAAACTACAATGTTATTAGTTAATGGCATGATTTTCTTCTCAAATTGAGTTTTTTTGTTAGGATACCTAATAATATTTAGTGCGGTGTATTTACTCGATTTAGAAACCTCAGAATGTTTTATAGGATGTAGCTTTTAAAAAGAAATTTTATATTAACACAAATTCCAATCAATTTTTTTTGTTTAAAATAGAACGTGATCCATAATATTTTTACCCTTCATTTGCCTATTTCTTACTCAATATACATTTTCTTTCCTATCCTATCATTTTTATAATTGTAGGGTATTTGAGAGATTCCTACAACTCTTGAAATTGTTTCCTTCAACTTGATATTTTGTCTTTAGTCTTCTACATGGTAGTTCTTTTTCCTATAATAATATCCATGACTGAAGTGAGGCTTCATACAAGTTGGTTGTATCTCATTTGTAGGGTATTCATTTTAATCTACAGTTAATTGACTTTTTCAAGGATTTCCATATGTGTCTCTTCAAAATTCCTTAGTCATCCTTACAATTTATTTTCTTTTAGTAATTCTATTCAGAGTTCAACATGTGTCACTATTGGCATAAAAATTTCTAATACTTTTTCTTTTACTTTCCTATCACAATTGTCAATGCAGGAGGTAGCTCCACAAAACGAATTGTGTATTTGCATTAAGATTGATCATGGATATATAAAAGAAGGGACAGACTCTTGGGCTTCACCTCCCTGTGTCTCTTCATATTCTTATTCTCCATTATTTACTATTTACATTATTTACATATATTTACCAAATTCAATGATTAGGTTTCAACATTCTCCACCTTGATTTGAAGGGATGTTGGTGAGTGCAAGCATTGTTATGAACCTTCCGAAATTTTCTCTTTATGGATGAAATGTAGCCCTCATTGGTCCCTGTCATCAAAAGATCATCTACATATAACATAACATATATAACATTTTTTCCAACTTTCTTAACAATCAAAGTTTCATCATCAAGGTCATAATGTTTAAAGTGTAGTTTCAGAGGATACTTAGTTGAATTTTCATACTAGGCTCACAGTGCTTACTTAAGGCCATAAAAGGATTTCACAAGCTTGCCTACTTTGTGTTATTGGTCCTTCACAACAAATCCTTCTATATTGGACATAAAAACATTCTCTTTCAGATCACCATTCAATAAAGTAATGTTTACATCCATTTTATGGACTTTCGAGCCATTCAGAGCCACCAAGGAAAGGAGTGTATGAATGGCAACCCATTTTGATGTGGGGGAAAAGTATCCTCATAATCAATCACTTCCTTCTGTGCAAAACCGTTTTCCACAAGTCTGGCTTTGTGATTGTCAAGTGAACCATCCGCTTTATACTTGTTCTTGTTGACCCACTTGCAACCTATTTGTTTGGTTCCCAATGGATGATCAACCAGCTTCCAAGTTCCATTCTTTATCAACACATCATACTCATTTTTCATCACTTATTTCCATTCATAATGAGAAGTGGTTTCTTTGAAGGAATTTGGTTCAAAATATGTAGACAAATTCGATTCATAATCACAAGAAACATCCATGTCAAGAAATGAATCAGAATCATCTACATCACCTCCATTTTTCTTGGCTATATTTTGTGTTCATGTATTTCCAACCTCATCAGGATGAATACTTTCAAGTGTCTTTGTAAACCATTTTGTAGGACCTTTCTGAGATGGCCTTGGTCGCTGAGTGGATTGATTTGGGACTGAATCAACATTGAGTCTCCCAATTCTATCAATCACATCACTTAAAGTATCATCAGTGGTTTGAGCTTCATATGGGGGAGAGAGTGCTTTAGAAGAAGATTCCATAGATTGATCTAGTATAGGAATCCCCCATTCAAGATGTGGAATCTGATTATCAAATTATTAAAAGGATTTTTCATGTCTCAATCCATCCAAGTGATCAAGATATCGATCAACAACATTGTCATCTTTGGAGGATTCAAGAAATATTACATCTCTAGATACAACAAAATTCTTATTAAATTCATCATAGAGACAATGTTCTCTGAGTGTATTTGAATACCCCAAGAAGCTACACTTACGACTCCTTGCACCAAGATTTTTTCTATGTTTGTTTGGTATCAAGGCATAACAAGTGGAACCAAAGACCCTGAGATTCTTTACTAAAGGAATGTGGCCATACCACATTTCATAAGGAGCAGTGTTTATAATAGCATTAGATGGACATATATTTTTTACATGCACAGCACATAGAACTGCATCAACACAAAACATAAATTTTACATTCTTGAAAAACATCATGGAACATACCATACTTAAGATTGTCTTGTTCATTCTTTCGACTTCTCTATTCTATTAGAGATTATAAGGCACATTTATTTGATGTTTGATCCCATGCTTGTGAAGGTAGTTTTCAAATTCATTTGAAGTGTATCATTTTCTATTATCAGTGTGAATCTAGCCAATATGAGATTGTTCATCAATTTCAATCCATGTATGAAAGTTCTTGAATGTTTCAAAAGCATGTGATTTGTTCTTCAATAAATAAACCAACACATTATAGTGTATTCATAAATAAATGTCATCATATGTTTATTTCCATTTGTAGAAGGAACAAGGATTGGACCAAATAATTTTGAATGAATGAGTTCAAGTTTTCTATGTTCTTTGGATGTGAATCATTAAAATATTGTTTTCTATGCTTTCCTAGAATAGAAGCATCACATTGCTTACATTTCCTAGGAATTGTAGGCAAACCAGTAACACCACTTTTCTTCAAGATACAAAGGTTTTCATAATTCAAGTGTCCAAATCTAGAATTCCATAAAAGGCTTGATGTAAATATACCTTCATCATAATGACAACTGTATGAGAAGTTTTGTGCACAAACATAGGTAACTTGTATCTTTAGAAGTCCTTCTTCTTCTATACCCTTCAAGACAAGTGAGTGATATGATGCTTTTGTCAACTCAACCTTCCCATCAAACATATGAATCGAGTGCACTTGCTAGTGGAAGTGGAAGAAGGACAACAAGTTTCTCCTCAACTCCAAGAGATATAAAACATTTTGTAGAAGAAATTCTAAAAGACCAGACAATTTGAGCCTTATTGTATGAAGCCTGGTGGCTTGAATTTTGATTTGTCTGCAAAGTATACTAATCCAACAACATTGTTAGTAAATTATTCAAAAAAACGTCTTCTAAAATTCATGTGCTAAGTTGTCCCTAAATTAAGCAACCAATGATTTTTCCAAGAAGTAAGTGAAATATTAAATAATTCTTCAGTTACTCATATATTACAATTTGCCACGATATAGTTAGCAAATTCAAGTGCTTTACCTTTTTCTTTGTCATTGGTTTTACCTTGGGCTTGATTACTTTCCTGCTCAATTATGTCCCAAGGAAACTTACATGTTGATGCATCATGTTCTATCCCCCTACCTCTAAAATTTCTTCTTCCTCTTTGTCTTCAACCACCTATTCCTCTAGAGGAACATTAAGCATGATTCTTATCTCCATGTGCAAGACACATAGCTTCTTTAGAATATTGTGGAGTTTCCTTATTCCCAAAAGATTTCTCTCTCTTAATAAAATTCTTCACAAGGGATTCAAAGGTAATCTCCTTGAGGTTTCCACTTTCTTGCAATGAATCAAGATAATTTGAATAAGTGGGATATAGTGCCTTGACAAAATCTATGAGGGGAATGTCTAGTTGAACATCAATGGTATTTATGTCATGCATAATAGATCTTACTTCTAATGCTAAAGCAAGATGATCATCATTTTTCAATTCAAGACTGAACAATTTAATCATCAATTAGACAACTTCAAGTTCAGAGTGTGAGTCATAGAGTTCCTCCAACTTATGTAAGTCTTCAACAGAATTTGAAAATGGTGAAATATTGTTACTCATGTCTTCACTCACAGATGCTGCAACCAAGGCATAGGCCTTTCTATTCTTGTTTTCCCAGATGGTGATCTCCTTACCTGAGGTGTGATTTGTGGGTTCATTATCTCCTTATTCGACACAAACTCCTTTCCAAAAGTCATTGAAAATCAGGGGTTTTTTAATCTTCCTTGACTATTCAGGATAGTTCTCTTTTCCCGAGAGAACTACTCTAATAATATATATTAATGAATGGATTTTAAATGTATGTACTGCAAAAAAATGTACTTATGCTGCAAATATATTGTAAGAAATTGCACTTATGGTGGTAATATGTGTAGAAAAATGAACTTTGGTATATGAAAACAAAGATATTATTTGGGGGAAGTGGTATATTGGCAAGAGTATATATTGGGGAGGGAGTATTTTAGGAAGGTTGTATATGGGGGTGGGATTATAGAGGTGGAGGAGCATAGATATATAACCGAAGGCATGGTATCAACTGTGCATAGGTATTAATTGTGATACCAATTGTTTTGAGGTATTCCATAGTGGGTTCAATGTATGACTAAGAATCCGGACGAGGCTTGGAGGCACGATATTAACTGTGCACTATTGGAGAAGGTGGTTTGGATCTGCATGGAGGTAGTAGCATTCAACATTCAAAGTAATTATGTAGTAAGAGGAGGAGGTAGGTGGGTGGTATGAGGAGTTGATCCATTCAACAATGGTCCATGTGTATGAAATGATGGCAGTGTTCACTATGTACGAGTGGGGGATGATGAGTTTGAACCAGTTAAAATGGGGTGAAAATTAGGAGAGGGACGAGGGTTTATGGTGAAAGAATGGTTCGTGTGATTAAAAAACATTGAGAGCACTAGCAGGAAGAAGTGACACTCGGAAGCACAACATATGTAGTGGGTTCACATCATAATCTTGTTCGCAGATATGAAGTAATAATTAATAGATCTATCAGACGAATACCTACATGGAGGCAAAAAGTCTGAGATCCACAAGGTAGCAAAGGTGAATATAGTTAGTGGAAACCACATTGAAAAACATCAGCCACATTCACACCACTATGTTGCGCCACTCAAATGCCATTGCACCTCGAGCTTCAATGCACTAGGCACAACACCTCCGAGCAGCACACCATTTGATGCAACAATGTGATCCATTCTTCACAGGAGGAAAATAAATTACTCAATACAACAAATTGACCCTTCAGTAGCCTTGACCAGTGCATTCAATAATGCATGAAATATTGCAGGGATAAGACAAAGAAATCTTGAATGGATACCATTACACTAGCAATGAGATTAGAACAAAATATTAAAAAAACACAGTGGGTGTGTGTTGAACATATGGAAAGGCAGAGTATGAGAAACCACCAAGGCAACGCAGGAGTGTCTGATGTATATAAGGTGATAGTTCCACAAAATATATAAAAAAAAGGGAGTTATAAAGGCAGGAAAGCTAAAAAAATGGAGTTGGCTCTGGTACCATGTCAGGCCAGGAGCTAACTCCTCAAAATGAATTGTGTATTTGCATTAATATTTCTCATATATATATATATATATATATATATATATATATATATATATATATATATATATATATATATATATATATATATATATATATATATAATCAGGCAGAGACTCTTGCACTTCACCTCCAAGTGTCTCTTCATATTCCTATTCTCCATTAGTTACTATTTACAATATTCACATATATTCACCCAATCCCAATGACTAGTTGTCAATAACAATAAATGGAGATAGAAAGATTTTGATACTTTTACTTTTATTTTTACGCATATATCACAATAAATGAGGTTTTAAAATTTCTCTAATTTGAGTTATTCTATTTAGAGTTCAGCATGTGTCACTGTTGGGATGTGATGGTTTGATAATTTTGCATTTACTTTCCTATCACATTAAATGGTGGTAGAGAGGTTTTGATCATTTTACTTTTATTTTTACGAAAATATCACAATAAATGAGGTTTGATATGTAGTATGGTACTTTTATTGTTTACTATTTTATGGAATTTTCATATTGTAAGAAGTGAATTGTTCAATATTTCATTATTCACTCATTTTTAATTTAATTAACAACTTAGGTATAATGTGTAGAGGCATAACAGAAAATCCCATTTTCATTCTCAAGTTATATTTTTCCATTATAATAGACAAATAATGTTCCTTCTAGAATGGATTTTGGTTACAATGTCGCAAACAACATGGAATAAAATGACCTAGGTTATATGTAAAAATATACATGTGACAAGAAAAAGAGGCAATCCATACAAAATCTAGATCATAATGTGGTTGTAACAAAAAATATATAACACCCTTATTCTTGATGGCCTCGAGAATCTTAAGTACCCATACTTGTTGAGTTTCCTTCTTGAGCCAAGTTGGTTGGCCTACCTAATGATGGTGGATTATGATATGTTGGGCTCCTGCCATATGATTGAGTCCAATACCTCACATACCTCACACTTTTGCTACTAACCTTTGCATTAAGTGGAGGTGTTTGACGAGCATACATAGAATTGACACCTGCACTAGTAGTAATAAAGCAAATGGGTAAACCAACATTTTGATAGTGAGGGAATTGAATTTTATGAGGTCTTGGAATAATGGTGTATTATATGCAATATGGCCCAATGTGTTTGACATCATTATGGTTTTATTAACTGTGCTTGCATCATTATCGACCATATTGGTCATCCGTTGTTCCTTTCCAAGAATTTGTTGAGCCTCTCTTGCTTCATTATCCTATATTACCATTTTTTTATGGTCCTTCTCTTTCCTTATTTTCTCTCTTTCAATCCTTTCCTCTCCTTGATATTGTGTTGCAACAACCCTTACTGCCTTATTCTCCTTAGCTAAATCCTCACTTTTCTATTTTAATTCCTGAATTTTAAATTTATTTTTTTAAGACTCAACTAATAGGGTTATGTAGTCTTCTGAGGTGAGTAATTGTGAAATTTGGCCCAAATGAAGACTACCTAGTGTTCCTTTGTTTCTTTTCATTGACACTTTATCTACTAGTAGCTTTAGGAACCAACCAAGTAACTTATCCTCCCCTACCACCTACATTTCATTGCTTGACACTTGCCTTTTAGTATCTTGGACAATTGGTTGAATTATATTTTTGTCTTCATCTAATGTTATTATGTGCATTATCTTTTTGCATTGATATATTTTCCACAAAAAAATGAACAATTTAATTGTTCAATCATGTCGTTTGTGAAGGCTTGTTCATGTTTTGTTCATTGGCTCTTGAGACACTATGTTTGTTCAAATAAATCATGGCTAATGCCAGCCATGCTGGTGGAGTTACCTGTCTTGGAAATGTCAATTGGTCATTGTTGTTTCCTAGTGCAATATTAGTAATGTCATTTTCAGTTGCATGTTCAACAAATTCATTAATAATATCAATAGTAGAAGTTCCACGTGCTTCAGTTGGTAGCATGACCTCCATGTTATTATCAATAAGTTCAGGTTTATATTTTGTTTCACTTACATGTTCATCGCAATTGAAATCCATGAGACATTTCTCCTCTAGAAATGCGCATTGGACAATTTCAAGCCTTAAGCCTTAAGATTAAGCTCTTGAACCCCTGAACTATGAAATCTCCCATTTTTTCTCCTACCAAAACTGTGCATTGGGAAAATCCAAGCCGCAAGCCTTAACCTTGAGCTCTTGAACTCCTCAATTGCGTAATGTTTTGACCATGGCCATCGTAAACTACGCATTGCATAGTCTCAATCCTTAGTACCAAAAGTACGCAATCCCTCAGCCAATCACTCAATTAGTTACTTGGTTCCAACCCAAAGAAGTGATTTCATGAAGCATGTTAGATTAATATTTTTCAGACTAATGTCAGCTTGTCATGATTTGTTTCTAGTTGTAGTTTATCTTATCATGACAGGATGAGGGTGAATGAAATGGAGCAGGAGACCATGTTATAAGAAACCCATGGAGCTGAAAAGATGTGATTATCATCAGGAAAGAAGACAAAGGGACACCAGATTGTAATAATGGCTAGAAATCAAGATCACATTGAAGACTCCCTAGCTTCAAACCTTATGGAGGAGGAAGAAGAAGAACATGTTCAATCTTTCAAGAGACACTAACAAAACAACAGAAAATAATGACTTGATAATTATATATCATCTTGCAGTCCATGCGATCAGTGTCATGTCATGTCCTGTCATGATTCATCATTTTCTACATCATTTGTGGACTATGTAAATTCAATATTGGACAAATGTAATGTAAAGTCAAATTCCAAGAGACATGTCTAGAATGTGAAAAGTCATGTACAATTCGAAAGCTTATATAGAAGGAAAATGGACATGAGGGTAATCCAAGAGTCACAAGGAAGATAAATGATCAACCCATTTGTTATATATACACCCTCATCGCTCACACAAAAGGAATTTCCACCTCAACTCCTCCTAGAGGGTATTGGAGAGGAAGATGGTTCTTTTGGAGGATAAAGTGAGTACTTTAATGCTCCACTATTTGGGCTAGTTATGTTCACTATCTTTATGTATCTTGGAACATTTTCTTAATTCAAAATCTCATTGAGCCAACACACATTCATGTGTATGTCGTAAATATTGTAAGACTATTCTTTGAATGTTTATGACGTACATTTTTTTCCTCTGTACTAAGGAAAATGAACTATTTTGGTGTCTTCGGTACTTATCTTGTTGAAGGTGTGTTTTATTTGTTTTAACAATTATTGCTTCCATGTGAACTATTTTGCTAGTTGGTCAATGATTCATTCTTCTGTAGATGCTCGTGTGTCTTTTCTAGACTAGTACTATTACTTGTCTTCAAAAGGCTCACTTTTCTTTCCCTTTTGGTGGAAGAACCTTGATATGTCTGCAATTGAAAATCCAAAAGGTGTACTCACTTTCTAATCTGAAATTACCTATGTATAACTCTCTCGTGATGGACACTGAAGCCAAGGAAAATCTATAAGAATATATGGACTCAAGCCTTAGTTCCAAAGGAGTTCCTATATTAAATGGTGTAAAGCATAATTGGGACTTTTAATGAGGGATATCCCTTATTTCATGGAATTATAGCACCGTAAAGATTTACCCTCTAGCCCTATTGTTGGAAATAATACTGAGAGGGGGGGTGAATCAATATTATCAAATCAATATAACGTTTTCATTTCCATATTAAGATTCATATACTCTACTTCAGTTAAGGCAAACCGCGTATATACGCAACTGTTTGTAATGCAACAAGCGTATATCCAGTAAACTTATGATTAGGTTAGTTGATCCTTAATGAGTGCATCAGAAAATTATTAACCATATGAACAATAAAAAGGAGCAGTAAAATAGAATAGATCATCACACATAAGAAGCACACATGAACACCATGATGTAAGATGGAAACCTAATGTGGGTGAAAACCACCTGCTACAAGTCATCTCAATCTTCTTTTTAATAAGAAACTTCTTTATACAATAGTTCTATACTACTGCAGTCTTATACCAGTACAAAGGCTTCTACCTGTAGAAGTCTACAACCTTCTCTCTTTCTCTAGACTCTCCTGGAAGGGAGATACAACCCCCTTAAGTATTGTACTAGCCGATCCATTTATTATTACATAGGTGCTGACCTACTGAATTCTCCAACCTTCACTCATTTTCCAGCTGCTACTGGAAGGGAGATGCCACCCCCTTAGCTCTTGTACTAACTGATGTACTAGTATGTAGGTGTCGAACTACAGAAGGCTACAACCTTCTCTTTCTTCCTTTAGGTACCACGTTTCATAAATTTTCAGACTGGATACTCCTGAAGCACAACACCATAATCTGAAGGCCACGTTTCATCCCATTTTCATACTGGACCCATCAACAACATTGAAGCACAAAATCAATCACCACTACAAAAAACCCATCAACTACACCTGCACCATCAATCTCTGAATCACCCAATACTGAAACACTAAAACCCTGTCAACAACATAATCACCAGAACAGAAAATAGACAATAGAACTCTGCAACAATAACCAGATCCAACTACAACTTCAAATATCATGTCTCATAATGTATACGCTACTATGATGAATCGAACCAGCATACATATGCACTTTCACCAAAGCCAACCCGTGTATAGATCTGCAAATAGTTACTCATAACTTTGCAGCTGTTCTAGACATCAGTCATACCTAGATCATAACATTCATACAATAAAACATGCGTCAATAATTCAGATCTAGTCTATCCATAATCAAACCATATAATGATAAAACATTCCAAGCCTTAAGATCTCGATCCATCTTTCATCATTATTCACATGGGTGCATCCTTGGTTCATATCAATCATAGCATCACAAAACCATAACCAGCATACGAGATCTCACACTTCATTAGGTATTCATCACTTCTCAAAATTGCCTTTGCCTAATGATCTTCTTTTCCTTTTATAGTCTTAGGCCTTACTTAATACCATGGTCCAAAACCATTGAGAACCAATACTAGGGACACAATACCTAGGTTCAACACTTCGGATGCAATACCAAGAACCAAAACCATAGTTCTAAATACCATGGACCCAAAAATAAGCTTTCCCACATGTACGCTCTTTTCTGTGCATGAAAGTGCGTGCATACGCATAAGTGACTTTTGATCATCAAGCCGCATGTATACGCATCTTTGTATATAGTGAACCTATGTGTATAACCTCCGTGTATACCCTACTTGGGATATAGCGAACCTGCGTATATACGCGACTTGGTACATAGTGAACCTGCATATAACCTGCATATGTACGCGACTTGGTATATAGTGAACCTGCGTATATACTCTTCTTTCTTCATTCTTTGTAGTCTGATCATCAACTATTTTCTACTGACCTGCTGCACTATGATCTGTCATCTTTCCATCAAGGACAACACTTGTATCATAATGCCAACAATCTCCCCCTTTGGACTTGATGGCAAAGCTAACTTGTCATACTGAGAACTGTCATCTGATTCATTTGAGTTGTCCTGCATCCCATGTATTCTGTGAAATCTGATATCTCTCTTGTAGATTCATCTAGATATATATAAGTGAGTTGTTATTCTAAGAGTGGGTTGCCATCAAGTACAACACATGCATCATAATGCCAACACCTACTACATGGGAAAGGAGCCAAAAGGAATTCTAAAACAATTATATATATATATATATATATATATATATATATATATATATATATATATATATATATATATATACAAGAGAAAGGTCGAAAGGAACCTCAAAAGTTGGAAAAATTAATTCTCACAAAATGTCAATCTCGCCTCTTGCTAGCTTCAGGAAACTATTCACAATGAAAAAATTTAAATTCTTTTTGAGTTCTGGTAAGTTGAATAACCATCTAAACGCATTGGGATTCAGATGAAGTTTTCTTTGTCCTAACTTATTTGTACTCTTCTTAAACTAAAATTATTTTCATCAATTCCTATGAAATCATATACCTTCAAAACAAACACAACATTAATTAATCCGGTACTCTAAATCTTGTTTCAGTTTTCTCTTTTGTTTATAGATTCACATGCCGCACATGCATTCACGAACAATCAAAGCTATCATTGATGCCAACAAGTGATTTAGTTGTATCACTACAAATAACTTCTTTCCTTCGCTTGCTACCCATTTTTGCTTTGTAATAAAAAAATATATCAATGAATATTATATTCAAATCCCATTTCAATTTACTATTCTTTGTTTTCTTCACAAAGAATGGCTATTATTATTACTCATGTGATTAATAGGAAAAAATTCTAAAATTCCAAAAGCATCACGCTGATTTACTTTCACTTCTCTCCTCCTTCAATAGCATTGACATGTGTCATAATTAGAAACATAAACTTACAATATACAATAATAGTCATTGTCTACCAAGGTAGTAGATTTTCCCATAAGGACAAAACTCACTGCAATTCAATTTTCTTTTCAATGAAAAATCGGCAACACGTGTGTTTGAATCATGTTTTCTAATAGTGGAAATCGATTCAGCATCATCAAAATCCCATTGGCAAAATTTCCTATACTACAAAAAATCACCACAATCTAGTATTTATTTATTTTTCAACAAAAATCTAAGATAAAGAGTGTTTGAATCACGATTTTTAATCTTGTAAATGGATTTAGTATGATTAAAAACTCAATTACACCTAAGATCATGAAATTTGACAATTGTAACCTCAATTTACAAATAAAATCCACCATATTTTATATGGAATGTCTATAAATTTCCATTGTTTTTCAGCCAAGTTTGGAGATTTGTATAAATAGCTACAAATAGTAAAGTGCATAAGGAAATTCAAAATTAAATATTATGCCAACATGTATTTAGCTACATTTTATGAAGAATGGACTTGAATGTTGGTCCCCATTACTTTGTAAAGCCGAACGAAATTTGATTTATGAATGACTTGACACACTTATTTCTCACAAATTTTGACATGTAGTTTCGATGTAGCGGGAGCCTTATTCTGCACAAACATATTCAATTATTAACTCTTTGATTTTTTTGGATGCAAAAATAATTTAATTATTGAAAATAAAAACATTAATTTATAATATAATAGGAACATATACAAAAAGAAAATTGTAAACTAGAAATAATAAATATTTGTTGATTAAATACTTATTGCTATTGCACAATATTAGATTATGATTTAATGGATGTCAACATGTGCTTCTCTGCGGTAGAACATATGTGTGAAACAAAGATGGGAAACATTGATACCTTGTGTGTATTGGTATATTTAATAAAGATGAGTGCATGTACATACTCAGTAAATCGAATATTGAAATCACTAATATTTACCCACACATGTGATTTCTATTAGTAAGATAAAAGACATCGAAATGACTAAAAATGTGGATGAAAGAAAATTCCATTTAACATTAGGATTCATTCATAATAAAAAAACCAATTACTTAATCTAAACAATACAAGTCAAGGGATGGAAGATAACACTATGTCATATTCGTTGCTTCTCACACATGTTTTCCTGCAACTGTTACTATTACCCGCATTAAAACTGCTACACATGACATGTTGAATAACTAGAAATCAAATAAACCAAAGCTAATCACAATACACTCATTTAATATCAGCATTATACGTGTCGTAAGAAACATAAATCTACCATATAAAATAAGTTGGAACTGACTGTAATCATGATAATGAGCTAAGAAACTGCCAAATGCTAATAGGAAACCAAAAAAGGTGAATCGATATAAAAGCTTGCAATATTGTAATGTTTCTCTATTTATACACTACTATTATCATCCATGATTTAATCTAAATGCCATTGAGACACGATTGAAAATTCAATCTCAACTTTGAAGATAACAATTATGTGAGGAAGCAGAAGCTCAGAGGAAAGTCCAAGCTCTTAAATGCAATTTGAAAAGACAAAATATTACATGATTTTCTCCTCAAAATACATAAATTATTAGAAATGTATCCTATCGCTATCATCAAATATCCTATTTCCTTCCTCCGTCAATAGTTTCAAAATTATTTTCAACTCATTTCCTTATAAATCACCAGTTGTATATCACAAAATCTTTGTATCAAAAATGAAGTTGACATTGATATCTCTCTATATTTATATTATTTGTCCCATCATTAGTATTTATATCTATTATTATTATTATTATTATTAGTATTATTAGTAGTTCACAAATCTAATAATGGGAACAAAGTGAGTTGTTTCTTCTATCACTACAAGTAACATTTTTCCCTCACTATACTAACTAATTCAAATGTGTGCAGACTTGTTTCCTTAGAAACCATCATCTGCCACTATTTTTCATCTGAAACATGCTACAAAGATAAATGGACCATTTAGATTTGTTATGATCCTGATGTTCGTTCTCTAACTAATTGAAAATAGACTTGGTAAATACTAGTCCTCTCAACATTCAATCTAGTTACTACATATTTTCCCATTGATTCAGAAAGCTATAGAAGCATTAAAATATCAAATATAATAATAGGGTTTTCATATACTTTCAACATAACATCAATCAACATGTGTGGGACTGTAGAGAAAATTCATTGTGCAAAAACATCTCTCAAACATTCATTGTGTTAACCTTTGCACCTCGTAAAACCTATTAATAATAAAATAACCACTGGTCTCATAATAGAGTCTGGGTGAAGCTCTCGGGATATCAAATATACAAACATGACTTTAAAAACATTAAAATGTTAATACTAATGTATATTTTTAAAATAAGACAAATTCATATGTACTCTAAGGCTTTCATTGTGTGAACCTCGTCACTCTTAAGAATCTATTAATAATAAAATAAGAACTACTCTTGCGCACAATCTACTAATATCAAATTACAAGTGCAGTGATTCTAAATGAGTTGAAAACACATTACAATAAAAATATCCCTTTTCCTTTCCCTCATTCCACTCAAATTTCGTAGATCCCTCATTCCACATATGCATTTATTCTTTGCATAACCACTACACGCGCACAACCACCTCCACAACAACTTTGTCCACACAATAAATTATTGACTCAACAATGCCTTTCAATCAATCATTGACATTTGAAGGTGATATTAATTGATGTGGCTCCCAGACATTGTGCGGAGGAATCGTTTGTTGCAAAATACGTTAGCAAATAAGTATATTTATTATTTTAATAAACTTTGCATAAATATTTTGGCATAGTGAAATACCTACGCATATGCATTTTTTTCTCCTCACATGAATTTGTTATCCTCACATGCTTCCTTTGAACAACCCAGTCCATTGTGTGCAAAAATATCTCAAGCTTTAATTGTATGAAACTCCACACTCTAGAGAATATATTAATAATAAAATAAGCATTTCTCTTCTGAACAATCTACTAATATCCAATTGCACATGCACTAAATCCAAAATATTTGAAAACACATTAGAATTAAGATATCCCTCCACACTTCCCTTATTTTGCAAAAAAAATTCAAATGCATTTGTTCTCCGCATAACCTCGCACATGACCAACTGCCTTCACACAACTTCATCCAAACAATTATTTCCATAGCCATTATCACACTTAAGTTAGTCATTGACATTCCAAATTGATATTGATTAATATGGGTCCCATATATCTCATGGAGGAAAAGCACTTCTACACTTCCTCGTAAAGTTAGCTAAGAACATAGTAGTGGGGACCAACATTTTCTATAGGCGTCGACATGGAAAGAAGTATTTTTATAAATTTTGTGATTAAAAAAATTGTTAATGAGTGTAAGCGTGTATGAATTGTGCAAAAGTTCTGCACAATGAAATCTTGGAAGCTTCCTCGACATAATGGACTTCCTCCACAGTCTCGAACATATGCCTATTTACACAAATATAAACATAAACGAAGCTTTCACTGTGTAGAGACCACAACCTTTAGTCAATTTATTAGCAAAGTATTTAGCATAGAATAAGAGACACTAAGAAAACAATAGAAAATAATTCATTGATACTTCTGTATCATCTTGTAGTCCATGCCATCAGTGTCATGTCATGAGTCATCATTTTCCACATCGTTTATGGACTATGTAAATTCAATATTGGAGAAATGTAATGTAAAGTGGAATTCCAAGAGATATGTATAGAATGTGAAAAGTCATGTAGGATTTGAAAGGTCATAGAGAAGGAAAATAGACATGAGGGTAATCCAAGAGTCACAAGGGAGGTAAATGATCAACCCATTTGCATTATATACACCCTCATCGCTCATACAAAAGGACTTTCCACCTTAGCTCCTCCTACCTGGCATTGGAGAGTAGGATGGTTCTTTTTGAGGATAAAATGACTACTCTAATGCTCCACTATTGGGGCTAGTTATGCTCACTATCTTTCTGTATCTTAGAACTTTTTCTTAATTCAAAATCTCCTTGAGCCAACACACTTTCATGTGTATGTCGTAAATATTGTAATAATATTCTTTGAATGTTTATGATGTACATTTTTTCATATGTACTAAGGAAATTGAACTATTTCGGTCGCTTTGGTACTTATCTTATTGAAGGTGTGTTTTATTTGTTTTAACAATTATTGGTTCCATGTGAACTATTTTGCTAGTTGGTCAACGATTCCTTCTTATATACATGCTCGTGTGGCTTTTCTAGATTAGTACTATTACTTGTCTTCAAAAGGCTCACTTTTCTTTCCTTTTTGGTAGAATAACCTTGATATGTGTGCAAATGAACATCCAGAAGTCATACTCACTTGCTTATCTAAAATCACCTATGTATGACTCTCTCGTGCTGAACGCTAAAGCCAAGGAAAATCTATAAGAGTGTATGGCATTTGGGCCTTATTTCTAAAACAACTCCTATACTAAATGGTGTAAAGTATAATTGGGACTTTTAATTAGGGAGACCCCTTAGTTGATGGAATTATAGCACCGTCAAAATGTACTATCTAGCCCTACTACATGGGAAAGGAGCCAATAGGAATTCCTAAACAATTTCCTAAACATATGTTGAAATGTGGCAACAAGAATATTCCAATTTTAATTTGTCCTTGAATTAAAATTGAGAATTAAAATTTGAATTTAGTCTCACCAGCTGCCTAAAAAATAACTAACTAATTCATCTTAAGTTAATTAGTTGGATAATTTCAAGCTAGAAGTCTCTGTGAAGTCATGCAACTGTTATCCCTTAAATTAAGGTGATTATCCATTGATTAAGGAGATACAAGTGAGTTGTATTTGAGTTGTAATTAGTTACCTCAGTTAACTGAGTTAAGTCCAATTAAATTAGTTCCAAAATGTTTGAGGAACTAATTGTGAGCTTAGTTAGTTAATGCATGCATGCATCAGACTAGTGTACTCCATATAACTGAATATTCTTCATCGATAACTCATGCATGTAAGTTCAGAGAAAGACCCAGTTGAGATTAATGACAAGGAAATTGTCTATTATTTGCAAGAATTTGCTTATAAGGAAAACTCTTGCATGTAGAAGGAATTCATTCCTTGAGATTTACACAATTTTACAGGGTGTAAGATTAGTGTGAGTGATCTATGTCACACTTGGTGACAGCTGGAGCACTTAGGAGAAACTGCAAAAGGAAATATGAGGCTTGGAGGGCAAAGGATAAGGCATATGAGTAGTCTATTTTGTCTATGAGCAGTAATGAGGGATTGTATTGAGAGATGGATAGATGTAAGAGCGAAAGCTGTGTGTAATCCTGTTTCCAAAAAACATGTGCGAAAATCATGCACAAAACCATAGGTGGGTCCGCCCAACCTAACATATGGTCTAAAACCAAAATTTTCCGGGGCGCTGCCCCGGACCCCATATAGTGGGGTTACGGGTTCCCTTTAAACCCCCTATTAACTATGTGGAAATAATATAACACAACAAGTGATTGCTCATGCATAGTATTTGGACTTGGTGTATACCCAGTCCGGCACACTCTATGACAAAATACCTGATGCCCCTAGACCGGAATTTTCAATTCCTCCCCCTCCTAAATCAAATAGTGACTCTCATGCCGGTGATGGCGTGATTGGAACCACAACAGATAGCGGGGTTTTTAGCCGAGCCTTTCCCCATAGTACTATTTTGTGTTTGATGTGTATTGATTCTTCTTTGTTATATGTGTTCTTCTTCATCTTTTGCAAATCTATTAAGCTTGTGCATGTTTGATTATAGAGGTAGATTAAATATTTTTCTTTAGTTATATTGCCTAATCAAGTTAATCTATAGTCTGAATTTCTACATGGTATTAGAGAAAAGGTGACCGAAGCTATGAACTGTATACTGAGAAGGGAAATTTGAAGTTTTAAGTTCTTGGCTGCAGGTGAAAAATCAAATTCTTATCATACTTTAAAGTTCACCAATGGCATCCAATGGCTTGAGAGTCGAGTATGCTCTAGATTGAAACTCGAATTACATAGCACAGAAAGATCGCATGGAGGCTGTATTAGAAAACAACGGCTTGAAGGAATTCATTGATTAAGAAATCCAAAAGCTTGCTTCAACTAATGCACAAGAATCATTTTAATGGAAGAAGTGTGTGGAAAAGGAGAGACGAATCATCTTGGAGGGAGTTCGGGGCCATATTTTCTTGAGTCTCCATGGGAAGGATACTCCACTTTCAATGTGGAAGACATTGAAGGACCTCTACCATAATAGTAGTGACCAAAGGAAATTGGCGCTCAAGGACAAGCTTCGGAGAATCAAGATGGACAAGGGCGACACTATTTCCACATACCTGAACAAGTTCACTACTTGGAGATGTGATCTTAGTAGTGTGGGAATAACTACTGTCGATGATGATATGGTGAGCCTCGCTCTCCTCGGTCTTCCAAAGACTTGGAATAGCTACCAAGACTCTGTGAATGGAAGAGAGAAATTGCCGAATTAGGAAGGACTGTGGTTAGATTTGATGCAGGAGGAGATCAGTAGGAGCACAAGGGATCGTTCTTCATCTAAGAATGATGATGAAGAAAATATAGCCTTAGCAGGTAAGGCAGGGAAAGGGAAAGGGAAGGCTTCCCATTCCAAATGTAGTTCTTCTCATGGAGGGAAGAAGATTGACAAATCTAAAGTGAGATTCTTTAATTGTCATGAGATGGGCCATTATGCAACTGATTTCCCATTGAATAAATCCAAGAAGGGATCCTTGAAAGGATCAGAAGGTTAGGCATTAACCTCTTAGTTTGAATTGGATTTTACCCTCATCTCATCCATGCTTTCATCGATGGTGGGTTGTGTTTGGTATCTTGATAGTGGAGTCTCATTACACATGACCAGCGATAAAAGTTTATTCAATACCTTGGAGGAGAAAGACCTCAAGATGCACATAGAGATGGGTGACGACGGAAAGTTCAGTGTTTCGGGAGTGGGCACGGTTGCTTTTTAGAGGGAGCATGGATATCCTCTCACCTTGACATAGTGAAGTATGTGCCTAGACTGAAGAAGAAATTGTTATTGGTCGTGATGTTGGAGGACAAAGGCTATGATGTTGTCTTCAGTAAAGGACAGGTGTTCCTAATACACATAGCCATGGGTCAGACCAAGAGGATTGGGATTCGAGTGAAGAATATCTATAAACTAGATGTGGATGATTGTACTGCATTGAGTTCGAAAGTAGAATTGGTGCAAAGCCAAGACATTGGCGACTTATGGAATAGATGGTTGGGCCATTTTCATCATGGGGCCTTTAGGATAATGCAATAGATATCTACTGGACTTCCCAAAGGTAAACTTGAGCAAGTTAACACATGCAAAGGTTGTACCTTGGGTAAGTACACAAATTATTCCTTTCATGATAGAGACAGTCTAGCTGAAGCTATGTTAGAGTGAGTTCATACTAATTTGTGTGGACTATTCTCAATGGCCTCCATAGCAAAGAAAAGGTATTATGTGATTTTCATTGATGATTTTTCTCGTAAATGCTGAATTTATTTCAAGCAGAAGAAGGAACAAACCTTCTCAAAGTTTTGTGAGTTCAAATATTTGGTTGAGAAAGAATCGAGGAAGAAGATCAAGGCCTTGAGGAGTGACAATGGTGGAGAATATGTCTCTTAAGATTTTAAGGATTTTTGTGCAGCAGAAGGAATTAAATGGGAGTTGACGGCACCCCATAACCCATAATAGAATGGGGTGTCCAAGAGGAAGAACAAAACGATTTTAGGGCAGCACGGGCGATGCTGCATGACCAAGGACTACAACTTCATTTATGGGTTGATGCATGAAACATAGCGGTGTATTTGTAGAATAGAAGCCTACATCACATACCTGAGATGAAGACACTAGAGGAACACCAGGGGAAGCTTTCTTTGGTAAGAGGCCAAATGTGGGTCACTTCAGGATATTTGGCTCATGAGTATATTGCCATGTGACAAAGGATGCTTGGAAGAAGCTTGAGTCGACAATAAAGTTGGGGGTACTTGTGGGGTACACAGATACACCCCACAACTATCAGGTGTACTTGTCTACCAGTCGAAAGATGGTGGTTCATAAGGATCTAAAGTCTGATGAGCAGAAGGCCATGTGGGTTTCCCTTGAGAGGGAGCTCCAACTACAGGCTGTGGAGCAACTGTTGGTTCCTAAGGAGGATAAACCTCAGACTTATGCGGAGCAGCCACATGTAAAGGTTCTAGGAATGGAGAAATCCACTCAGGTAGAGTCTTCTAGAGAGATACGAAAGCGTAAAATAGAAGATAACTCATTATTGTCGAATGAAAGAGAGAATGTGGGAGAACCATCTTCTCAACGTAGACAAAGGAGGTCACCTGAGAGGTACATTGGATACGTGGTCCTTGTTGGGGAATGTGTTGAGCCATATTCCTTTGAGGATGTAGTGTAACAACCAATTTGGGTTGATGCTATGTTGGAGAAGTATGAATCCATAGTTCGGAAAAATGTTTGGGACATGGTTCCAAGGCCGAAGAACAAGTCACTTGTGAGTTCCTGTTGACTTTACTAGGTAAAGAAAGATGTTGATGGTAGTGTGGAAAAGCATAAGGCAAGATTCGTTTCCCGTGGCTTTTCATAAGTCAAGGGGATCCACTATGATGAGAATTTTGGTCCTGTCAGAAGCATCTATCATATCAATGGTGGCACTATTAGCACAGATGGATGTGAAGGCTGCATTCCTCAATGGAAATATTGAGGAAGAGGTGTATATAAAGCAGCTGAAAGGTTTTGAGACTTTCAATCGTGAGTCGCATGTTTGTGTACTCAAGAGAGCCTTGTACGGGCTGAAGAAAGCACCTCATGCTTGGTACACTAGGATCACTAACTACTTCTCTAGGTTGGGCTTCCGAAAGAGTGAAGCGGATGTGAACCTATATCACATCATTGTGAAAGGTAAGCCATTGATCATTGTTCTATATGTTGATGATCTCATATTAACAGGTGATGATCAGTTGATCATGTCTTGCAAGGAGGATCTTGCAAGAGAATTCCGGATGGAAGACACGGGTCTCATGCACTACTTTCTTGGCATGGAACTGTGGCAGAAGGATGGGGAAGTGTTTGTGTCTCAACGCAAGTATGCCAATGAGATACTCATGAGATTCCACATGGGAAAGTGTAAGCCCATACAAAATCCTCTAGTAGGTAACTTGAGGAAGTAGGATGCTACTTCAGGAGAAGTATTAGAGGCTATTGTGTATGTGCAGCTTATGGGTTCACTAATGTATTTAGTGAACACACGACTAGATTTGGGCTATGCAGTGAACCAACTGAGTCAAGGAATGGTTCAACCTACCAAGATGTTTTGGAAGGCAGCTAAGCATGTTTTGAGATACCTCAGAGGCACATCTCAATATGGATTATGGTACAGATAGATAGAGGGAGTGAAGCTACAGGGATTAACTGATCCAGATTGGGAAGGGAGTCCATGAGATCAGAAGAGAACATCAGTAGGAATTTTCAACCTTGGGTCAGATGCAGTTTCTTGGTACAATAGGAAACAGAGGTCAGTTGCACTCAGTTCGGCAGAGGCTGAATACATGGCTGCAGGTCAAGAAACATCTGAGGCCATCTAGATACAGAAAATTCTAGTTGGTTTGTTTGATCAGAGGATGGATCCAACTATGACCTATTGCGATTATCATAGTTGTATCAAACTCTCTGAGAATCCAGTAGTGTCCAAGCACTACACTTGCACACAATATAGTAATATAAAATTTCAAGTGTAGTGATTCTAAATGAGTTCAAAACACATTACAATTAAAATATCCCTTCTCCCTTCCCTCACTCCATTGAAGTTTTGCACATCCCTCATTCCACATATGCATTTATTCTTTGCATAACCACCGCACATGTACATCCACCTCCACACAAATTTGTCCACACAACAAATTATGGACTCAATAAGGCCCTTCGATCAGTCATTGACATTTAAAGGTGATATTAATTAATGTGGCTCCCTGATATCGTGCGGAGGAATCATTTGTTGCAAAATACATTAGTAAACAAGTATATTTAGTATTTTAATAAACTTTGCATAAAGATTTCAGCATACTGAAATACCTACACATATGCTTTTTTTCTCTTCACATGCATTTTTTCTCCTCACATGCTTCCTTTGAAAAACCAAGTGCATTGTGCGCAAAAAGTTCCCAAGCTTTCCTTGTATGAAACTCCACACTCTGTAGAATCTATTGATAATAAAATAAACACTTCTCTTGTGCACAATCTACTAATATCCAATTGCACATGCACTAAATCCAAAATATTTGAAAACAAATTACAATTAAAATATCCCTCCACACTTCCCTTATTTTGCAAAAAAAATTTACATGGATTTGTTCTCCCCATAACCTTGCACGCGCACAACCGCCTTCACACAACTTCATCAAAACAATTACTTCCATAGCCAATATCACACTTCAATTAGTCATTGACATTCCGAATTGATATTAATTAATATGGTTCCCATATATTTCGGGGAGGAAGCATTCTCCCGAAGTGTGGGAAAATAACTATAGTCCGCACATATACACTTCCTCGTAAAGTTAGCTAAGAAGATAGTAGCGGGGACCAACATTTTATATATGTGTTGACATGGAAAAAGGTACTTTTATAAATTTTGTGATTAAAAAATTGTTAATGAGTGCAAGCATGTATGAATTTTGCAAAATTTTCGCACAATGAAACCTTGGAAGCTTCCTCGACATAATGGAATTCCTCCACAGTCTCGAACATATGATTATTTACACAAAGATAAACGTAAACAAAGATTTCAATATGCAGAGAGCACAACCTTTAGTCAATTTATTATCAAAGTATCTAGGATAGAATAAGTTGATTCTACATTGAATTATAGAAACGTAGGAAATTAAATAAATATGAAATCATGATACATTTTATGGAACGATTGATATTAAAGGGCTTCGATTATTTAAAAATCATTATTGTGCAGAAGGAAAGTGTGTCAAAAAACTGTGCGGGGGGAAGTGAATGTGGAGGTGTGGAACTTTGTCATATAAATATTGCGGTTTTTATTGTGTATCCTTCTTCTTCAACGCAAATCATAAATCTAAGTGTATAAGTTTTATGAATCTTTTGTGACATAACTTTTACAAGTAATGTGTTGGTTGTTGCATTTCCAAATGACAAATGTTGCATTGTTTTTTGGCATGCATATTGATATAGTTCCTAACTCTCAAGGAACTCGTTCGAATGGTTTTTCTCATTGTTGTCAGAATCGATATTTTGTTCTAAGAAATGTGTGTTTTTCTTATTACATAAAATCATAAATCAAGAGGTATAAGTTTTATAAACATATTGCGCTATAATTTTAGTAGGTAACATGTTGATAGTTGCATTGGCCAGGTGTTGATCATGTATTCCTTTTTGGCATGAATATTTCCAATTCATTTGGTATAGTTTAGAGTTCTTTGTGGGGGGGAGGAGGAGGGGCGTGGTCATTACGAATGATTTTCCTCATAGTTATTGTAATTGATATTATGTTCTGAGAACTATTGATTTTGCTTGTTAGCATAAGAATTATGCACAACATCTAGTTTCACAAATCTATACAGATTTTATGATATTTGTATTAGGTACATTGTGGTTCACTTGTTTTTTGATTCTATATCTTGTTTTGTGATTCTCTTTGCATGAAGATTTCCACACATTGAAAGCTCTAGTCACTTCTGTAGATAGCTACCTGTTTAGTCAAGAATGCCTTTTGGGTAGCCATTGACATTGGAAGTTGTTATTAATTCATAAATATATTTGCATTAAAGGATTTCATTAATAATATTTTAGTGAGTGGTTGTATATGATATTTTTGGTAATATTTTAATTGTATATAATGACTATGTTCATATTTATGAATATCTCTTTCTTTAGACTCTTGTGCGGAAGTGTGGAGGAAGTCCATTATGTGGGAAAAGATTCCTTTGTGCCGATCCGTGCACTTCCATATTTCATTGAGTAGAATCTTTCTTTATGGTTATGTTTCTAAAATTAGGTACATGTGCAGAAGTGTAGAGAAATTTCATTATGGGAAGGAGGTTAATAATATTTTAATCGTAAATAGTGAATACTACCACTACTTAATTGATTCTCTTTGCATGAAGTGTTCTGCATAGTGAAAGCTCCAACCACTTTTGTAGATAGCTACTCATGTACTCAATAATGCATTTTGGCTAGTTATTGAGTACATACAAGACATCCATCCAAAAGAGTTGAAAATACATTACAATTAAAATATCCCTCCACAATTTCCTTATTCCATGCAATTTCCACACAAATAATGAGTGCAATATGCAATATTAAATTTCATGAATGAAGATTGATATTGTATATTTGTTTTTGTGTGGCATTTTATATTAACTTCAGACTTTTCTTAACTCATTCTCTACACTAAAACAAAGAATTTGATGTAGAGTTAGCACATCCATACAATGAAGGCTTAAACGTTCACTTGCCTAATTTCATAAACATAAGCACACACAAAGATTTTACTCAATGATGTGAGAATTGGTATGGTTGCAGTTTCTTTGCATAGGCTCAGGAAGTGAGGGAGTGGGGACAGGGGGTTGTGGACAACCTTTACTAAATTGACTACTGATATTAAAAGATATGGTGATATGCATTATTTATAATGAAAATATTAGAAATAATATCATATGAGTAGATGAATTGGTTGAGTATTATTGCAAAAACCAAATATGGATTATTTGATACTAAAATATTAGCAATAAAAGCCTTTAGTGCTGAGTGCAGAGATCTACACAATGAACACTTGAAATCTTTCTCGACACAATTGACTTTCTCCATACTTTCACACATGTGCCTAATTTCATAAAGATAAGCATCAATCAAGCTTTTGCTCAACGACATGAAAATTGATGTGATTTTGTACAAAATTTTGAGTGCACTCCCCATAACATTCACTTACTTAACAATTGATCACTAAAATATTACCAATTATATCATGTGGGTGAGCAATTCCTCATATGTGCCTAATCTAAAAAATATAACCATAAAAGAAAAAAGATATTCGGAAATACGAAGGGCATTATTTACAATCAAAATATTATCAATAAATAAGTATAAACAATCTTATTGCAAATAGAAAATATGGTTTATGTTTTAATACTAAAATATTAGCAATAAAATCCTTTAGTGCTGAGTGTGGAGATCCGTACAATGATTACCGATATCTATAAAAGATTTAGATCTCTAAAGAACAAAGAACGTAAATACATATGTACTCTAAAGTTTTCATTGTGCAAACCAATTATAAAATATGCATTCCTCTTGCAAACAACCTACTAATGTCAAATTTCACATGCACTAACTCCAAAAGAGTTGAAAATGGATTACAATTAAAAGATCCCTTTGCACATCCCTCATTCCACTCAATTTTTGCACCTCTCATTCTAAATATGCATTTGTTCTCTGCATAACCACCGCACATGCACAAGCACCTTTGCATAGCTTTGTCTGCGGAACTACTTCTAGACTCAAAAACACCCTTTGGTCATTCATTTATTTTATTGCTAACATTTTATTATTAAATAATGAATACTTGTTGTTCCCAATAACACCAAAGAAAGCATTGGATCTATAAAATATTATTGGTAATATTTTAGTCATAGATAATGCTTATCTCCATGTTGACTTTTGCTAAAGCGCATCAATTTTTGCATATTTGAGCAGAAGCTTTGTTTATGGATCTTTTTCTAAGATTAGGCATATGTGTGAAAGTGCGGAGAAAGTCCATTGTGCAGAGAAAGATTTCAAAATTTCATGGTGTGGATCTCTACACTAAACAATTTTATTTCTAATATTGTATTAATATAGGCTTGTGCAAAGAACCTATAAACTCCTCAATTGTCATATCATTGACGAGAGTGGTGTTAGGGTCAAAGCACCTCGTCTATGCAAAGGACGCCCAAATGGTGCACACATACGATATTATTGGTAATTTTTTAATTATAAATAATGAATTTTTTGGTAAGATTTTAGTATTAAATAATCCATATTTGGTCTTTGCAATATTTTAGTTATAGATAATGAAAATATTTGTTTTCCTAAAAATCACTAGTCAATTGGATAAATGTTGAATTGTTTTGGAATCCAAACAACCTCCAACCACATCAATGCTTGGATCATTGAGCAGAATCTTTTTTTATGGTTATCTTGTTGAAATTAGGCACATGTGCCAAAGTGTGAAGGAAGCTTTCAATATTTCATATTGCGGATTTATGCACTGTGCACTAAATACTTTTGTATATTTTGCTCCAAAGACATACGTGAATGTAGAGACTAAGTGCAGAAAAATTTAAAGATAACATATAATTTCGCACAATATCTTGATAGACAATATACAATATCAATTTTTATTTATCTAATTTAATAGCACTTATTGTACTCATTATTTGTGTAGTATAAAATTATTGTTTATAACATATTTTATTGTGTAACTATTGTAATGATAATAATTGACATACAAAGTGTTAAAAGAATTTAGTTTTAACCAAAGTTGTGAGAAAAAGACTCAATATTCGTATTTTTTCATATATTAAAAGAAAAACTCAAATTTTTATTAAATTTTATTTCTACCTTCTAATTTTTTGAGAAATATTTATTTACGGTTATATTTTTTAAGTTATGCACATGTGTAGAACTGTAGAAAATGTTCATTGTGTGGTGGAAGTTTTGAAGCTTTCATTGTACATATCTCTGGACTCTAGATTGTAGGCTTTTATTGCTAATATTTTGTATTAAATAATCAACATTTGTTGCTCACAATAACACCCACGCAAGCAGTGGATGCATACGATATTATTACTAATATTTTAATTATAAATAATTATTTTATTACTAATATTTTAGTAATAAATAATATCTATTTTATCTTTAAAATATTTTAATTATAAATAATGTGTATCTCTACATTCCCAAATATTAGTAGTAAATTGAGTAAGGGTAGAAAAAATTAGATTATTGAGCACAAGTTTTGTTTATTGTTATCTTGCTAAAATTAGATGGATGCACATAAGTGTGGAGGAAGCTTTCAAGATGATAATGTTTACAAAGATGTGAAAACATGAAAACACACTTAACATTGAATAATTAATTAATGCTTAATATGCATATTAATATTTGTTCATCAAATCAATACGCACTTATTTTATGCCAAAAATACATAGTTATTTTGAAAGAATGGTCTTGACTAAAGATGTTGTTAGGGTTGGTGTTGGTGATCTATAATTTGTATCTAAATGTCATCCATCAGACACCCAGTCATAAATGGAAGATAAGTGGAGGAAGTATAATTTACGTATCAGATATTAGGCTGCAGGGGAAATGATAGTAATGTGAATGGACATGATTATGCTTTTTCAATGCTAGATTCAATCTATTTCAGGCAGGAAAAATGATAGTAAAGTGAATGGACGTGATTGTGCTTTTTCGATGCTAGATTCAATCTATTTCGAAGGTTATCTCTTGACTAAATAGTTTGATACTTATTTTTATTATGTTATGTCTATATAAAAATAAAACATGGAAATGGAGAATGTTATTCAATTATAATTTAATGGTGATTTGTGAAAAAAATGGCTTTTGATATTGCAATGATCTTGAAATTTTTCCAATTGTTTAAAATTTTCTTACTCTGTTGCAAAGTTACAAATGAAATTTTTCCAATTGTTTAAAATTTTCTTACTCTGTTGCAAAGTTACAAATGAAAATTTTGTTGCCTAGGAAAAATTATAATAGTTTTGGCATGCTATTTTTTAGGTTAACGCAAAATGACAGAAACCATACAAAATTATAAACTATTACTTAATTTACTTAATTCAACAAACAAATTTCATTTAATATTTGGATATTGAGACAAAGGAAGCAAGCTATTCAGGTCATTAATTAGCATCTAGAATCTGAAATTACTTCCACGAAATAAATGTTGACCAATAGAAAAACAAGACTACAAATTATGTGTGTTGAATACACATTGGTTCACTAAATAATTATAGAAAATACTTTTTCCTTATTGGAAAAAAAACTTTAATTAATGAAAATAAAATGCGATCCACGATATTAATAAATAGCTTCTCAAATAGTATCTCCATATCGATTTATAAAACATGTAATACACATCAATTTTGAATTTAAGTAAAACATGTATTATTTAACGTAACAATTTTCACAACAAATTTTTATGATCAAAGAAGGGGAAAATCAGTACTACCCATACAACTATTGGTTAATGAGTACCAATCATTAAAATTGACAATACTTAAATGTTGTTTCATAATTAAGATGTCAATTCGTGATTTCGGTAATTTATCAACCGCGTGAATTCTCGCAGAGCACTAACATAATAGTGTCCTGCAACGGCATGTCACATAGATTTAAAACACAATTTAGTTAACATTTCATAATAAGAGTAGGTTTTATAGTCGAATAATTAAGATAATTTTAAAAAAAATGATACTAGCTCACTCTGTAATGTGGTCACTATTAGCACACATTCATCTATGCAAAGGACCATACTTCTCCACCACACAACCCTAGTTCTCCATCACATACTTTTTCCTCCACATTAAAAAACATAATAATATTAATTTGACATATGTTCAGCCCCCTTGGGGCCTATGCAAACAACTTGCACCCGCATCAAGCAGAGAACTAATGTAATAGTGTCCTACAACTACATCAATTCTTGCATCATTGCACATAGCACTAACATAACAGGGTGTCAGAGCACTTACCAACTCTTTCATCATTGCACATAGCACTAACATAATAGTGAGTGTGAGAGAACTTACCAACGGAATGGTCACTCTCAAAATTATTTTATTTTTAATTTTAAAATGAATTGTGAGGCACTCGGAAAAATAAAAAATAAAATGGCTCCAACTAGAAGAATTATCTCTTACAAGATCTTCCTATGTGAATAGGAAATTAGAAATAACATTTGCTCATTATTTTTGAATTTATGCAAAAATATAAATATTAAACATTTTCTCGAAACATTGGTTAAAATTGCAAAAACACTATCAAATAATGTAGAGTCAATGCAACTCAACGAGTAGCCAAATGCTATAGTCCCTCACAAAGCAAGGACTAATAACAAGGAGGCAAAAAGTATAGAAAATGCTAAAAGATTTAGCTATTAAAAATGTAATTGGTCATATAAAAAAAATTACAATTTATTTTTGTGAAGAAAAAATGAAAAGTACTCTATTTTTTATTTGAAGTTTAACTAATATTTTTTTTATTAAGAAAATAAGACTTTTATATAATAGTTACAACAACCACATAACTTTTGTGGACATAACTTATTATTATTTTAATATAATCAATTTAAATATCATTATTTTAATTTTAAATTTATATTTGGAAATTTTACCTTATTAGTTTTTTTTTTAAACTGTAAATACTACTTATATTAATTTTGAATTTTCTTCTTTATAAGTATCATTTATCTTAATTTTAAATTTAATGAGTATAAATTGTGATTACAATTTTAAAAGATTAAAAATAATTTATTAATTACTTTTATAATTCTATATATATATTTATTTTTAAAATTTTAATTTTGAAATATTGAATTTATAACTTATGTTTTTTATTAATATTTTTAAAATATTATTGATCAAATTTCTTAAGAAAAACCATCCATATTTTTCATTTTAAATCAAACATATTAAAATTTCCAATATTTCCCATAACTATTCAATACTTCATACCATGTATCATCTTCTGGAGATTTAAACTCCAGATTTTGAATACCGCCTTGAACATCGGCCATTACTGGAGTATATAGACGTTTTCTATTCGCATAATGTTATTTAAACCCGTTGCGTTGATGCCCAGGATGAATGGGTAAACCAACCATACGTGATGCCCTCCCACGTTCCAACTTCCTCGCCCGAAAACCATAGTTACCAAATTCTGTCCAATTGGCAGAAAAAAATCGAAAGTAAGGCGGTTCGATTGGATTCATAAGTTAATACGCAATTCGTAATTCTGTACGGCATATTGAGAGAGAGAGAGTCCAACAGCTTTCCACGTGGCCCATCAGCTCTGCATACATGAAATCCCATGAGTGTACCGCTAGAATTGCTCTTCATTACTGAATTTAGATATGGGAGCTTTACAGGGAGAGCCAAGCTTGATTCCAATCAGAATTATAGATTTTCGGTGGTCATTCGTTAGATTTATATCCAAAAATATCAATTAAGTGAAAATATAAAAATAAGTCAATTTTTTATTTTTTATTGTGTAAGTAAAATTTATTTTTATAGACTTGTTCGCACAAGAAAATGACATGCATGGGATTTGTTACTGAGAATATAAAAATAACAATGAAAAGATAAAATAAATTTTTTGAAGTACAATCTTTTAGAAGAGAATATGTAACTAGTTTCATGCATATGCAATAGTTTTCATTAATGTTATGGAAATGATAAGTTAAATTAGCATTTATAGAAAATATTAAACAAAAAAATTGTTGATATTGTTTAAAGAAATTTTCATATAAAAGTTGATGTTTTCATTAAAGAGATTAAAGATTTAACATCTTACTATAAGTTTATGTGATCTCTTCAATTTCATGACTATAGAATAAATAGAGTTGATAAAAAAACTTTAACAAACTTCTCAAGAAAAAGGCCAATATATGTAGACATAAAAGTCATTAAGTTGAGTATTTTTTCCATAAGGAAATTTTGATCATAAGTTAGAAAAAACAAAAGAAACTAGAAGAAGCTCCTATTGAGAAAATGGTTTTTATGCCCATAATAATGGCACAGGGAAAAAAAAATCAAAAATCCCACGTTAAATACTTTTATTGAGAAAAGAATATGGAAAATCAAGTTAAATACTTTTATTGTAAAAGATTTAGCCATTATGAATATAATTATTTCGGAGGAAAAACGTTACAACCATTACTTGTGTGAAGAAAAATGAAATGTGGTCACTATAATTTTGGCCTCATTTAGTTAATAAGATTTCTAAAGAAATATGAATCTTAAATATTACCTACAACAATCACATAACTTTTATCATAAATTAATTTATAAAATTTATAAAATTATAAATTTTAATTATATACTTATTCTCTCTCTCTCTCTCTCTCTCTCTCTCTCTCTCTCTATATATATATATATATACACTAAAGAAATTAACTAGAATTGGAGAAATTAACTAGGTTTTGAAATCTCATCCATTCAAGAAATAAGAAGTAGAACCTAACCATTCAAAGACAGAGCTTTAACGAGGCTTTGAAATCTCATCAATTCTAAAAATAAGCAGAAGTCAACCATTCAAAGATGGAGCTCTAAGTCCTAATAATTGGATATCCATGTGAATTTTGAATTTAAATGGGAATTGGATGTTTGAATTTTCAGTCTAAATTGTAACTAGGGGAAATGTTAATTGTTGGACACACTCCCAATAGGTCAGGTAGTTGCCACATCAGTTGTAGAACACGTGGTTTAGTGGGCCTCCCACCCATTGTGGTAGGTGGGTAATAAATATTTACCTCGAAAGAGTCCTTCTCCTCCGCGACTTAGGGTTTTTGTCATCTAATGTTTAGGGTTCAGTCTTGTTTTGTTTAGTGCCAATATGTGGATGTTCTTCTGCCTCAACTATTGTTCGGATGGCCTCAATTTCTTGTTCACCTGCTACTCCATATTTTCCTTGTCATGTATTTGTTCTTGTGAGCACTAGTTTGTGGGTTGTTTAGGGTTTAGTTTCTTGTTGCACATGGTTTAGTCTCGTATGGATCATTTTCACATACCCATGGCATAGCAGTGTTTGCTTAACTTTTTTTTTTTGTCGACCCTCTACAGGTTTCAGTGAGTTCAATAGTGTATATGGAGGTTTCGTGCTCTAGTGGATTAATATGAAGGTAATTTCGCTACCCCTCCAAGTTATCATAGGAATTCTATTTGTTTACATGTTATTCTAAGGTTTTTTAACACCATTTGTGTTTTCTGTTGCACATATACTCAATTTTGGTTACAAGTCATGTATGGTGAGTTGTTGGGGTGTTTAACAATGATGCAAAGGCACGACTCAGTGGCTTTGTCAATGGATTTCTGGTAGGAATTTTAATCCTACCAACCCACTATCTATGTGTTTGTCAACACATTCCACTCATATTCTCGAAATGTTAGTCCATTGGGTGGTTTCTCTAAATATTCATGAGGTTTTTATAAAAATTTATAGGGTTTTTGTAAATTTGGATAAATTTGTCTGTTATATGCTTGTAAATAAAGGATTTTGTTGATGCCAAATTGTGGGTTCTCTGTAAATTTGGTTACGGCACTAGTTTTTGTAAAACTCATATGATTTTTGTAAATTTGTTTGTTGTTTTCTTGTAAATTATGGCTTTTGACGCTTCTGAATTGTGGGTTCTCTATAAACTTGGTTATGGTGGTGTTTTTTTTAATTCAAAGGGTTTTGAAATTAGTTTGGTATTGCTTGTAAATTAGGGTTTTCCTTTCTTCTAATTTGCGGGTTCTTTGTAAATTTGGTTTAGGGTTTAATTCATGGTGCTATCTCTCTTGTAACAAATTCCCCATGCCCTACTTTTATGGTTTGATGAGGTAACAATATTTTTAGTGCA
The DNA here is from genome assembly GCA_031772625.1 of Pinus tabuliformis. Taxonomy (NCBI): domain Eukaryota; kingdom Viridiplantae; phylum Streptophyta; class Pinopsida; order Pinales; family Pinaceae; genus Pinus; species Pinus tabuliformis. The sequence goes on from CM062817.1 coordinate 1,491,706,918, forward strand.
TTAATTTAAATATGTCATTATATTACCTAGGTTCTTCATTTCATAGTAGATTCTTCCTAAGTGTGCCTCGAGTTTTAATTACAGGTTGTATTTTCATTGCGTTTACACCATTTTATAAACCTGTGCTTGGAAAAATTTCCTTGTTCTTCCTACAGAGTAACATCATAATTTTTCTGCGCATAAATGGATCATTGTTTTAATTTTAAGTTTTCCATACCAATTCCCCTTACATGATTTTTCGGATGCCTTTCTACACATTCCAGCATGTCAGTCTTGGATGAGCACAATATCATTGATGTTTCTAGAGTCCACATGTTCTCATTTCATCTAAAAGTTGAATAAGATGTTGTTGAAATAAGGAATTACTAAGAGGGGGGGTGGATCAGTAATAGTGAGGTTCTGAAAACATTTTATGAATATGTCTTTAGTTATTTCCTCTATTGTCTATTACTTATGAGAGCATTCATACATAATACAAATGAACATCAACATAAGACATTCACATGTACATACAATCCATCACATGAGAAACATACACATACTGACACCTATATTTTTACTTGGAAATCCAAAGGGACCAACAACCAATTTTGTTATCGTTATGATGTAAATTTAGCACCTACATAGTTACATCAGTTTGTTTGTGAGCACCCACTCATAAGAGGCACTGTCCCCCTTAAGATAGAAAGCACTTACTTTCCAAGAGGCACCAACCTCTTATGAATGTAGGCCACCAACTTCTCTAACCACTATTTTGGATTTCAGATAATTTTTGAACTAAAAATAGTAGCGAATACATATATAGAGAACAACCTCTCTCGGCCTGACATGGTATCACCCTATACTTTTCTCTCTACTACATATACTTTTCTCTTGGATTTTTGTTCCATAGTCTCTCTGGACCACTCTACCTCAGTCCAACAACTTGGTCTAGTTTGACATCTCTCATGCACTCTCGTCTACTCTCTTCATCATATAAAACATTGTTGTATTCCCCACCATTGCTCAATGGAAATCATAGGTTCTTTTCCTCAGTTGCACTCTATTCAATGTTGTATATGATGTCTCTTTCCACACTACCCGGGTGTATTTCTATATGACACTTTCATACTATTGTTGCTTCTATTGCTTGCGTTTTGTCGCTATATTAAACATGAGGATGGGCTCTTGGGTGATTCACCAACTATAAGTGTGATCCTCCATGTTAATAATTTAATTTGAGTCCACCTTTGCACTCTAGAAAGACTCCCCATGCTTATTTAATTGGTAATAGAGGTTAGAATGTACTCTCGCACGAATCTGTTCTTCCCTTAATTTGTTGAATCATGCAACAAGATCAGAGATCCCTTACTTCTTCTTGAAACCAACTGTATTATCTACTCTTACATGTTTTCGTCCTCGTTTCCTTGACCCAACAATATTTTATAATCACCATTCACTCCACTATCAACTCCTTGGATTTTCATTTACTCCCCAGTTGCTGACCCATTCATCCTTTAACACTCTTTACTATTTTATCGAAGCCATAACTCATCATAACTTATATTAAAAGAACGTTATGAAATAACACAATTAAAACACCTCTACCCACTTATTTCTTAGCGCCCTTACCATTTATTTCTCATATGAATGCTACTTGAGACCGCTAACTTAATGCATAGGTGATAGGGCCTTTATGCTCCTGTCACTAGACTATCTCCCTATGTATAGCTCTCAACTTTGCTTCTTTTTTTGTTTCTTCGTTCAAATGCCAATATACATAGGAGCTCCCTACATCGCAACTTTCTTCAAAGTTTATTTAAAGTGGAGTCATTGCTCTGTGCCCTTGGTTCTATTAGTCCCCTTTACCTTGCACCAACACATTGAAGCCCCTTTCATCGTAACTTTTCTCCAAAATAATTTACGAAGGAGTTTTGAAGTTTCAACCTCTAAAATACATCCCGCATGGCATCGAACAACACTTGGGTGTTCGATCTTCTCTATGCCCTTAGTTCTTTGGGTCCTCATGAGTGAGTGCGATTCAAAGTTGGAGCCCCTTTATCAAACAAAATTTTTTCTATAAAACAATTACGCAGGACTTATGAAAACTTCAACCTCTAATATGTCGACGTCTGAGATGATATCTTGTTGTTGTCATCACTCCATGTGGCACCTCCTTAGTAGTGAAACATGTTACCCAAATTTTCCCACTAGGCCACAAAAAATACTGAATCAAACTTCCATGTGTCCACCATGCAACCACATCACACTAATGTCATTTTCTATGTTAGCTCCTCAGCAAATCACCTATTTCCATGTGTCCAATTGGAGGAGAGATAAAGAACCCATCGATTCTTGGTTTTTCAATGATTTCTATTGTCCTTATCCTTGTCAAACCTTTGCACTTTCAAATAATTGCAATTTCTAAGGACATACAATCTTCTGAGCTTCTGATGGACTCGATCTTCCCAGGTTTTGATATCAAGTCTCGATGTGATCTGTCCTTCAATGTTTCAATGGCTTCCATGTTTCAATATTCTGATATTCCCTCTGCTCTAAGGTTCTAATATTGGGTCCTAATATCAAATCGAATATTTTTCTCAAAAGATTTATAAGGGACTCCAACCTCCTATATTCTATCCTCTCGAGGTCCTGATTTATTAGCTTGTTGTCATATTATGAGCCTCTTAGGTCTAACTTTGGTAGTCATAACTCTTGATTCACGAGGCCATTTTCAGTCTTTAACATGCCTTTGGAAATATCTTTCATAGCATTTCCTATTAGAGAGTGCATGATGTAGGCTTTCAGCCCATATTCTCCCTGATAATGGTTGCAAACTCTCTGCCTCAATGCTGGTTTGATTGACATCAATGCCAACATACCAAATGCCGCAAACCATCCAAGCAATGTTAATTGTCCAACAATATCCCCCTTTTGCATTGATGGTTCTTTCAGGGTTTCTACATATATACGCCCACATACATTAGATCTCCCTACATTGTAACTTTATTCAAATTTCATTTAAAGTGGGTTTCTGAAATTCTAGGTGCTAGCCTCACTCTACCCCCTTGGTTTTATTAGTCCTATTTACCATGCAACAATGCATCAAAGCCCCTTTCATTGTAACTTCTCTTCAAAATAATTTACGGAGGAGTTCTAAAGTTTCAACCTCTAAAGTACTTCCCACGTGGCATCACATGAAACTTCGGTCCTCGATCTTCTCTACGCCCTTGGACCTTTGGGTCGTCACAACCAAGTGCCATTCCAAATTGGTTCCCCTTTATCCGATCTAAACTTTTCTATAGAAAAATTAGACCGGAGTTATCACAGAGAGAAAGGTTCCATCGGTTCTTGGTTTTTCGACGATTTCCTTTGTATTGCTTCTCCTTGTCAAACCTCAACACTTTCAAAAATTGCAATTTATAAAGACTTACGAGGTTTTGAGGTTCAAATGGACTCGATCTTCCGAGGTTCTGATAACAGGTCCTGATGTGCTCTGACATTCGATGTTCGAGTGGCCTCCAACTTCCGATATCCTGATATGCCCTCTGCTCTGAGGTTCTAACATTGGGTCTTGATGTGCTCCAACCTCTCATATAATATCGAAGCTTTTTCTCAAAAGAACTATAATGGACTCCAACCTCCTATATTCTATCCTCTTGAGGTCTCGATTTGTTAGATTTCTCTGATATTACGACCTTCCTAGGTCTAACTTTGGCAGTCAATAAATTTTGATCCACGAGGCCATTTTCCAACTTCAACACACATTTGGAAAGCTCTTTTAGTGTACTTTCTAGTGGAGAGTGTCCCATATAGAATTTGAGCCAATATTCTACCTAAGAAATGGTTGAAAACTCTCTGCCTCAATTCTAGTCTGATTAGCATCAATGCCAACAGACCAAATGCCACAATCCATCAAGACAAATCTAATTGTCCAACAATATCCCCCTTTTGCATTGATGGCAACAGCATAAGCTCCCCATAAAACCAGGCATGATCTTCCTCATTGTTGTTATTCGCCATGGTATATACTCCCCCTTTGGCATCAATGGCAAAGGACATCCTTTCATTCTCCCCCCAATCCACTGCAACCTACTTGTTCGGCAGTAGATCCCCACACAGTATGTTTTGGGGCTCAAAGCCCAAGTTTTGGTCAAATGTATTGTAAGACTCCGCGAATTGTGGCCACAGAGTGCGAAGTATAGGTCGAGTCAAAGGGTTGTCCACCCTAAGTTTTTTAACGTAATCTAATGTCATGTCGGCCTACCCTTGGTCCATGGACCATGGGATTGTATAAATAGAGTGGGGCTCTAAGTTGTAAAGATAGCAAATTAGAAAATAGAAATAGAGGAATATGAATGGTTCGAGCATAGAGTAAGAGTCTAAGTGTATTGGGTTGTAGTAGTAGGAAGAGGCTCTGTAGTTGAGTGCGCAAAGGCCTGGTAGAGTCTGCAACTGAGTGCACATTCTGCTGTAGCTGAGTTCACATGGTAGTTTTGAGTCTGTAACCTTGAACGAATAATAATAAAGAGAAGTTGATTCCAATTTATGTGCATCTGCTTGTATATTGCATCCTATACATTTATACTGTTTTGTTTATTGCACGCACTTATATGAATGCTAGATATACTATTGATTATCACTAGACTTACAAAAATAAGTTAAGTATTCAGATAATAATAGGTTAATAGGAAGAAACTTGGGTAATGATGCAGGTCGCACCCTGAGTAGGGTTTCGCGAAGGCAACATCACAGGTTGCATGAGGCTAATAGATGCGCATAGCAACGTGCACGCAGGGTAAAACCGCGGACCGCCAGAGCTCATCAGACATCCCCATAGTGTAGAAACCTGGTTCTAGCACCCTCCCATTCTAATTTGTGTGAGACCTCAGTCTGCGCTTAGCGGACTGTTGCCGGAAGGGCCAGTAGTACTAGGATTTGTTTGGCTAAATCACCTATGATCCTAGGTTAGGCCCATACAAGCCAGCAAATGGTTCCATTGCCAGGACCAAGATTTGCATAAGGGATGCCTGATGTCATGTCATTGAAATCCAACAAAGAAACAAATTGAATGGTGGTTGGATAAGAATATTCGCGAGTTCGTGGTGCAGGAAAACATAAATCCGCGAGTATATGAGGAATAGTGGTTGGAGCGTTATTGTATATGGAAATCCATGGAATTTTATTTTCATCCTTCCGTTCTGAGGTATTAGAGTGGATCATGAAGCTAGCGGATAGTTAGGGAGGTTGTAAGCTTGACAAACCAATCGTGTGGACTCCAGAATTAGTGTGCAGACTAGAAGCATCAGGAGATAAGATCGCATGAGCTGTGGACCATTGGCTCGACCAGATTATAGGAGGATTTATCACTGAGTTCATAGTAGATACGATTGTCAACTACAGTGAGGTAGACTGATGTTTCCTCAAGGGACTGCAAGGTAAGTATATCAAATATTTGAACACTTGGATTAAGATGCTACTATGTGAAAAGTGGGTTATGCGAATAAATTAATGTTTGGGACTATGTGAAGTGAGAAGATCTACAGAAGAGGAAGTAGTGAAGAATTGGAAACCAGTCACTTCATTTCCACCACATGGGAAAGCGAGGAGGAGCTCGCGAAAGTTTCTTCGAGAAGCACGGTCAGTCTAATAAGGCACTGAAGTCTGTGCTTACCACCTCCACTGCCACAGCCACTTGTCTCACCCTCCTCACCTCCATCTCCACCCACCCAACCTCCGCCACCCCCATAGTGTGGTATGGAAAGTGTGATCAAACTACCAGTATTCAGAGGAGTAGGTAATGAAGATCAGGACCAATTCTGGTTCGTGGTAAGAGCAGTATGGGAAGCACAAGGAGTGGTGGATGACAATATCAAAAAGGCTATGCTGGCAAGTGTGTTGCAAGATCACACATTAACATGGTAAATCAAGTATTCTAATTACCATCCAAATGCAAGAATCACAGAAATCCATGCCGAACTGAACAAGGAATTTAGCAGGCCAAAGTCGAAAAAACAATCGATCATCAAGGTTAAGGAGATCGTGGTGCTCCCTGGAAAAACCCCCTAGGATCTGGACCAAATGCTGAAGGGAATGATTCACGAAGCCAACATTACATTGACGGATGGACAACATCGTGCATGTTTTGTAGCATCACTAACACCACACCTGAGGATGGCGCTTCTATAGCAAAAACTTTCCACCCAGGCCAAAGCTTTGGAGATAGAAATGAGATTGCATGAGACCCCTATACAAGACCCTGGTTTGGAAGTCCAAAAAATCCATGTGCAACTAAAATATTTATGTCTTGAGATGCGGAGCTTGAAACAGGACAGGACACCTCGGTGAGAGGCACGCGAGGAGGTATGGTACATAAAATGCAAAGGCCAGGGGCATGACAAGGACCGCTATCTAGTGTCTGGGAATTACTTGGTAGGAGGAGGGCCGATACCTTTAAGACCTGAGGCACAGGCAGGACCATGCATGGTTCCTGCATTATGGTGCGTGACATGTCAAATAGGAGGAAAACACACTATGGATAATTCTCATCTATTGCAGAAGTATACGTAGACGTCCCAACAATTGTTTTGTAATTTTTGTAGGTTGGTAGGCCATGATGAACACACCTATAGAAGCTACGAACAAATGATGGATCAGACTCCTGCCTACAGTTTGCAGACCAAAACACAAGCCTTGTCCCAAATATAGGAATGGCGCACACTAGATTTCAAGGGCGTGGTCGAGGTCGAGGTGGAATGGGACCAGGAAGGGGTCATGGATAGCTAATTTGTTACAGTTGCGGAGGCCCAGGACACTATGCCTTCAATTGTACAAACCCAACAAGGAAATCATGTTTGTACTGTACTTAGTTTCATCATGAGGTGAAATACTGCCCTACATTAATAGCTAGACTACATGAAAACAGGGTACTTTAGCCCCCTCCGACTCAAAATTTTCAGATGATGGGCTTTGAGCCACATGAAGAAGACCTGAATGTAAACATGATGCTTAGGAGCGGTATGACCAATGGCGATGATAAAGGTAAGAAGTAAGAAGAAATTGCATGGGTTCGCAAGGCTCCTACAAAGGCACCCGAATTTTATTTAGAACATGTGAAGGAGACATTCATGGAAGCTAAGAAGAGCTTCACGAAGGCCTCCACTTCAGGTAGTAAGGATCAACTAGGATCAGGGATGGATCCTTCAATGCTCATTACCTTTGTAGAGACATGCATGAAACTGCTACGTGATAGCAAGGTGGTAAAATTACTACAGGAACTTATCACTAAGTGCTCGGAGTTAGGATAACTACATGTGGCCCGGAAACTTGGAAAGAATGCATTGCGCAAAGGAAGGGAAATGAGGTTGACTTCACAAATCGGTGAGTATGAAATGGATAAGGTAATCCTAGATCTCGGATTGGATGTGAATGTATTGCCAAAACAAACATGGGAATGCATGGTTAGACCCATGCTATAGTGGTCTCCTATTCAGTTATGAATGGCGAACCAATAGAAGGTCTTGCCCATGGGAAGATTGCAAGGGGTAACAATAGATATTCAAGGAGCGAGCACGCAAGAGGATTTTGAAGTTATAGAGGTTGTCGATGATAGCAATCCCTATCCCATGATACTAGGAATATGTTGGGTCACTTATCTGAATAGATTCATAAATCTAAAGAAGCGCAAAGTGATCTTTGAAAAAAAGTCACTACGCATAGTAGTACCACTAGATCCAGTTGAAGGAGTACAATACATTGAACCGATGCACGATGATGATAGTGATGACTATCTCAATTGTATTTACAAGATAACCGCGTGAGAAGAGTATTGGGTGAATCCAACTACAGATGGAAGGATTTCATGGGAGAAAGAAAGCTCCTGCACTTCAGATTCAGACGAAGAAATAGAGCGATTGCAGAATTGACTTCACGAAGTAACAACGATTAATTGCAACTTGATGGTTATATCACTACCTTGCATGAAATTAGAGGCAAGGGATACCTATATATGATAGGTTGATAGTGGTGGATGAATTCCTGAACAAATTTGAAAGCACAATACCAGAAGAACAACGATTTGATGCTCTGAGGTGGGCACTATGCGCAATTCCCGCACAATGCTGGGGTACGCATCAGTAGAGTTTAAAGGATTGGCATGCATGAAAAAGAATGATGAGCCTATGATTAAGGAAACCATAGATAAGACTACTAGACAAATATGATGGATGAGATGATCCACGCACACAACTCATGAAATGGACCAAGGTCTACGTGGAAGAGCCACAACCTGAATTGGTACATTTATTCTATCATAACCTGGATATCATACCCATGAATTGGTACACTGAGATGGAGCTCTACCATGGTACATGCGAATGCAATGTCTTACATGAGGGATTTTTGTTAACTTTCACAGTTGAAGATCGTTGGTCAAATGCTGTTGATGATGTGCTACAGGTAGTTAAAGCAGCTATCTTCAAAATACCTTAGGAGCCAATGAAAGTACTTTAGCTAGAATGGGAGAGACAGTTGAGCTGCGTGCTAGATTGTTACAACACAAATGTTTAGGAGGATGATGAGGAGCCATGAAATATTAACATTTTAGAAATGGAAGTCTGTTGTGAGATTCACGGACCATCACTTGAAGACCTCAACATCACCGTAGTGCTAAAGAAAATAGGTAAACATTGGAACGGAGGTGGAGCTAAAGTACGCAACGCTTGGGGACTAATGGGATGATGCCATGGTGGATAAGGTCTCTGAGTTACTGCACGCATACCAAGACTTGTTCCTGACCAAAATTAAGGACTTGAAAGGGATCGTCAGTGACGTAGGGATGATGAAGGTCACCCTGAAACCTAATGCGAAGCTAGTTAAGTAGCGACCTTACCGCTTGAATTTGAAGTATAAAGGAAAGATCTGAGACGAATTATACAAAATGCTCACAACTAGAATTATTGAACCAATGGAAGAATCTAACTGGGTGAGTCCTATGGTAGTACAGGAGGAAAAACAGAAGGGTGAAATAGGAATATGCGTGGACCTTAGGACGCTGAATGACGCGTGTCTACACTATCCATTCCCAAAACCATTCACAGATGAAGTACTAGAGAATGTTGGTGGTTAGGAAGCATACTCATTCATGGATGGGTTCTCAGGGTAACACCAGATCAAGATTACACAAGAAGATAGGAGAAAAATGACCTTCACAATAGAATGGGGCTAGGTTCGATAAACCGTTATACCGTTTGCACTGAAGAACATGCCAGCTATATTTTCACGCATCATTTGGCTGCATTCAAAGAATACATCCACAAGTTCTTGGATGTCTATCTGGATGATTAGACAATCTTTGGATTAGTTAAGCACCATGTAGTAAGCTTACGCTTGATGCTGGATACTTGCCGCTGACACCAGATTGCGCTAAACCTTAAGAAGTGCACATTCCTCATTCCCTTTCGAAACCTGCTAGGACATGTGGTATAAAAAAAGGACTAATGGTGGACCCTGCAAAGATTGTTATTATTCAAAATTTGGATGCACTGTGAAGTGTTAAAAAACTATGCGCTACCTTGGGGCACACTGGATACTATAGGAATTTCATCAAAAGTTATGCCCATATAACATCACCAATGGAAAAGATATTTAAAAAGTATGTTACATATTGATGTAATGATGATTGCATGAAGAGTTTGGATGCCCTAAAGGGGAAACTGGCCTCCGCTCCAATCTTGCTTTTCCCAAAATGGGATGTGGAATTTCATGTACATGTTGATGCATCATGTATTGCGCTGGGAGTCATCCTCATACAGGAGGGCATGGATGGCGTAGATCACTTTATCACATTTACAAGTTGGAGATTGTCTAAAACAAAAAAATAACTATTCCACCACCGAGTGTGAAGGGTTGGCTATGATGTTCGCACTCCAAAAATACGAACACTATTTACTCAGATGACATTTCAAGATCTATACCGACCATTCCACTTTGAAATACCATGTGAATAAGGTTGTTTTTTGGGGGGGGGGGGGGGGGGGGGAGAATATGAAAATGGCTGTTACTTTTTCAAGAATATGATTTTGAGGTCATAGTCAAGTTGAGACACCTAAATGCAGGACCAGATCACTTGTCACAAATTGAGATGGGTGAAGAACCAACAAATCTAGTGGAGGAACTACGTAATGCATAGATCTTTGCAGTGCGTGTCACGGATGGACACTTCGAAGATATAATCAATTTTCTAACCAAAGGGACTGCACCAAAGGAATAACCAATCCAATAGAAGGATGAATTGATGGTGCATGCAGTGGACTTTTCTGTCATCGCAGGGCAACTCTACAAAATGGGCAAAGATGAGATATTGCGAAGATACATACCTGAATTTGAATGAGGTTAGATCCTCACGGAAGCACATGGGGGCACTGTAGGAGGACACTTTGTAGGATGCGTGACCACACAAAATATTCTTTGTGCAGGGTTATGGTGGCCAACCTTACACTAGGAATCGAAAGGGCACTGTAAGGCATGTGATATATGTCAAAGGACTGGAAAACCATCAAGAAGGGATGAGATGTCATTAAATCCACAAATGACACTACAACCATTTGAAAAATGGTCAATCGACTTTGAGGGACCGATCAAACCTCAAGGAAAGACGGGTGCAGGCTACATCATCACCGCGATGGAGTACCTAACACGATGGCTAGAAGTGCATATGGTCAAAGATTGCATGACCACTATGGCTATGAGATTTTTGTTCAAAAACATGTTGACACAATTTGGTTATCCAAAATTTTTAATGAGTGATTGTGGAACACATTTCCTGAATGAAAGTATTCGTGTGCTCATAGAAGAGTTCTAGGTGTACCACTAGAGAATTACATCGTACCACCCACAAGGTAATGGGACAATAGAGGCATTCAACAAAATATTGGAGACTGCACTGACCAAAGTATGTAACGTGCAGAAAAATGATTGGGACCTATGTGTACCTACCGTATTATGGGCTTATAGGACACCGTACAAGAAATTGATGGGACAAACACCTTTTTGGTTAGTCTATGGCACAGAGGTTGTCATGCTGATGGAATACATCATACCTTCTCTGTGAATACCAGCACTCACATGTATAATGGACCATGAAGCTCTGGAACAAAGGCTCGCGCAATTAGAAGAACTCAAGGAAGAATGGCTTTGGTCGGATTTCATCAGCAATTACAAAAGCAACGTCAAAAGGCTTGGCACAACCACCATATCAAGTTGCGCACCTTCAAGGTAAATGACTTAGTGCTGTTAGATGAGAGTAAATTTGAAAATTTTCCAGGAAAATTCGGAATGCATTGGCTGGGACCATACGTGGTTAAGGAGGTCACAGACGGAGGTGCGGTCTAGCTAATCAAACTAAATGGAGAACCCTTCCCAGGCAAACTAAATGGTAGTCGCTTGAAGCCCTACATGAGTGGGCCGGCTATCTGACTAACTAGTCGAAGCACAGTCTTCGTGACCCGAGGAGCTGCACCACGATGCAAGACTATAAACATACACAGTAGATGTCGGTACTGAGGTAAGGACAGAATTCAAACAAAGATGATTTAGATGCAAGAATGCAGCAGGTACAACAAGCATCAGCTTAGTGCGCAGCTGACATTCAAGCAGAGCGAGACCAATTGGAGGGACTCCACGCCAAGATCACCGCGCCAACATAGTGACATGGGGAAGAGTCATGATGTTTTTTTTTAGGGCCTGTTGGGCATCGGATCCCCCCATGGCATGTTTTGGGGCTCAAAGCCCAAGATTTGTTCAAATGTATTGTAAGACTGCGTGAATTGCGGACACAGAGCTCGAAGTATAGGTTGAGTCATAGTGTTTTCCACCCTAAGTGTTGTAATGTAATGTAATGTCATTTTTGCCTACCGATGGTCCACATACCATGGGATTGTATAAATAGAGTGAGGCTCTAAGTTGTAAAGATAGCGATTTAGAAAAAAGAAATAGAGGAATACGAATTGTTTGAGCATAGAGTAAGAGTCTAAGTGTATTAGGTAGTAGTAGTAGGAAGAGGCTTTGCAGCTGAGTGTGCACAGGCCTACTAGAGTCCGCAGCTGAGTGTGTGGACCCCTGCAGCTGAGTGAGTAGGGCGGTGTTGAGTCTATAACCTTGAATGAACAATAATAAAGAGAAGTTGATTCCAATTTCTATGCATCTTCTTGTATACTGCATTCTATACATTTATAATGTTTTTCTTATTGCGCGCACTTATATGAATGCTAGATATATTGTTAATTATCACTAGACTTACACAAATATGTTAAGTATTAAGATAATAATAGGTTAATAGGAAGGAACTTGGGTAATAATATAGGTCGTGCCCTAAGTAGGGCTGCGCGAAGGAAACATCACAGGTTGCAGGGGACTAATAGATGCACATAGCGACGTGCACGCAGGGTCAAACCACAGACCTCCAGAGCTCATTAGACATCCCCAGGGTGTGGAAACCTAGTTCTAGCACCCTCCCATACTACTTCTGGTGAGACCTTAGTCTGTTCTCCATGGACTGTTGTTGAAAGGCCCAATAGTGCTGGGATTTATTTGTCTAAATCACCTCTAAAGCTAGGTCAGGCCCATACCAGCCAACACTACTATTCAATTGATCGCATATGTTGATTTGCTTCCAACGCACACTATAGTTAAGTAATTTGGGATGAGGAGTCGTAACTCCTATCTACTTCCTGAAATATTCAAAGGGTTCTCTTGCCAATGGCTTAGTAAAGATATATGCAAGTTTTTATTTAGTGGCCACATATTCGAGACTAACAACATTGGTTGCAATTTGTTCTCTTAAGAAATGGAACTTGATATGGATGTGATTGGCATTGGAATGCGTGATAGGGTTCTTATAGATACTGATGGCACTTTTATTATCACATATGATTGGAATAGGATCAGTCAACTCTACCTTAATATCCTTTAAGGTCAATTTCATCCATATAATTTGCAAGAAACAAATGGAAGTTGCAATATACTCAGCTTTAGTGGTTGATAAAGAAATGAAGTCCTTTTTCTTGCTAACCGATGAGCATAAGAACTTTCACAAAAAGAATGTTGCAACTGAGGTGCTCTTCCTATCATCAATATTTCTTGTCCAATTAGCATCATTGTAGGCCTTCAACTTCAACTCCCTACTTTTACCATACCACATTCCATAATTTTCTATCCCTTGAAGATATTTGAAAAATCTTTTGACAATGATGACATGAGATTCATATTGGAAATCTTGAAATTTGGCAGCAAGGCCCATCGCTTGCATGATGTCTAGCAGTGAAGCTATGAGATATAGCAAGCTTGTTATCATGGATATGTATCCAGTCTGATTTACCAATGGTGTCTCATCTTATTTCAATAATTTGAATCCTATAACCATAGGTGTTCTAGCTAGCTTGCAATATTCCAAACCAAAAATTTTCATAGTTTCTCATAGGTACTTAGATTGGGAGATAAACACTCATTTTTGAGAGAAAGAAATTTTAAATCCCAAGAAGAAAGACAACTCTTCGATAATGGACATATAGAAATTTTTCTGCATACAGTTTGTGAATTGATGTCCCAATTGTTACAAGTTGTTACCAAATATTATGTGGTCCAGTGGTAGATGATAACCTTTATTATTTATGTATAATTTTTTGTCTACAGTACCTTTATTAAAGACATGTTGTTGAAGGTATTAATCCAGCCTTAAATACGAAGATCTTAGAGCCTATTTGAGTCCATATAAGTCCTTTTTTAGTTTTCACACAAACTCTTTATCTTCAGTGAGCATGACTCCTTTTGGCTACTCAATATAAACCTCTTCTTTGAGATATCCATTAAGAAGGGAAAAATTCAAATCCATTTTATACACATTGATATTTTTATGACTGGAAAAGGAAAGAAACATTATGATATCTTCGATTCTCACTACTGGTGCAAAGGTTTCCTTGAAATCTAGCCCCTCTATTTGGGCATACCCTTTGCAAGCCAAATGAGCCTTGCTCCTAATTACTTGACCATTCTCATTTAGCTTGTTTTTTAAAACCCATTTTGTTCCAATTAATTTTTTCTCTTTGGGTCTTGGAACAAGTTCTTGAATGTCATTCTTCTTAATTTGATCAAGTTCTACATTTATATCCCTCACCAAGAACTTGTCCTCACTTGCCTAGCTAATATTTTTAGGCTCAATCTAAGGCAACAGTGCAGGATTTTCATGCTTAAACTACTAACAAGTTTCCTCGTTGTATTGGTGTTTTTGGCCTTGGAGTTGTGCTCGTTTCCATGTCTTCATTATATGAATTCGTTTCATCTTGATATGAGGGACTAATGTCTTAACTTTCCTCTCCATATGAGTTCATGTTTCATTTGGAGGAGTTATATTGTGAAGCTATTTCATCTACTACTACATCAATGAACTCCTCAACCCTCTTTTTATTTTTTTAATTTGTAACCTTTACTTCGAGTAGAGTACCCAAGTAATATACCCCCATTAGTGTGTGAATCAAAATTTCCAAGATTTTTATCATTCCTTTTGATAAATAATTTTCTCCCAAACACCTTGAAGTGTTTAAATGATTTAGGTCTTCCCTTCCATAACTCATAGGGAGTTTTATCCCTATTAGGACTTAGTCGTGTTCTCCTTTACAAGTACATTGTTTCTTGTGTTACTTCTCCCCAGAAGATGTTGGATACATTTGCCCCATCCACCATAGCTCTGGCCATTTCCTAGGTTGTTCTATTCTTCTCTCAACAATTTTGTTTTGGAATTTTAGTCAGAAAATATTTCCTCCTAATGCCATGGTCTTCACATAATTCTTCTCTTGAAGTGTAATCTCTTGTTGTATCTCATCTTAAGAATTTGATCTTTAAATATTTTTAATTTTGTACTTTTTCTTTAAATTTTTGTAAATGATTAAATGCTTTTGATTTTTCTTTTAAGCGCACGATCCAAGTGGCCCTAGTAAAATTATCAATGAGAAACATAAAATAACTTTATCCTCTTGGTATTTTTTCTCTAGTTGGGCTGCAAATATCTATATGAATTATATCCAGTGGTCTAGATGAATTTCTTTTGACTTAAATGAGACCTAGTTTTCTTACGAAATTGACATGACTTACAGATTGAATTATAAGGCCTTCATAGTCTTGGAAAATGTCTCACCACTCCCATCTTGCTGACTCTAATCAAACTATAAAAATTTATATGACCAAGTCTCTTGTGCCACAACCATGCCTCATTCTTTTTTTTAAATAGAATTTTATTGTGGAGTCATCAAACACATATACATTGTTGTGAGTTTTAATTATTTTTTCCACCGTATTTCCATCTTTCTCATTTTCGATCTCACAGTCGTTGGATCAAAATATCACATCATAGACATGATCACACATATGCGTATTGTAAACAAGTTTTTCCTGAGACCTTCCACGTACAATAGATTTTCATCTTTCATATTTTAATCCAAATTGACTATTCCTTTACTATCCACATATCATCATTTCTATTTATTATGCGTAGATAGAGAAAGTTCACATTGCATGCTCTTTTTAGTTTTTTGTTTCTAATTATCCTTATCCTTTTGAGAAGTTGGCTGCCAAATATTCTTAGACTTAGATAAGTACTAGAACCTGCTCCTTAACTCACATGCCTTGTGCTTGAACTTATTATATTTAAAAAACTAAACATCACTTAATAGTGTAGAGAAGACATTTCGATCTCTAAGAGGAGAGTTTTGAGATCTAATATTTTTATACTTATTATATCTAGCATTTTCATCTCTTTCAACTTTGATCCTTCTATAATAAACAAACTTATTTCCAAAGATGTGACACATATAACAATAAGCATAAAATAAATAAGTGTACCTATGGTTGGAATGTTTATGAGTTTTTGCATCTAGGTACCTCTATTGTAGGGTTGATTGATTCATTCTCTATTGGTGTGGATCCTTGGGGTGGATGGAGTTATTATTCTAGTGATGATCTCGTATTTTCCTTGCTTTACTTCTGTCTTCATTGATTCTTTCTTGAAGCTTATTTTCATAGCTCCATGGTTCCTCAAATCCTCCGGACCTAAAATTCATCTTTCCCATAGAATATTCATGTGTTCTTGAGTATCCTAGACTCATTTTGTCTCCTGAAGACCTTTGCACTTTTAGAATCTAATGTAGCTTTCTTGAGCCTTCTACAAATTTTTCATTTAAACCTTTGTTGGTCTCCAATCTCTCAAGGTCCTTTCTCAGGGAGATGACCTTAGCCTAGAGACTCTGGTAATTTTATTCCCATTCATGGATCAAATCATGAGTAACTTCTTCCTCTGACTTTTCTTCGTTTAATTTGGCTTTCAACGACATAATTTCATATTTACATTTTTTTGTGATTGTTTCCTTCTACACCTTGAACAAATCTTATTTTAAATTCTTGTTCTCTTCTTCTAGTCCCTCATATGTTCCATCTTTTTTTTTTAGTAGAAGGTCTAAATTTTCTTTTCTTTTAATGGCTTCTTCAAGTTTTTATTTTTTATAAACAAACTCTTCATTGCCTGATTTGTATATACCTTGTTCATCACACTTCAATTGTTGTTTTAGTTTTCTATTATTGTTCCTTACCTTCTTTAAATCATCAAGAGAATTGATGAGTTCCCCTTCAAAGTCCATTATTCCTACTTCTTCTTCCTCTTGTTCAGAATGAGTAATATTTCATTTCTTGGAGTTTGCTCCAAATTCCCTAGGTAAGTACTTATCTAAATAATCTTGTGAAGAGTTTTCATTGTTTGACTATGGTTTTGAACTACTGTCTTTTCAGTAGAGCCTCTTTTTCTTATAGAACTTATTCCTCTTATGTTTTTGAGAATTTTTCCTAAATTTCTGATCGTATTCCTTTTCATTCCTTTCTTTGTAAGGGCACATGAATGACAAATGTCCAACTCTCCCATATTCAAATAATTTAAATGGAAATTTCCCTTTATATTTTCCAAAGCCACGCTTCAGTTTCCTGGAAAATTGAGCCAGCTCCTAATCAGATTCATGGCTGGAGAAGTCTTGATGATATTTTTTGCTACTTTTCCTTCTTGGACACTTTTAACACTGCCTCCTTGGGTTCAAAATTCTCTCTTTCTACTCTCATCTCATAGGATATGAGAGTACCAAGAAACTGGTCCATCCTTATATCCTTTAAATTAGTCATTTCTTCAACAACTCATACTTTCACATTAAATCTCATCTGTAGGGATCTTAAGACTTTTTTAACAATCATATATTCCTTGACTTCTTCACCAATTCCTCTTATCATATTTTTTACTTCATCAAATCTAAGGAAGTGTTCTACTATTACTTCCACTCTGCCCATTTTTAAAATTTCAATCCTCATTCTAAATGTTTTAAGTTTGGCATGGTTGAATTTTTCATCTCCTTCATGACTCTCATTGAGCTTCACCCACACTTCCATGGTAGACTTACAGTGCATAATATTTACAAGTTCGGATTGACTAAGGCCAAAGAGAATGGAATTGTTGGATTTAGCATTATTTCCATAAAACTAATTTACCATCTCAATGAGTGGGAGCAACATCAGGGACATATTAATCTATTAGTACAGATCTCCAAACATCTACTCCTAGGGACATAAGATAGGCTTGCATCCTAACTTTCTAAAATGCATAGTTTGTCCCATCAAAGATGAGTATCTTCCCTGAGTAGGCATCTTGACTCGATTGACTAGACATAATTCCCTATGGATGTACCTTCCAGTGGTTAAATTGTTCCTGAAGGAACTTGGCTCTGATACCAATTGTTGAAAGAATGAATTACTCTAGGGGGGGTTCAATCAATAATAGTGAGATTCTTAAAAAAAATTATGAATACATATTTATGTTTTTCCTCTATTATTTGTTACTTATGATACCATTCATACATAATATAAATGAACAACAAGATAAGACATTCACAATACAATCCATCACATGAGTAGAATACACATATTGACTATGGTATTTTTACATGGAAATCCAAAGAAAGAAACCACCAATCTATTTGTTGTTATGATGTAAATTAAGCACTTACCTAATTACATCAGTTTATTTGTGAGCACCCACTCATAGGAGGCACTAACCCCCTTAACATAGCAAGAACCTACTTTCCAAGAGGCTCAAACCTCTTATGAATGTAGGCCACCACCTTATTTAGCCATATTTCTACCTTTCGTACAATTTTCAAACTGAAAATAAAGGCAAATACATATATAAATAAATAGAAATGTGGTTCACTAGAGAAGCATACTTCCACTGTTGTTCCTCTAATATTTCATAGGCTCTCTTGGCTTCACACAATAGCACCCTATCCTCTGCTCAGTACTACATATACTCTACACTCATCCTTTTGTTCCATAGTCTCTCTATGACACTCTACTTCATTCCATCAACTTGGCCCAACTTCACAACTCTCATTCAATCTACTCTATTCTCTTCAGCACACACAACATTTTTGTCTTCCCCCCCTTTTTCAAAGGAAATCACAAGTTTTTTCCCTCTTCTACACTCTACTCAAAGTTGTCTATTTTTCTTATTTCCACACTACTTGAGTGTACCTTTGTATGACACATCGATACTTTTGTTGTGTGTACTGCTTGATTTATGTGGTTGTATTAAACATGATGATGGGCTCTTGAGCACTTCACCAACTCTATGTGTGATCCTCCATGTTGAGATTTTAATCTTAATCCACCTGTGCACACTGGAAAGACTCCCCATGCTTATTAAATTGATCACAAAGCTCAGAATGTACTCCGGCATGGCTCTGTTCTTCCATCAATTTTTTGAAGCGTGCAAACAATATCATAGATCGCTTACTTCTTCTTGATATATACTCAATTATCTACTCCTACATGCCATGGTCCTCGCTACCTTGACCCAGCGATACTTGACAGTGGCCATTCACACCATTAACCAACTCCTTTCGTTTGCATTTTCTCTGTAGTTGTCGACCCACTCATCTTTTAACACTTTACACTATTTTATCATATCCATAACTCATTGTAACTTATATTAAAAGAATGTTACGAAATCACATAATTTTGATTCCTTTAGCCCCTTAGTGCTTAGAACCCTTATCATTTCCTTTCTCATATGATCTCTTCCTTAAACCACCAGCTAAGTGCTTAGGTGATAGGGCATTTATGCTCCTATTGGGGGACTATATCTCTCTCTCCCTTCTTTATTTTTGGGTTTCTACATCTAGACGCAAACATACATTAGAGCTCCCTACATTGTTACTTTATTTAGAGTTCATTTAAAGTGAAGTTATGGAACCCTAGACTACTGATCTCCTCCATAGCGTTTAGGTGCTAGTCTCACTCTAAACCCTTGTTTCTATTAGTCCCCTTGAACATGCGCCAATGCATCAGAGCCCCTTTCATCATAAATTTTCTCCAAAAAAAAAATTACGGAGGAGTTTCAAAGCAACCTTTGAAATACTTCCTACATGGCATTACACAACACTTGGGTGCTCGATCTTCTCTATGCCCTTGATTCTTTAGGTCCTCACGACTAATGTCATTCTACATTGGAGCCCCTTTATTGAATCAGATCTTTTCTATAAAAAAATTAGGTAGGAGTTAGGAAAACTCCAACCTCCAATATGTCGACCTCTGAGATGAAATCACACTATCGTCATCACTGCACGTGGTGCCTCCTTAGTGGTGACACGTGTCACCCATGTTTTCCCCATTAGGCCACCAAAAATGCTGAATCAAACTACCACATGTCCACGGTACATCCATGTCATGTTGATGTGATCTTCTATGTCAACTCCTTAGGGCCAATCACTTGTTTCCCTGTGCCCAATTGGGGGAGAGAGAAAGGGTCCACAAGTTCTAGGCTTTTCAATGATTTCATTTGTATTTCTTCTCCTTAGAAAACGTCAATACTTTCAAAGAATTTCAGTTTATAAGGAATTACAAGGTTTCGAGGTTTTGATGGCATTGATCTTCTGAGTTTCTGATATCAGGTATCGATGTGCTCCAACCTCTGATGTTCTGATGGCCTCCAGCTTTTGATATTCTGATATGCCCTCTTCTATGAGGTTCTTATATCAAATATTGATGTGCATCAAACTGTGATATGATATCAGAACTATTTTTCAAAAGGATTATAAGGGACTCAAACCTTCAATATTCTATTCTCCTGAGGTCTCGATCTGCCAACTTGCTCTGATGTTACGACCTGCTTAGGAATAAATTCGGTAGTCAATAAATTTTGATCCACGACGCCATTTTTAGACTTCAACACCGAATTGGAAAGCTATTCTAGAGCACTTTCCAATGGAGAAGGTCTTATTTAGGCTTTGATCAATGCCAACATACCAAATGGAACAAGCCATCCAGACAATTCCAAGTGTCCAAAAGATGTTTGCACGGTGTAGGCACTCGTGTACTAGCTAAGTGGTCCATTGCTATTAGTTTAAATTTGTGCCTTCATCTTCTTTACATAGCCTTTTCATCATTATCCAGAATCCGCATGGGGTATGCTACTTGGAGATGTAACTATGTTTGTTCTTTAACTGTACAATATTTGGTGGAACAATAAAAGCGAAATCAATGGGTTCAGAGGAGACTCTGAATTTTTTTTTCAATCATTATATGAGTCCCAGTTAAATAAGATAAACACCAAACTATAACGTTATTATTTAATGGCATGATTTTCTTCTTAAATTGAGTATTTTTGTTAGGAAACATAATAATATTTAGTGCGGTGTATTTAATTGATTCAAAAACCTCAAAATGTTTTATAAGATGTAGTTTTGAAAAAGAAATTTTATATTAACACAAATTACAATCAATTTTTTTTTTGTTTAAAATAGAACATGATTCATAATATTTTTACCCTCCATTTTCCTATTGCTTACTCAATATACATTTTCTTTCCTATCCCATCATTTTTAGAAGTATAGGGTACTTCAGAGATTGCTACAACTCTTGAAATTGTTTCCTTCAACTTGATATTTTGTCTTTAGTGTTCTACATGGTAGTTCTTTTTCCTATAAGAATATCCATGATTGAAGTGAGGCTTCATACAAGTCGATTGTATCTCATTTGTAGGGTATTCATTTTAATCTACAATTATTTGATATTTTCGAGAATGTCCATATGTTTCTCTTAAAAATTCCTTAGGCATCCTTACAATTTCCTTGGTTTGAGTAATTATTTCCAGATTTCAACATGTGTCACTGTTGGCATAGAAATATTTGGTACCTTTTCTTTTACTTTCCTATCACTATTGTCAGGCTAGGAGGTAGCTCTAGAAAACGAATTGTGTCTTTGCATTAAGATTGATCATGGATATACACTAGAAGGCAGAGACTCTTGGTCTTCACCTCACAGTGTCTCTTGATATTCTTATTCTCCATTGTTTACTATTTACATTATTTACATATATTCACCAAATTCCAATGATTAGGTTTCAAAATTATCCCCCTTGATCTGAAGGGATGTTGGTGAGTGCAAGCATTGTTATGTACCTTTAGAACTTTTCTCTTTATGGAATGTAGCACTCATTGTTCCCTCTCATCAATAGATCATCTACATACACCACAGGATATATATTTTTTTTTCCAACATTCTTAACAATCAAAGTTTCATCATCAAGATCATAAAGTTTGAAGTTGAGTTTCAGAAGATGCTTAGTTGAATTTTTATACCAGGCTCATAGTGCTTGCTTGAGGCCATATAAGGATTTTAGAATCTTGCATACTTCATGTTCTTGGTCATTCAAAACAAATCCTTCTCGATGGGACATAAAAAAATTCTCTTTGAGATCTCCATTCAAGAAAGTAGTGTTTACATCAATTTGATGGACATTCCAGCTGTTCAAAGCTTCCAAGGCAAAGAGTGTCTGAATGGTAGCCCATTTTGATGTGGGATAAAATGTCTCCTCATAATCGATCCCTTCCTTCTGTCCAAAACCTTTTTGCCACAAGTTTTGCTTTCTGGTTGTCAAGTGAGCCATCAACTTTATACTTGTTCTTGTTGAACCACTTGTAGCCAATTTGTTTGGTTCCCAATGGAGGATGAACGAGCTTCCAAGTGCCATTCCTTATCAATGCATAATACTCCTTTTTCATCACTTATTTCAAAATATGTATACAAATTCAATTCACAATCATAAGAAACATCCATATCAACAAGTGAATCAGAATCATCTACATGGCCTCCATTTTTCTTGGTTATATTTCTTGTTCATGCCTTTCCAACCTCAACAGGATGAACACTTTCAAGTGTCTTTGTAAACCATTTTGGATGACCTTTCTGAGGTGGCCAAAGCTACTGAGTTGATTGATTTGGCACTGAATAACCATTGAGTCTCCAAATTCCATCAATTACATTACTCAAAGTATCATCAGTGGTTTGAGCTTCATGTGGGGAAGAGAGTGCTTTAGAAGAAGATTCGATAGATTGATCCAGTATAGGAATCCCCCCTTTAAGATGTGGAATATGATTATAAAATTATTAAAAGGTTTTTTATGTCTGAATCCATCTGTTGTGCCCACTCTAGTTGAATGACAATGATATGACACTAACATTTATTTAGCCATAAGGCCCACACATTATTCTTTGAGGACCTGAAGTCGAGGATCTTGGAACATGACACTATTGTTAGTGATTGAGATATTCATGGTTGTGATGTTTATATATGATTTCCATTGATATTATGATATCATGAATGGTTGTGTATCTTATCTATTGGTATTATGATGATTGTAACATTAAACAGTTAAGTTTAGTCTCTATTTGAATTTATAATGATAAGGGAAGTAAAGGATATGTATGCTCTCTATTAAAAGCATGATGATGATAAATTTGATGGATAGGTATATTTTGTTGATGTTACGATGTTGATAGCTTAATGAATATGTATGTTTCCATTGATGTTTAATGATGATAGCGATGATGGATGTGTCCCCTATGTTACCTACTTTCATTAGTTCATGCTTACAATTGACAATGATGTGAATGACCAGGAGTTGTTAATGATGCTATTATGACAATGTCTAATGTTGAGAAACCTTGTTACTGATGATTATTGAGTATGGAAGGAAACCATCACAGACACCTGCATATGACAAGTTGATGACACCAGGTTTGATGAAAATTAATATATTTTATCTTTGAAGTTCTAAGTCGATTTTGAAATGTGTCATATATGTTTATCTATATTCTCATGATATGTTGATGGTTGCAGGTACAGATTAGTTGCTTGACCGAATGACTCACATATGGGTGACGGGGTTGTATAGGTGGATGGAACTACATGGGAGGGGTGGGAAAGTGTCCTTGATCTTACCCACTAGCACTCCCACTGTGACTTGGGCTGGAAGAGTTGAAACACCTTCACCTTGAAGATCACGATGCCATGAGGGCAGGTCCCAAAGTTGGGTTTCTCATGAGGATTTTACCGGGGGGCACACACCAAGGTAGATTCCTTGATCCCCAACACCATTAGTCTCACTATAGCAGGCAACATAACAGATGATAATGGTCTATGACATTGCACCTATAATTTCCCCTCATAGTCACTGAATACTTGAAGGGCAAGTGGTGTTGCACCCTTGGAACTTCAAGGGAATTTCTTGAAGGGCATGACCAAGTTGGCACCCTTGGCATCACAAATAAACTATTGGTGTGGCACCCTTGGAACTTCAAGGGAAGTTCCTGAAGGGCATGACCAAACTTCGCACTGATGGAATCATTAAAATAAATTAAATAATATGTATAATCAAGGAATGAAAACTAGGTAAATTTACATCAAGGGTAAATGATGTTAGAAAATGAGCTAATTAAATAAAAAATAAAACTTGGGTTAAGAGGATCATAGGAAGAAATAGAATAGAGTACCTTAAAAACTCTACCCTTCCCATGTCAGAAAATACTAGGTAGATTATGTGGTTTAATTAGGTAAAAGGGGAAAGAGGGACATAATTGTAAGAATAAAGATTAATCCTAAACTAATTAAACCTAATTAAGAAAAGAGGAAGTTGAATTAAAATAAGAATAATAAATTAAATTTAGAGAAATGTAGAGAACCTCCATGTGGCAACAACCAAGATAAGAATATCCATCTAAGAGATAACCTGAGTTAAATTAGGGAGTATATAGGGGATCAAATCTTGACTCACTAATTGAATTTAAGTAATGAAAACAAATTAAGCAATAAAAAGGGGGAATAAATAGGAAACTAGGAGAAGAAATAGGAATCTTGTTGAGGTGAGGAAAATATTCGTTTAAAATAAAAAAATTAAGTAAATAATATTGGGAGACCCTTAATGAGAGAGTGACACATGGGTGGGTGAATAATCAAGCTATTGAATTATATAAAATAATTAATTATGCATTACATGCCAAGTGTCACCTATGAGGACTCCTATAAAAGAAGAGGCAAGCAATGGGAGAAGTGGATTTTTGGAACCCTATTTTTGGATGGATGAGATGATGTGAGAGCAGTGATTATGATCCTATAGTGAGTTTGGTGAGGTAGAGGATTTTAGAGAGGGGAATCTTGAGCCAAAGAGTGCTCTCTTCTACCAGCTATTGTGGTCCTCCATTGTACAACCCCATTGTAGCTTGGGGGTCCATGGGGAATAAGAGTACCCAAGGAGTAGGCTGGGAGGTTAACCGGTGGGTCATCACATTTGAATCAAGTATGTCATCATTCATTCAGAAAGGTGACCGACAACAAGGGAATACCAGCAATAGCAAAGCAAGTGAGGTCTCATCTTTGGGTGAACGGTACATATGTGTTGCAATACTATTTTGATCTTAGTTAAATGTATGCAAATGTTATGATATGTTTGCTGAAATGAATTTCAAGAATGTGTTAGATAATGCTGAATAAATTTGAATTCCCAATGTGTTTCTCTTCTGGTTGTATTTTGTTGTGAAGTATGGATGTGGTCTTTAGACTTGGTATCAGAGCAGGTTCAACCTCTAGGACCTATGGACCCTTTTTTTGGCTTCCTTCTTAAATTGTTTCTTTAATTTCCCTCCTCTCGCATATTTTAACTATTATAAGCTCAAAAGCCTTTTTTTGGACTTTTACATAAAAAGAAGAAGCTATGGTGCCTAATTACCTCTAAAAATAATTGTTTCTACATTACCTATTCCATATACAGCCATATCTTGTGATGGTGATCCCACAATCTACTTTCTAGCATTTTATTTAGAAGAATATGCCAGGCATATTGAACACTCAACAATGATCTAACAACAATAGTGTGAGGTGGGCATGCCCGTGATGTTAGCTCGATTGTGTGACAATTTTAAGAATGCACAGGGAGAAATCAGAGGTCGTGGCTCATTTGCCTCGTCATATGAAGATTCTGTTGTATCTCTACCTCGCGTATTCACTTTAAATCCTATGAATGCATTTATCATTTTCTTTGTTTGCTCTCTAAACAAAAGATGTAATGGATTTTCTCATCAGAGACATCATATTCCCCAATACCATTTAGGGTTTCCAACCAAGCATTGAATTTTTATTTTCTGTGCATTGAAATTCAATCCTAAGGTAAAAAATTTAATCATAGTAATTCTTAAGATTAATCAATAAATAGCTTTTGCTGCAATATCTTCTTCAAAAACTCAGTTCATAAATCTACGAGGGTATATACATACACCAAGGTATTACTTGGGCAAACTGGGGTATTCTCGTGTAAATATCCAAGCCCAACCAGTACTATTATTATTTGGTGTATTCTTCGAAGATTGAGTATCCCCAGAAGAGCCTGAAAATGTTGCACTCTTACATAAAGTTTTGGTTATCAAACACTTCCTTGTGTCTAAGGGAAACCTATTCTACTCTATTTTTTTTCGTTCTTCTTGATTGAAAGAAAAAATTTATTTAGGCTTTCATGGAGATCCCTTGGAGCACTTCTTCTTCCTTTTCTTCTTGTCTTTGCATGAGAAATCATCTCGTGTTTTGCAAAGATTTATGTTCAAGTCTTGTGTACTAGCATTGAATATATTCAGGCTGGCTTCAAGCACATTTCTCAAATCCTCTATCGAAGAATCATCTATGCCAGAGAATGAAGCCTCAGGATCCCTTTTTGTTTTCTACCATGAAATCCATATTGATAGAATGAACTGTGTCCTTTTCTGCATCGTCACTGTAAGCATACTTCAAAGCTGATTTATCAATTTTGCTTCCAATCAACAAATAGGATTTCCTTTTAAAATCACTATGGGCACGAGAATGTTCGTCCCTTGTCAAATTACTAGATTCATAATATGGCACATCAGTCAGGTTCTTATACAACAATCCTATTGATTCTAAATTGCCTTCCTCTGACATTCTGATCTTTGATATGACAAATTTAGATTGCTCAGATCCACTCCTGCTACTTCTAACAAACGCTTCCAGGTAGATCCACCCTTAACCTGAGAAATTAACAGTCGAGAAACTTCAAAAACCCCAAAATCTCAAATCTGATGCACTGAAAAAGATAAAATGCTGCATTTTGTCAATCATTTATTTAACCCTCTAATAATTGATAGATATTTTGTTAAATATCTATTTATCTCTTTGTTATTTCATAGATATTTTGTCAAGTATTTATTGAGTTGGAAGTCATTTTTATGGGGTTATAAAAGAGTTTTTCCTGGTTGAAGGGTTATGAAGAATCAATAACATAAAGCTAACCGGTTCCAACTTTCCCAATGTTTCATACGATGACGGGATGAAGCCATCACACTGGTAGAGTACCCAAGATGCATTTTCTACAGAGGTTCCTGGTTCAAACCCCACAACCTGGCAGACATAATTAAAAACAATTCTTGCATCAAATTGTGAATGAAAGCATGGATTGCAAGGATGGGTGCACACTCCAATATGCCAATCACAATTTGGAGCTAGTTGAAGTTGACTTGACTGATTTGATAGTTGATCCTCTACAATTATAGTGTAGATCTATTGCCACATTTCGATAGGTAAAACTAATAATAAATAGTGGAAGTCTTCAACTCCAGATTTCATAACTTGCACACTGGAGGATAACAACAAATGGCATAATTATAACAAATAATGGTAGTGAGTGTCTATAATGAAACGTATACATCTTACACTGGATGTGATATCTTACAATTGGAAAGAACCATAGATACATGGAATCCTCCACAATATTTTATAATTAACAAAGCAACATTCCCACAGAAACTATGAACTAGTAGAATAACAACGTGTATAATAATAATGTGTACTCCTCTGGTTGATTTTAATGGAAGATTGAATGTTTATGAAACTCTAATTTTCTTGTTGCTTAGGACCTCAACCTAGAAATTGAAAACGTCGTTGGTCATATGAGTACAATGATGAGCAATTGTTTTCCTTCCAACTAATTCTACAAATCAGTGTTCAAAGTCCATCAAGTTGAGCACACTTAAACCAGAGTCTAATGAACACATTAAATCATGAATGGTTTCAAGGTTACTAGATTCTTACTCCATAGTTGCAAGCTTTCTCCCTCTTGAGGACCTTTACAATCTCCCAAGTGAAATCAAAATCACCCCAAGCCAAATGGCCATATGCAGCTATTTTTGGAACCTCATATTGGGATAATTCAATTGGAAATCTCTGAAGTGTCACGTAAAAACATTTGAAGTTTCGTGTAAAAACGACAAATTCAAAATTCAAATTCCAATTATTTTTAATAATAATAAAAAAATATTGTGTTACGTCTGACTGTTAACTTTACAGCCCCTGTTTTCGTCTGAATATTCATCTCGATTGCTACTTTCCATTCTAGTGTTTTATCTCGATTAACTGTGCTATTTTACCGACCATATCTACGTGATAGTATGATAGTATGTTTTTGTGATTACGTTATGTCTAATAGTGATTTATGCACTTTTATTAACTTTCCTACTCCTGTTTTTATTTTAATGTTCATCTCGATTACTATGTTCCAATCTAATGATTTATTTTACATAAACTATTATTTTACTCACATCATATCATATCTATGAAATAGTATTTCTTTCCTATATTGGGTTTTGAAATTATATTATTTTCTTTGTTTTTATTGGTTGATTTAGGTAACCTAAATTAAGTTTAGATATATTTATTTTGGAATAAAATTTTTTAAATTTTAATTATGTTAAGAAATATAGAAGAGATATAAGATTATGTTATGTAATGTTATATTATATAAATATTTTGACTCGATTAAATTATATAATAATAATAACCAAGGTCTGGCATTAACCCATGGGACATGCACCATCCCTATCTCCTCCTCTGAGATAGTCTTAGTCCAAGTGGTACTCTTACTTTTTGGCTTTACTAATTTCCGCATAACCTTTCCAGATCTGAAACTCGTCATTGTTGTCATTTTATTCATTTTATACCCTCTGCACAAAGGTAGTGTATATCCTAAATAGTAATGGGGTTCACCTAAAGATGGCTAGATTATGTGAAAATGGATGCATTACTCTTGCAAAAAAAGAAAAAAGAAAAAAAGAAGAAGCATAAAATGAAATTGAATATTACACGTTCATTTAAGTCAAAGAAGTCTAGAAATGCATTCTTAAGTAGGTTTTAGTAAAATTTATAGGAATGTCAAGAACTTATAAATGCATAAATTGTCCCCTTGGAAGTATGTAATAATAACAATAAATTATAGAACCACTCACATTGGTTATGATTTTTATTTGATTGGTTTTTATCTTATAAGGAAAAATCATATTAAATTGTGGTAGGTGAACCATGGTTAGAAGAGGTACAAGAAGGAGTGGGGCAACTAAAGAGCACAACATGGCGCCACCACAATAGCCAATTCCTACCACCCCACCTAATGAGGGGGAAAACATCTCAACACAAGAACAGATATTGGCTGGAGAAGTGTTGAACTTAATGAGATCATTCCAGCACATGTCTGAAGCATTAATAAATCATTTGGAATTGGAGCATGGAGGACCTATCATACAAAATGGAGCAACCCAAAAAAACACAAGAAATTATGTACGTCAAGATTTGGAAAAGGTAAAATTTCCAGAGTTTTGGGGGTCCACAGATGGTCAATCTGTAGAGGCATGGTTGGAAAGCATGGCCGTGTGTTTTAACCTAAGAGATTACACCTCAAACATGAAGGCCAAGATGGGTATATTCCAGCTAAAGGGAAACAAACTACTTTGGTGGAAGACATTATTAACCCAATTGGGGATGGATATATTAGAAGTAACTTGGGAACTATTTCAAGAAAAATTTAGAGAATGTTAACTATCAGAGGAGTTCTTTGAGAGATAGCTAAATGAATTCAATGCATTAAAGTAAGGGAGTTGCTCACTACCAGAGTATGAGACACGTTCCATGGAATTACTCCGTTATGCCCCTCACTTGAACATAGAAAAGCTCATGGTGAACAAATTTGTGTATGGATTAAATGTTAATATTCAGACCAAGGTTAGAATCTTAATGCCTCACACCTTGCACGAGGAACTTTAGCAGGCAATTCTTGCAGAGGAGGAAATCTCGAGCAGTGAACTTAGTAAGTCAACAAGGCCCACAGGATCAGGAGCACCAGGTAGAAACAATATGGAATGTAGAAATTTGAAAAGGGGTCCTACGCTCAATCATCAAAGTTGGTCAGGAAGAAATCAAAGAACACCATATAGGCATCCAACTCAGCATCTGCACAGGGTACCGCAACAAACTTGTCAACCACAACTGCACTGACCTATGCAACAACACCAAGTCACACCACCTCAACACCGATTTTCTTTCCAACAAAGTTCCAGACCAACTCCCGGTTCAGTTGGTAGTAGGATCCAAGTCCCTAAAAGGGGGTGTTGGACTTGTGGAGTCCTCAGTACGAGAGGGATTACCCTCAAAAGATAGGCAATACCAACTCAACTAAGAATGCAACTAGAGTGGGGGATCTGGGGAAGGCTCATCCCATCCATGCGGTAGTGAACAATCGCCAGGTCGAACAACAGTCCACTGTGTTGGAAACCTCAAGTAATATTGATGGTATGAGTTTTGTCATTTTAATATATGTAGGGGCTACTGATTGATTTATTTCTCTAAATACATTATCAAAGATGAAGCATAAAGCAACTGAACAATATAAATTTAGACATGTAGAAATGGCATGTGGTATGAAAATAAATGTAGGAAGGATGGTAAAGGATTGTGAGGTGGACCTGGGTGTATGTAAGACCAAGGTATCCTTGTACTCTACAATTCTAGGAGTTTATCATGTACTTATAGGAATGGATTGGTTGGAGTGACATGAGGTGCTGCTAGACTGCAACGACACAATTCTACATTTCATAGATGATGACGACCAAAGAAAATTGTTAAGGGGAAAGAATGAAGGGGAGTCCCCGAGGTTCATCTCCTCCATGCAAGTAATGAAATTTAGGCGAAAGGAATGTCAAATTTTCTCAGTGGTAGCTCAAAACGATAAGGGTGACTCTGAACTCCTTGATAAACACCCATTCCTTGTTGATTTTAAGGATGTATTTCATGAAGAACTACCTGGGCTACCCCCAAAAAGGGAAATTGATTTCACCATCGACCTTCAACCAGGCACAGAACCTATTGAAAAGGCACCCTATCGTATGTCGGCTCTAGAGCTAGAGGAATTCCAGATCTAGTTAAAAGAATTATTGGACTTGGGGTTCATACGACCTAGAATATCTCCACGGGGAGCCCTTATGATTTTTGTTAAGAAAAAGGATGGGTCTTGGCGACTATGCGTTGATTACCGCCAGTTGAATAAAGTGGCGATAAAGAATAAGTACCCTTTGCCAAGGATAGATGACTTATTTAATCAAATGAGGGGGGCGACTGTGTTTTAAAAGATAGATCTGAGGTCAGGATATCATCAGTTGAGAATCAAAGAAGAAGATATTTCGAAGACAACCTTTAAAACAAGATTTGGAAATTATGAATTTGTAGTTTTACCCTTTGGACTGACAAATGCCCCAGGTGTTTTCATGAGTTGGATGAATGGAATATTTCAAGATTACTTATACAAGTTCGTACAATACTTTATCGATGACATTTTGATCTACTCAAAGACCCCAGAAGAGCATGATAAACACTTGAGGATAGTTCTACAATGTCTTAGAGAAAATAATTGTACGAGAAGTTGTCAAAGTGTTCCTTTTACTAAACCAAGGTTCATTATCTTGGACACATTATCTCTGGGGAGAGTATCGCAGTAGATCGACAATGATTGAGGCCATCATGGAATGGCCAACACCAACTAATGTTAATGAAATACGAATTTTCATGGGCATGGCAGGGTACTATCGTAGATTTGTTGAACGGTTTTAAAAAATAGCAAACGCCCTTACCGAGCTCCAAAGAAATAACAAGAAATTCATCCGGACTGAAAAATGTGAAGAGGGATTCCAAAGGTTAAAGGTATTATTAATGACAATACCAATTTTGAAGGTGCTGGATATGGAACAAGAATTTCTGGTTTGCATTGATGCCTCCAAGGAAGGGTTGGGTTGTGTGTTGATGCAAGAAGGAAGAGTAATAGCCTATGCATCAAGGAAACTTAGAACCAACGAAGAAAACTATGTAACCCGTGATCTAGAAATGGCAGAAATTGTTTATGCACTAAAGATTTTGAGACACTACCTTCAAGGAAGGAAGTTTGATCTGAGGACTGACCATTGTGGGCTACAACACGTATTCCCTCAAGATCACTTAAATTCAAGGAAAAGATGATGGTCTGAGCTAATTATTGAATATGATTTTGATATCACTTACATCAAAGGCACGATAAATAGAGTGGCTTATGCTTTAAGTAAGAGGCCACATATATTTTCAGTGATTCCCTTAAAGACAAATTGAGGGAGAAACTGTTTGAATTACAAATTAAAGACACCTGGTATCAAGAGGTTAGCAAAAATTTGAGGGAGGATGAGATGAGGGTCCCAAAATATGAAGAATACTCCCTTGATAATGATGGCCTACTATGATTTTGGGGAAGGATATATGTACCACCGAATGAAGATATACACCAATTAATCTTAAATGAAGCGCATCGCGCAATATACATGGCACACCCTGGTGTTAAGAAGATGAGTGCAGACCTAAAACCACTCTTCTTTTGGAAAGGGATGAAGAAGGACATCGTGAACTTGGTAGCAAGATGCTTAGAGTGTCAGCAAGTAAAAGCTTAACATAGGCATCCATCAGGTATATTGCAGCCCCATGAGATACCAAAATCTAAATGGAAACTTATATCAATGGAATTCATTGTGGGACTACCAATGACCTCAAGAAGACATGATTCCATATTTGTGGTAGTGGACACATTGACCAAAAGTGCCCATTTCATACCAATTAAGACCACATATAAGGCACTAGAAATTTCCAAGGTTTTCATTAATGAGATTATGAGATTAAATGGAGTGCCTAAGAACATCATATCTGATAGGATAGGGGAGAAGTGTTTACATGAAGATTTTGGACCAGTTTCCAAGAAGCTTTGGGAACCCAGTTGAACTTCAACACTTCTTATCACCTGGAGATAGATGGGTAGACAAAGAGGACAAATAAAATCCTTGAAGACATGCTTTGGATGTATGTGATGGACCAACAAAAGAGATGGGAGGAGTTTTTACCACTTGCAGAATTTGCTTACAATAATTGTTATCAGAGTTCCATAAAGATGCCACCATTTGAGTTCTTATATGAAAGACCTTGTAGAAAACCTCTCAGTTGGGACCGACTAGAGGACCAAGTATTAATAGGACCTGAAGTGGTGCAAGAGATGGAAGAACAAATGACCATGATTAGGAGGAGGCTAAAAGAACCGCAAGATCGACAAAAGAGCTATGTTGATTCTCATTGGGTAGACTGAAGTTATGAAGTGGGGGATATGGTGTTCCTGAGAGTAAGGCCCCAAAAAATCTCTATAAAAGTTGGAAAGGGAGAAAAATTGTATCCATGGTTTGTGGGACCTTTTGAAATCTTAGAAAGGAAAGGGCTGATGGCATATAGGCTTGACTTACCTCCATCTTTAGCACGTATGCATGATGTGTTTCATGATTCTGTTTTATGTCATTATATTTCAAATCCTTCGAATATTATTGGCTTTGGTCATTTACATGTTTCAGACAAGGGAACAGTGATGACCAAACTAGTTTTCATACTAGACCAATGAACTTTGCAGCTTAGATGATAGTTAGTGGACCAGGTCAAGGTCGAGTGGGAAAATTATAGTCCCAGTTTAGCTACTTGGGAGGACATCGAGGAGATGTGTCACCATTTCCCTTACCTATTCCAGGGACTTTAAGATGAATTCTATTATTAAGAAGGGGTGTATGTAGTGCTCGCTCTAGTTGATAGACAATGATATGACACTAACATTTATTTAGCCATAAGGCCCACAAATTATTCTTTGAGGACCTCAAGTTGAGGATCTGAGCACATGACACTATTATTAGTGATTGAGATATTCATGGTTGTGATGTTCATGTATGCTTTCCATTGATATTATGATAGCATGAATGGTTATGTATCTTATCTATCGGTATTATGATGATTGTAACATTAAATAGTTATGTTTGGTCTCTATTTGAATTTAGGATGATGAGGGTAGTAAAGGATATGTATGCTCTCTATTAAAAGCATGATGATGATAAATTTGATGGATAGGTATATTTCTATTGATGTTAAGATGTTGATAGCTTAATGAATATGTATGTTTCCATTGATGTTTAATGATGATAGCCATGATGGATGTTTCCTATATGTTACCTACTTTCTTTAGTTCAAGCTTACAATGGACAATGATGTGAATGACTAGGAGTTGTTAATGATGCTATTATGACAATGACTAACATTGAGAAACCTTGTTACTGATGATTATTGAGTGTGGTAGGAAACCCTCAGAGGCACTCGCATATGATGAATTGATGACACCTGGTTTGATGAAAATTCATATTATTTTATCTTTGAAATTCTAAGTCGATTTTGAAACCTATCATATATGTTTATCTATATTCTGATGATATGTTGATGGTTGTATGCACAGATTAGTTGCTTGACCAAATCACTCACATATGGGTGATGGGGTTGTATAGGTGGACAGAACTACATGGGAGGGGTGGGATAGTGTCCCTCATCTCACCCACTAGCACTCCCACCGTGACTTGGGTTGGAAGGGTTGAAACACCTTTTCCTTGAATATCACGATGCCATGAGGGTAGGTCCCAAAGTTGGCTCGCTCATGAGGATTTTACTGGGGGGGAGTGCATCAAGGCAGATTCCTTAGTCCCTGACACCATTAGTCTCACTATTGCAGGCAACATAAGAGATGATGGTGGTTTATGATGTTGCACCTATACTTTCCCCTCGTAGTCACTGAATGCTTGAAGGGAAAATGGTGTGGCACCCTTGGAACTTCAAGGGAATTTGTTGAAGGGCACGAGAAACTTGGCACCCTTGGCATCACAAATAAACTATTAGGTGTGGCACTGTTGGAACTTCAAGGGAAGTTCTTGAAGGGCACGACCAAACTTGGCACCCTTGGAATCATTAAAAATAAATTAAATAATAAATATAATTAAGGAATGAAAACTAGGTAAATTTACATCAAGGGTAAATAAAAAATAAAACTTGGGTTAAGAGGATCATAGGAAGAAATAAAATAGAATACCTTAAAAACTCTACCCTTCCCATGTTGCGAAATACTAGGTAGATTATGTGGTTAAATTAGGTAAAAGGGGAAAGGGGGACATAATTTTAAGGATAAAGATTAATCCTAAACTAATTAAACCTAATTAAGAAAAGATGAAGGTGAATTAAAATAAGAATAATAAATTAAATTTAGAGAAATGTAGAGAACCTCTATGTGGCAACAACCGACATAAGAATATCCATCTAAGAGATAACCTGAGTTAAATTAGGGAGTAGATAGGGGATCAAATCTTGACTCATTAATTGAATTTAAGTAATGAAGAAAAATTAAGGAATCAAAAGGGGGAATAAAGAGGCAACTAGGAGAAGAAATAGGAACCTTGTTGAGGTGAGGAAAATATTAGTTTTAAATAAAAAAATTAAGTAAATAATTTTGGGAGACCCTTGATGAGACAGTGACACATGGGTGGGTGAATAATCAAGCTATTGAATTATAAAAAATAATTAATTATGCATGACATTCGAAGTGTCACCTGTGAGGAATCCTATAAAAGAAGGGACAACCCATGGGGGAAGGGACTTTTTGGAACCCTATTGTTGGATGGATGTCAGAGCAGTCTTACGATCCTATAGTGAGTTTGGTGAGGTAGAGGATTTTAGAGGGCGGATTCTTGAGCGAAGGACTACTCTCCTCTACCAGCTATTGCGGTCCTCCACTATACAACCCCATTGCAGCTCGGGGGTCTGCGGGGAAGAAGAGTACCCAAGGAGTAGGCCGGGAGGCTGACCGGTGGGTCATCGAATTCGAATCAAGTACATCGTCATTCATTCGCAAAGGTGACTGGAAACAAGGGAATACCAGCAAAAACAAAGGAAGCAAAGTCTTGTCTTCAGGTGAATGGTACATATGTGTTGCAATACTATTTTGATCTTAGTTAAATGTATGTAATCGTTATGATATGTTTCCTGTAATGAATTTCAGGAATGTGTCAGATAGTGTTGGATAAATTTGAATTCCCAATGTGTTTCTCTTCTAGTTGTATTTTGTTGTGAAGTATGGATATGGTATTTACACCATCCAAGTGATCAAGTTGTTGATCAATAGCATTATCATCTTTGGAAGATTCAAGAAAGATTACATCTCTAGATACAACAAACTTCTTATTAACTTCATCATAGAGACAATGTGCTTTGAAGGTATTTGAATACCACAAGAAGATACACCTATGACTCCTTGCACCAAGTTTTTCTTATGTTCCTTTGGTATCAAGGCATAAGAAGTGCAACCAAAGACCCTGAGATGCTTTACTGAAGGAAAATGGTGATACCACATTTCATAAGGAGTCTTGTTTATAATAGCATTAGATGGACATATATTCTTTACGTACATAGTACATAGAATTGCATGAACACAAAACATAAATTTTACATTCTTGAAAAACATCATGGAACGTACCATATTTAAGATTGTCTTTTTCATTCTTTTAGCTACTCCATTATGTTAGGGATTATAAGGAACATCTATTTTATGTTTGATCCCATGCTAGGGAAGACAATTTTCAAATTCATTTGAAGTGTATTATTTTCCATTATCAATGTGAATCTAACCAATATGAGATTGTGCATCATTTTCAATCCATGTATGAAAATTCTTGAATGTTTGAAAAGAATCTGATTTGTTCTTCAATAAATAAACCCAACACATTCTAGTGTAGTCATGAATAAATGTCATCATATATTTATTTCCATTTGTAGAAGGAACAAGAATTGGACCACATAAATCTGAATGAATGAGTTCAAGTATTCTATGTGCTTTGGAATGTCAATCGTGAAAAGATTGTTTTCTATGGTCTCCTAGAATACAAGCATCACATTGCTTACATTCCCTAAGAATTGTAGGCAAACCAGTAACACCACTTTTCTTCAAGATACGTAGGTTTTCATAATTCAAGTGTCCAAATCTAGAATTCCATAAAAGACTTGATGGAAATGTACCTTCATCATAATAACAACTGTATGAGAAGTTTTATGCCCAAACATACGTACCTTTCAGCTTAAGAAGTCTTTCTTCTTCTATTTGCGTCATGACATTTGAGTGATATGATGCTTTTATCAACTCAGCCTTGCCATAAAATGTATGAATGGACTTCCCCTTTTAGTGGATGTAAAAGAAGTAAAACAAGCTTCTCCTCAGCTCCAGGAGATATAAAACATCGTGTAGAAGAAATTCTAGAAGACCAGTCAATT
Source organism: Pinus tabuliformis (assembly GCA_031772625.1). Classification (NCBI taxonomy): domain Eukaryota; kingdom Viridiplantae; phylum Streptophyta; class Pinopsida; order Pinales; family Pinaceae; genus Pinus; species Pinus tabuliformis. The sequence goes on from CM062817.1 coordinate 1,491,743,816, forward strand.
TGAGCCTTTTCTGGGATCCATGATGGCTTAAGTTTTGATTTTTCTACAAAGTATATTACTCCATCAACATTGTCAGTAGATTCTTAAAAAAGGTCTCTTCTGAAATTCATGTGCTAAGTTGTCCCTGAATCAATAAACCAATGATTTTTCCAAGAAGTAAGTGAAGTATTAAACAAGTCTTTAGTTATGCCCATATTACAATGTGGCATGACATAGTGAGCAAATTCAGGTGCTTTACCTTTGTCTTTGTCATTGGGCTTACCTTGGGCTTCATTTCTTTCTTGCTCAATTATGTCCCAAGGAAAATTACATGTAGATGCATCATTTCATCTCTATTGTAATGTGTACAATGAAGATTAGGCCTTTTTCCTTGAGAGTGTCTGCTCCTCTGCCTATAAAATTTCTTCTTTCTCTTCATCTTCAACCACCTCTTCCTCTAGAAGAATATTGAGCATGATTCTTCTCTCTATGTGTAAGACCCATAGCTTCTTTAGAGGTCTGAGGAGTTTTCTTCTTCCCAAAAGCTTTCTCTCTATCAATAAGCTTCTTCACAAGGGATTCAAATGTAGTCTCCATGAGGTTTCCACCTGCTTGCAATGACTCAAGATAATTTGAATAAGTAGGATATAGTGCCTTGAAAAAATATATGAGAGGAATGTCTAGTTGAACATCAATGATCTTGATATCATGCATAATAGATCTTACTTCTAATGCTAAATCAAGAGGATCATCATTTTTCAATTCAAGGCTAAACAACTTAATCATCAATTGGACAACTTCAGATTTAGAGTGTGATTCATAGAGTTCCTTCAACTTGTGTAAGTCTTCAAAAGAATTTGACAATGGTGAAATATGGTTACTCACCTCTTCATTGACAGATGCTGCAACCGAGGTATAGGGCTTACTATTCTTGTTTTCGAAAATGGTGATCTCCTTATCCGAGGTGTGATTTGTAGGTTCATTATATCCTTCTCTGACATGAACTCCTTTCCACAACTCATTGACAATGAGAGTTCGTTTTATCTTCCTTGGCGATTTAGGATAGTTATCTTTTCCCGAGAGAACTACTCTAACAATAGATATTAATGAATGGATTTTAAATGTTTGTACTACAAAAAATGTACTTATGCTGCAAATATACTATAAGAAGTTGAACTTTTGGTGGTAATATGGTTTAAAAAATGAACTTTTATATATTAAAATAGAGATATTATTTGGGGGAAGTGGTATATTGGGGAGATTTTATATTGGGGAGGGAGTATTTTAGGAGGGTGTATATGGGGGAGGGATTATATAGGCAGAGGGGAATAGATATATAACCGGAGGCATGATATCAATTGTGAAAAGGTATTAACTATGATAACAATTGTTTGGTGGTATTTCAGAGCAGGTTCAGCATATTGCCAGGAATCAGGAGGATGCCTGGAGGCATGACATTAATTGTGTGGTATTGGAGCAGGTGGTTTGGATTTGCATGGAGGTAGTAGCATTCAATATTAAAAGCAATCGTGTCATAACAGGATGAGGTGGGTGGGTGGTATGAGGAGTCAATCCATTCAACAATGGTGAATGTGTATGCAATGATGGCAGTGTTCACTATGTACGAGTAGAGGATTATGAGTTTGAACCGGGAGAAATGGGAGTGAAAACTGGGAGAGGGCCAATGGTATATAATGATAGAATGTTTCGTGTGATTAAAAAACATTGAAAAATTTAGAAGGAAGAAGTGATACTCGGAAGCGCAACATATGTAGTGGGTTCACATCAGAATTCCCTTTTCATATTTGAAGTAATAATTAATAGATTTATCAGAGGAATACCTACATGGAAGTACCAAGTCTGAGACCGACAAGGTAGGAAAGGTGAATATATTGAGTGGAAATCACATTCAAAAACATCACCCACACTCACATCACTATGTTGCACCACTAAAATGCCATTGCACCTCTAGTTTCAATGCACTAGCCATAACACCTCTGAGCAGCACACCATTTGACACAAAAACGTGCTTCATTCTTCACAGGAGGCAAATAAATGCCTCAATAAAACAAATTGGCCCTTCAATAGTCATGACCAGTGCGTTTAATAATGCACGAAATCTTGCAAGGATAAGACAGAGAAATCTTGAATGGATACCATAAAACTGGCAATGAGAGCAGAACATAATATAAAAAAAACACAGTGGGTGCGTTGAATGTATGGAAAGGCAGAGTATGAGAAACCACGAAGGAAACATAGGTGTGTAGGATGTAGGAAAGGTGATAGTTCTACAAAATATGCAAATCAAGAGGGAGTTACAATGGCAGGAAAGCTAAAAAAATGGCGCTGGCTCTGATACCATGTCAGGGCAGGAGGTAGCTCCTCAAAACGAATTGTCTCTTTGTATTAATATTTCTCATGGTTATATACAGTCATGGATAGACTCTTGGGCTTCACCTCCCGGTGTCTCTCCATATTCCTATTCTCCATTACTTACTATTTACATTATTTACATATATTCACCCAATCCCAATGATTAGGTGTCAATAATAGTAAATGGGTATAGAAAGGTTTCGATACTTTTACTTTTATTTTTATGCATATATCACAATAAATGAGGTTTTAAAGTTTCTCTACTTTGAGTAATTCTATTCAAAGTTCAACATGTGTCATTGTTGGGATATAATGGTTTGATAATTTTGCATTTACTTTCCTATCACATTAAATAGGGATAGAGAGGTTTTGATACTCTTACTTTTATTTTTATGAAAATATCACAGTAAATGAGGTTTGATATGCAGTTTGGTACATTTACTATTTACTATTTTATGGAATTTTCATATTATAAGAACTGACTTGTTCAATATTTCATTATTCACTCATTTTTCATTTAATTAAAAACTTAGATATAATGTGTAGAGGCATAACAAAAAATCCCATTTGCATTCTCAGGTATTATTCTTCCATTATAATACACTATTAATGTTCCTTCTGGAATGGATTTTGGTTACAATGTGCAAACAATAAGGAATAAAATGACCTAGGTTATATGTAGAAATCTGCATGTTGCAAGAAAAAGAGGTAATCCATCCAAAATATAGATCATAATGTGGTTACAACAAAAAATATATAAAACACTTTTTCTTGATGGCCTCAAGAATCTTTGATACCCATACTTGTTGAGTTTCTTGCTTGAGCCAAGTAGGTTGCCCTACCTAATAATGGTAGATTAGCGTATGTTGGCTTTCTTTGATATGCTCGAGTCCGATATTTCACATACCTCACACTTATCCTACTAAACCCTGCATTAAGTTGAGGTGTCTGATGAGCATACATAGAATTGACACCTGCACTAGTAGGAATAAATCAAGTGAGTAAACCACCATTTTGATAGCAAGGGAATTGAATTTTTATGAGCCCTTGGAATAATGTTGTATTATCTACAATATGGCCCAAGGTGTTTGACATCATCCTGGTTTCATTAATTATGCTTGCATCATTATCAACCATATCGGTCATCCCTTGTTCCTTTTCAAGTATTTTTTTAGCCGCTCTTGCTTCAGTTTCCTGTACTACCATTTTTTTATGGTCCTTCTATTTCCTTACTTTCTCTCTTTCATGCCTTTCCTCTGCTTGACATTTTGTTGCAACAATCCTTCTTTCCTTCTTCTCCTTGGCTAAATCCTTACTTTTCTATTTTAATTCCTGAATTTCAATTTTTTTTTTTAAGACTTAACTAATAGGGTTATGTAGTCTTCTGAGGTCAATAACTATGAACTTTGGCCCAAATGAAGACTCCTTGGTTTTCCTTTCTTTTTTTCATTGACACTCTCTCTACTAGTAGCTTTAGGAACTGACCAAGTAACTTATCCTTCCCTACCACCTGCATGTTATTGATTGACACTTGACTTTCAATATCTGGGAAAACTCATTTAATTATATTTTCCTCTTCATCTGATGCCTCATTATGTGCATTATCTTATTCCATTGATCTATTGTCCATGCAAAAATGAACAATTTAATTGTTCGATAATGTCGTTTATAAAGTCTTGTTAATGTTTCGTTCATTCGTTCTTGAGACACTATGTTTTTTAAAATAAATCATTGCTTCTGCCAGCCATGATGGTGGTGTTACTTGGCTTGGAAATTTCAAATGTTCATTTTTGTTTCCTAGTGCAATATTATTAATGTCATTTTCACCTACATTGTCATTTTCAGTTGCATGTTAAAAAAGATCATTAATAACATCAATAGCAGAAGTCCCATGTGCTTCAATTTGTAGAAGCACCTCCATGATATTACCAATAAGTTTAGTATTATATTTTGTTTCACTTACATGTTCATCGGCATCGAAATCCATGAGACATTTCTCCTCTACAAATCTACATTGGACAACATCAAGCCTTAAGCTTAAGCCCTTGAACCCCTCAACTATAAAATCTCCCATTTTTTCTCCTACCAAAAATGTGCATTGGGAAAATCCAAGCCCCAGGCCTTAACCTTGAGCTCTTTAACCCCTCGATTGCATAATTCTTTGATCGTGGCCATCTTAAGCTACACATTGCATAGTCTTCAGCCTTACTCCCAGAACTATGTAATCCCTCAGTCAATCACTCAAATAGTCATTCAGTTCCAACCTTAAGAAGTGATTTCATGAAATGTTTTAGATTAATATTTTTCAGACCAATGTCATCTTGTCATGAGTTGTTTTCAGTCACAGGTACTTTATATTATCATGCAAGATGAGGATGGAGGAAATGGAGAAGGAGACCATGCTAGAATAAACCCATGGAGCTGAAAAGATGTGATTATCATCAGGAAAGAAGACAAAGGGACACCAGATTGTAACAATAGCTGGAAATCAAGATCACATTGAAGAATCCCTAGCTTCAAGGCTTATGGAGGAGGAGGAAGAAGAACATGTTTGATCTTTCAAGAGACACTAAGAAAACAATAGAAAATAATGACTGAATACTTCTGTACCATCTTGCAATCCATGCCATCAGTGTCATGTTGTGTCCTGTCAAAAGTCATCATTTTCCACGTCGTTTATGGACTATGTAAATTCAATATTGGAGAAATGTAATGTAAAGTGGAATTCCAAGAGACATGTATAGAATGTGAAAATTCATGTAGGATTTGAAAGGTCATAGAGAAGGCAAATAAACATGAGGGTATTCCAAGAGTCACAAGGGAGGTAAATGATAAACCCATTTGTTATATATACACCATCATCACACATGCAAAAGGACTTTCCACCTTATCTCCTCCTATCGAGAATTGGAGAGGAAGACGGTTCTTTTGGAGGATAAAGTGACTACTCTAATGTTGCATTATTGGTGCTAGTTATGTTCACTCTCTTTATGTATCTTGGAACTTTTTCTTAATTCAAAACCTTGTTGAGCCAACACACATTCATGTGTATGCCGTAGATATTGTAAGACTATTCTTTGAATGTTTATGATGTACATTTTTTTATCTGTACTAATGAAATTGAACTATTTCAGTGGCTTTGGTACTTATCTTGTTGAAGGTGTGTTTTATTTGTTTTAAAAATTATTGCTTCCATGTGAACTATTTTTCTAGTTTGTCAATGATTTATTCTTATATATATGCTCGTGTGTCTTTTCTAGATTAGTACTATTACTTGTCTTCAAAAGGTACACTTTTATTTCCATTTTTGTAGAAGAACTTTAATATTTCTACAATTGAACATCCAAAAGGAATACTCACTTGCTAATCTGAAATTACCTATGTATGACTCTCTCGTGCTGAACACTAAAGCCAAGGAAAATCTATAAAAATATATGGCATTCGTGACTTAGTTCTGAAATGGCTCCTATACTAAATGGTGTAAAGTATAATTGGGAATTTTCATTGGGGAGACCCCTTATTTGATGGAATTATAGCACGCTGCACCATCAACTATATATATATACATATATATATATATATATATATATATATATATATATATATATATACATATATATATATATATATATATATATATATATATATACATATATATATACATATATACATATATATATATATATATATATATATATATATATACATATATATACATATATATATATATATATACATATATATACATATATATATATATATATATATACTATATATACATATATATATATATATATATATATATATATATATATATATATATATATATATATATATATATATATATATATATATAGACACACACACACACACACAAGAGAAAGGTCAAAAGGAACCTCAGAAGTTGGAGAAATGAATTCTCACACAATGTCAATCTCGCCTCCTTCTAGCTTCCAGAAATTATTCACAATAAAATATTTTAAATGGTTTCTGAGTTCTGGTAAATTGAATAACCATCTAAATGCATTGGGATTCAGATAAATTTTTCTTTCTCCTAGCTTAATTTTACTCTTCTAAAATTAAAATTATTTTCATAGAGATAGATAATTTCTTTGAAATCAAATATCTTCAAAACACACACAACATTCGCTAATCTGGTACTCCAAATCTTGTTTCTTGTTTTCTATTTTGTTTATAGATTAACATGTCACACCTACATTCTTCACCAATCGAAGCTATCATCAATGCCAACAAGTGATTTGATTGTATCACTACAAATAGCTTCTTCCCTTTTCTTGCCACCCATTTTTGCTTTGTAGTAAAAGAAATCTATCAATGAATATTATATTCAAATCCCATTTCAATTTACTATTCTATGTTTTCTTCACAAAAAATGGCTATTATTATTACTCATGTGAAAAATTTTACACACGACACTTCGAGTAAATAGAAATTAAAAATACCAAATCCAAATTTTAGAGAGATTAATACAAAAAAATTCTAAAATTCCAAAAGCATCATGCCCATTTACTTCGCAATTCTCTCGTGCTTCAATAGCATTGATATATGTGTCATAATTAGAAACATAAACTTATGATATACAATAATAATCTTTGTCTACCAAGGTAGTAGATTTTCCCACAAGGATAAAAATCATTGCAATTCGACATTTTTTCAATAAAAAATTGGCAACACATGTGTTTGAATCATGATTTGTGATAGTGGAAATGAATTCAACATCATCAAAAACTCTATTGGCAAACTTTCCTATACTACAAAAAATCATCACAATCTAGTATTTTTTTTGTTTTTTCAACAAAAATCTATTATAAATCGTGTTTGAATCATGATTTTTGATGTTGTAAATGGATTTAGTATGATCATAAACTCAATTTACACCTAAGATCATGAAATTTGAAAATTGTAACCTCAAGTTACAAAAAAATCCACCATAAATTATATGGAATGTGCCTAAATTTTTATTTCTTTTCAGCCAAGTTTGGAGAGTTGTATAAATAGCTACAATTAGTAAAGTGCATAAGGAAATTCAAAATTAAATATTATGCCAACATGTATTTAGCTACCTTGTACAAAGAATTGACTTGACATTTGGTCCCCATTACTTTGTAAAACTGAACGAAATTTGATTTATGAATGACTTGACACACTTATTTCTCAAAAATTTTGGCACGCAGTTTTGATGCAGTGGGAGCCTTATTCTGCACAAATAGATTTCATTTTAAACTCTTTAATTTTTCCAGACACAAAAATAATTTAATTAATGAAAATAAAAACATTAATTCGTAATATAATAGGAACAAATACAAAAATAAATTTGTAAACTAGGAATAACAAATATTTGTCGATTAAATACTTATTGCTATTACACAATGTCAATCTTTCCTCCTTCTAGCTTCAGGAAACTATTCACAATAAAATATTTTAAATGGTTTTTGAGTTCTGGTAAATTGAATAAGCATCTAAATGCGTTGGGATTCAGATAAATTCTTCTTTCTCCTAGCTTAATTGTGCTCTTCTTAAATTAAAAATATTTTCACACAGATAAATAATTTCTCTGAAATCAAATATCTTCAAAACACACACAACATTTGCTAATTTGGTACTCCAAATCTTGTTTCATGTTTTCGCTTTTGTTTATAGATTCACATGTCGCACATACATTCTTCACTAATCAAAGCTATCATCAATGACAACAAGTGATTTGATTGTATCACTACAAATAACTTGTTTCGTTCGCTTGCTACCCATTTTAGCTTTGTAGTAAAAAATATATATCAACGAATATTGTATTCAAATCCCATTTCAATTTACTATTCTATGTTTTCTTCACAAAAAATGGCTATTATTATTAGTCATGTGAAAATGTTTACACATGCGAGTCTGAATAAATAGAAATTAAAGATACCAAATCCAACTTTTAGAGAGATTAATACAAAAAAATTCTAAAATTCCAAAAGCATCATGCCCATTTACCTCACACTTCTCTCATGCTTCAATAGAATTGGTATATGTGTCATAATTAGAAACATAAACTTATGATATACAATAATAATCATTGTCTACCAAGGCAGTAGACTTTCCAACAAGGACAAAAATCACTGCAATTCAACTTTCTTTTCAATAAAAAATTGGAAACATGTGTGTTTGAATCATGCTTTGTGATAGTGGAAATGAATTGAGCATCATCAAATACTCCATTGGCAAACTTTCCTATACTACAAAAAATCACCACAATATAGTATTTTTTTTTCAACAAAAATCTAATATAAAGAGTGTTTGAATCATGATTTTTGATGTTGTAAATAGATTTAGTATGATCAAAAACTCAATTTACACCTAAGATCATCAAATTTGATAATTGTAACCTCAAGTTACAAAAAAATCCACTATAAATTATATGGAATGTGCCTAAATTTCTATTATTTTTAGCCAAGTTTGGAGAGTTGTATAAATAGCTAAAAATAGTAAAGTGCATAAGGAAATTCAAAATTAAATATTATGCCAACATATATTTAGCTACCTTGTATGAAGAATTGACTTGACAATTGGACCCCATTACTTTGTAAAACCGAACGAAATTTGATTTATGAATGACTTGACAAACTTATTTCTCACAAATTTTGGCATGCAGTTTCTATGCAGTGGGAGCCTTATTTTGCATAAATAGATTTAATTTTAAACTCTTTAATTTTTTCAGATGTAAAAATAATTTAATTAATGAAAATAACAACATTAATTCATAATATAATACGAACAAATACAAAAAGCAATCTGTAAACTAGGAATAACAAATATTTGTCGATTAAATACTTATTGCTATTACACAATGTCAATCTTGCCTCCTTCTAGCTTCAGGAAACTATTCACAATAAAATATTTTAAATGGCTTTTGAGTTCTAGTAAATTGAATAACCATCTAAATACATTGGGATTTAGATAAATTTTTCTTTCTCCTAGCTTAATTGTACTCTTCTTAAATTAAAATTATTTTCGCAGAGATAAATAATTACTCTGAAATCAAATATCTTCAAAACACACACAATGTTTGCTAATCCGGTACTCCAAATCTTGTTTCATTTTTTCTCTTTTCTTCATAGATTCACATGTTTCACATACATTCTTGACCAGTCAAAGCTATCATCAATGCCAACAAGTGATTTGATTGTATCACTACAAATAGCTTCTTTCCTTCACTTGATACCCAATTTTGCTTTTTAGTGAAAAAATATATATTAATGAATATTGTATTCAAGTCCCATTTCAATTTACTATTCCATGGTTTCTTCACAAAAAATGGCTATTATTATTACTCATGTGAAAAAATTTTCCCACGACACTCTGAGTAAATAGAAATTAAAGATACCAAATCCAACTTTTAGAGAGATTAATATGAAAAAATTCTAAAATTCTAAAAGCATCATGCCCATTTACTTCACACTTGTCTCGTGCTTCAATACCATTGATATATGTGTCATAATTAGAAACATAAACTTATGATATACAATAATAATCGTTGTGTACCAAGGCAGTAGATTTTCCCACAAGGAAGAAAATCATTGCAATTTGACTTTTTTTTTTGAATAAAAAATTGGGAACATGTGTGTTTGAATCATGTTTTTTGATAGTGGAAATGTATTCAGCATCATCAAAATCTCCATTGGCAAACTTTCGTATACTACAAAAAATCACCACAATCTAGTATTTTTTTTTCAACAAAAATCTAATATAAAGAGTTTTTGAATCATGATTTTTGATTTTGTAAATGGATTTAGTATGATCAAAAACTCAATTTACACCTAAGATCATCAAATTTGAAAATTGTAACCTCAAGTCACAAAAAATTCCACCATATTTTATATGGAATGTGCCTAAATTTTTATTGTTTTTTAGCCAAGTTTGGAGAGTTGTATAAATCGCTACAAGTAGTAAAGTGCTAAAGGAAATTCAAAATTATATATTATGCCAACATGTATTTAGCTACCTTGTATGAAGAATTGACTTGACAGTTGGTCCCTAGTACCTTGTAAAACCGAACGAAATTTTATTTATGAGTGACTTGACACACTTATTTCTCACAAATTTTGGCACGTAGTTTCGATGCAGTGGGAGCCTTATTCTGCACAAATAGATTTAATTTTAAACTCTTTAATTTTTGCAGATGTAAAAATAATTTAATTAATGAAAATAAAAACATTAATTCATAATATAATAGGAAGAAATACAAAAATAAATTTGTAAACTAGGAATAACAAATATTTTTCGATTAAATACTTATTGTTATTACACAATATTAGATTATTTTTTAATGTATGTCAGTGTGTACTTCCATGCAGTAGAATATATGTGTGGAACAAATATGGGAAACATTAACACCTTTTCTGTATTGATATATTTAATAAAGATGAGTGCACATATGTACTCGGTAAATTGAATCTTGAAAGCACTAATATTTACCTGCACATGTGTTTTCTATTAGTAAGAGAAAAGGCATCCAAATGATTAAAAATATGGATGAAAAAAAATTCCATTTAACATTAGGATCCATTCAAAATAAAAAACCAACAACTTAATCTAAACAGTACAAGTCCAGGAATGGAAGTTAACACTATGTCATATTCCTTGCTTCTCACAAAGGTTCTCTTGCAACTGTTACTATTACCTGCATTAAAATTTCTACACACAACATGTTGAATAATTGGAAATCAAATAATCCTAAGCTAATCACAATCCACTCATTTAATATTAGCATTATACGTGTCATAAGAAACATAAATTTACCATACAAAACAAGTTAGAAGTAACTGTAATCATGATAATGAGCTAATAAACTGCCAAATGCTAATAGGAATCTAAAAAAGGTGAATCGGTTTAAAAGCTTACATTATTACAATGCTTCTTTATTTCTACACTACTATTATTGTCCACGATTTAAAATAAATGCCATTGAGAGAGCATTAAAAATTCCATCTCAACTTCAAAGATAACAATTATGTAAGGAAGTAGAAGCTTAGATGATAGTCCATGCTCTTAAATGCAATTTGCAAAGAAAAAATGTTACATGATCTTCTCCTCACAGTACATAAATGATTAGAAATGGCTCCTATCACTATCATCAAATATCCTATTTCCTTCCTTTGTCAACAATTTCAAAATGATTTTCAACTCATTTAGTTATAAATCACCACCTGCATGTCACAAAATATTTGTATAAGAAATAAAGCTGACATCCATATCTCCCTATATTTATATTGTTTGTCCCATCATTAGTATTTATATCTCTTATTAGTATTATTAGTATTAGTATTAGTATTAGTTCAAAAATCTAATAATGAGAACAAAGTGAGTTGTTTTTTCTATCGCTATAAATGACATTTTTCCTTCACTATAATAGCTAATTCAAATGTGTGCAACTTGTTTCCTTAGAAATCAGCAACTACCACTATTTTTCATATGAAGCATGCTACAAAGATAAATGGACCATTTATATTTGTCATGATCCCGATGTTTGTCCTATGATTAATTGAAAATAGACTTGTGGGTAAATACTAGTCCTCTCAACATTCAATTTAGTATCTACATATCTTCCCATGGATTCAGAAAGTTGTAGATGCATTAAAACATCAAATATAATAATGGGGTGTTCGTATACTTTCATGATAACATAAATCAACATGTGTGGGATTATAGATAAAATTCATTGTGCACAAAAATCTCAAACATTCATTGTGCAAACCTTCGTACTTCGTATAATCTATTAATAATAAAATAACCATTGGTCTCATACTAGCATGTGAGTGAAGCTCTCGGGATATCAAATATACAAACATGATTTTCAAAACATTTAAATGATAATACTAATGTATATTTTTAAAATAGAACAAATGAATATGTACTCTAAAGTTTTCACCGTGTCAACCTCCGCACTCTGAAGAATCTACTAATAATAGAATAAGCACTACTCTTGCGCACAATCTACTAATATCAAATTTCAAGTGCACTAATTCTAAATGATTTGAAAAAATATTACAATTAAAATATCCCTTCTCCCTTCCCTCATTCCGCTCAAATTTCGGACATCATCATTCTAGATATGCATTTATTCTTTACATAACCACCGCACATGCACAACCACCTCCACACAACTTTGTCCACACAACAAATTATGGACTCAACAATGCCCTTCGATCAATCATTGACTTTTAAAGGTGATATTAATCGATGTAGCTCTGACACATTGTGCAGAGGAATCATTTGTTTCAAAATACGTTATTAAATAAGTATATTTATTTTTTAATATAATCTGAACAAATATTTCGGCATAGTGAAATACCTATGCATATGTAGTTTTTCTCCTCACATGCATTTGTTCTCCTCACATGCTTCCTTTCAACAATCCAATCCATTGTGCACAAAGGACTCTCAAGCTTTCATTGTATGAAATTCTACACTCTCCAGAATCCATTAATAATAAAATAAGTACTTCTCTTCTACAGAATCTACTAATATCCAATTGTACATGCACTAAATCCAAAATATTTGAAAACACCTCCACACTTCCCTTATTTTCCAAAAAAAATTCACATGCATTTTTTCTCCGCATAACCTCGCACCCGCACAACCATCTTGACACAACTTCATCCAAACAATTACTTCCATATCCAATATCACACTTCAGTCAGTCATTGACATTCCAAACTGATATTAATCAATATGGGTCCCATAGATCGTGAAGAGGAAACATTCTGCCAAAGTGTGGAAAAATGACTATAGTATACAGTTCTACAATTCCTCATAAAGTTAGTTAAGAACATAGTAGTGGGGGTCAACATTTTCTATAGGCATCAACATGGAAAAAAGTATTTTTATAAATTTTGTGATTAAAAAAATTGTTAATGAGTGTAAGCATGTATGAATTGTGAAAAAATTCCGCATAATGAAATCTTGGTAGCTTCCTTAGCATAATGGACTTCCTCCAGGGTCTCGAACATATGCCTATTTACACAAACATAAACATAAACAAATCTTTCACTTTGCAGAGAGCACAACCTTTAGTTAATTTATTAGCAAAGTCTCTAGCATAGAATAAGAGATGCTAAGAAAATAATAGGAAATAATGACTTGATACTTCTGTATCATCTTGCAGTCCATGTCATCAGTCTCATGTCATGTCCTCTCATGAGTCATCATTGACCACATCATTTGTGGACTATGTAAATTTAATATTGGAGAAATGTAATGTAAAGTGGAATTCAAAAAGACATGTATAGAATGTGAAATGTCATGTAGGATTTGAAAGGTCATAGAGAAGGAAAACAAACATGAGGGTAATCCAAGAGTCACAAGGGAGGTAAATGATCAAACCATTTGTTATATATACACCCTTATCACTCATGCAAAAGGACTTTCCACCTTAGATTGTCCTACCAGGCATTGGAGAGGAAGATGGTTCTTTTGGAGGATAAAGTGACTACTCTAATGCTCCACTATTGGGACTAGTTATGTTCACTCTCTTTATGTATCTTGGAACTTTTTCTTAATTCAAAATCTCATTGAGCCAACACAATTTCATGTGTATGTCGTAAATATTTGAAGACTATTCTTCGAATGTTTATGATGTATGCTTTCTTCATTAGTACTAAGGAAATTAAACTATTTCAATGGCTTTGGTACTTATCTTGCTGAAGATGTGTTTTATTTGTTTTAACAACTATTGCTTCCATGTGAACTATTTTGCTAGTTGGTCAACAATTCATTCTTATGTACATGCATGTGTGTCTTTTCTAGATTAATAATATTACCTCTTTTCGAAAGGCTCACTTTTCATTCCCTTTTGGTAGAAGAACCTTGATCTGTCTGTAGTTGAACATCCAAAAGGAATACTCACATGCAAATATGAAATTACTTATGTATGAATCTCTTGTGCTGAACACTGAAGCCAAGGAAAATCTATAAGAATATATGGAATTCGATCCTTAGATCCGAAACAGCTCCTACACTAAATCGTGTAAATTATAATCAAGACTTTTCATCTAGGAGACCCCTTAGTTGATGGAATTATAGCACCATCAACCTGTACTCTCTAACCCTTACTACATTTGGAAAGGAGCCAACAATAATTCCTAAGAAATTCCATCTCTCTCTATATATATATATATATATATCTAGAAGAGAAATGTCAATAGGAACCTCAGAAGTTGGAGAAATGAATTCTCACATAATGTTAATCTCACCTCCTTTTAACATCAGGAAACTATTTACAATGAAAAAAATTCAATGGTTTTGGAGTTATGGTAAATTGAATAACCATCTAAATGTGTTGGGATTAAAATGAAGTTTTCTTTCTCCTAGCTTAATTTTACTCTTCTTAAATTAAAATTATTTCGACAGAGATAAACAATTTCTCTCAAATCAAATACCTTCAAAACACAAACAACATTCTCTAATACGGTACTCCAAATCTTGTTTCATGTTTTCTCTTTTGTTTATAGAATCACATGTCGACATACATTGTTGACCAGTCAAAGCTGTCATCGATGCCAACAAGTGATTTAATTGTATCACTACAAATAACTTCTTTCCTTCGCTTGCTATCCATTTTTTCTTTATTGTAAAAAAATTCTATTAATGAATATTGTATTCAAATACCATTTCAATTTACTATTCTCTGTTTTCATCACAAAAAAAGGCTATTATTGTTACTCATGTGAAAATTTTTACACATGACACTCTGAATAAATAGAAATTAAAGATACCAAAGCCAACTTTTACAAAGATTGATAGGAAAAAATTCTAAAATTCCAAAAGAATCATGCCCATTTACTTACCACTTCTCTCCTACTTCAATAGCATTGATATATGTGTGATAATTAGAAACATAAACTTACAATATAGAATAATAATCGTTGCCTACCAAGGTGGTAGGTTTGCCCACGAGGACAAAGGTCACTGCAATTTGACTTTTTTTTCGATACAAAATCGGTAGCATGTGTGTTTGGATCATGTTTTTTGATAGTGGAAATGGATTTAGCATCATAAAAAACTCCATTGTCAAACATTCCTATACTACAAAAAATCACCATAATCCAGTATTTTTTTTGTTTTTTAAACAAAAACTTAAGATAAAGAGTGTTTGAGTCATGACTTTTGATGTTGTAAATGGATTTAGTATGATCAAAACTCAATATACACCTAAGATCATGAAATTTGACAATTGTAACATCAAGTTACAATAACAATCCACCATATTTTATATGGAATGTGCCTAAATTTCCATTGTTTTTTAGCCAAGTTTGGATACTCATATAAATAGCTACAAATAGTAAATTGCATAAGGAAATTAAAAATTAAATATTATGCCAACATGTATTTAGCTACCTTGTATGAAGAATTGACTTGATAGTTGGTCCCCATTACTTTGTAAAACCAAAAGAAATTTGACTTATGAATGACTTGACACACTTATTTCTCACAAATTTTGACACGAAGTTTCAATGTAGTGGGAGCCTTATTCTGCACAAATAGATTTAACTTTAAACTCTTTGATTTTTTTCAACACAAAAATAATTTAATTTATGCAAGTAAAAACATTAATTGATAATATAATAAGAACAAAAACAAAAGGCAATTTGTAAACTAGAAATAACAAATATTTGTTGATTAAATACTTATTGTTATTACACAATATTAGATTATCTTTTTAATGGATGTCAACGTGTAATTTTGTGTGATAGAACATATGTGTGGAACAAGGATGGGAAACATTGATACCTTGTGAGTATTGGTATATTTAATAAATATGTGTGCATGCGCATGCTCGATAAATTGAATCTTGAAAGCACAAATATTTAGCTGCCCATGTGTTTTCTATTAGTAAGAGAAAAGGAATCAAAATGATATAAAATATTGATGACATAAAATTCCATTTAACATTAGGATTCATTCGAAATAAAAAAACCAAAAACTTAACCTAAACAATACAAGTGAAGGAATGGAAGCTAACACTATATCATATTCGTTGCTTCTCACCCATATTCTCATGCAACTATCACTACTACCCGCATTAAAACTATTACACACGACATGTTGAATCATTAGAGATCAAATAAACCAAATCTAATCACAATCCACTCATTTAATATCAAAATTATATGTGTCATAAGAAAAATAAATTTACCATACAAAAAAAGGTGGAACTAACGGTAATCATGATAATGAGTTAAGAAAAAGCCAAATGCTAATAGGAAACCAAAAAAGGTGAATAGGTTTAAAAGATTATAGTATTGCAGTGCTTCTGTATTTCTAACTGCTATTATCGTCCATGATTTAATATAAATTCCATTGAGACACCATTAAAAATGCAATCTCAACTTCGAAGATAACAATTATGTAAGGAAGCAGAAGCTCAGATGATAGTCCAAGCTCTTAAATTCAATTTACAAAGAGAAAATGTTACATGATTTGCTCCTCGAAATACATAAATGATTAAAAATGGCTCCTATCTCTATCGTAAAATATCCTATATCCTTCCTCTGTCAACAATTTCAAAATGATTTTCAACTCATTTCCTTATAAGTCACCACCTGTGTGTCACAAAATCTTTGTATCGGAAATAAACGTGACATCCATATCTCTCTGTATTTCTATTATTTATCCCCTCATTAGTATTTATATCTATTATTATTATTATTATTAGTAGTAGTAGTAGTTCAAAAATCTAATAATGGGAAAAAAGTGAGTAGTTTTTTTTCCATCGCTACAAATACCATTTTTTCCTCACTATACTAGCTAATTCAAATGCGTGCAGGCCTCTTTCCTTAGAAATCACCAACTTCCACTATTTTTCATTTGAAACATGCTACAAATATAAATGGACCATTTAGATTTTTTATGATCCTGACATTTGTCCTCTGATTAATTGAAAATATACTTCTGGGTAAATACTAGTCCTCTCAACACTCAATTCAGTGTCTACATATCTTCCCATGGATTCAGAAAGCTATAGAAGCATTAAAAAATCAAATATATTAATAGGGTTTTTGTATACTTTCATAATAATATAAATCAACTTGTGTGGGACTATAAAAGAAATTCATTGTGCACAAAAATCTCTCAAAAAATCATTGTGTGAACCTTTGTACAGATAAAATAACACACAACAATATATTCTATATCTCTTGCATCAAGGAAATTACACACATATTTATACAAGCAATAGTCTCAAGATAGGAATTCTATCTTAGACGTACAGTAGTGTGGTTGAGAGATTCTCTCAACCACACACTAAACTAGGAGAAACTAAATTCCTATTATGTAGGAACAAACTCCTCAAATGGAGAATTACAACCATAGACAAGTAGGAATTAATTATTTCTAACTACCCACCTTAATGACTACTTGTCATGATAGTCAAATCCACCACCATCAGGCGAATTTCATGTACAGAACCTCCAAAACACAATCTGCCTCCCTCGGACAGATCCACAACTTCTCTGATCTACCTCCTCTCGCAAATCGTCAAACGAAGATGAGGATTCCTGTGGATCTCCTTGAAGGTGAATTGGCATGATCTTTCCATAAAATTCTACACCAGCGCGATTAATGGCCTAACAGACGCACCAGTTGTGCATCCTGGTGCGACTGTCGACGCGAAAAGTGTGCCAATCCCCTTCTACTCAGAAAATTAAAAAATCATCTAAGTCCGAGCCAGGTGTTCTGCAGTTCACCTGCTCAATTGAGCACAAAGCTCTCGTGTACATGTGGCCACAAAGGCACCTCAAGCCACATAGGTGATTCTGCCACAAAGGCAAGCTGGTCACAAAAGCACTTCAGCCACAAAGACTCTATAGACGGTTTCTGGCTCACCACCAACCATCACATTACAATGACAAAATATGGTTTTAGGCTGACCAAAAACCATTACAAAGTGGTTTTAATATCACCACAAACTTTTAGATGCCTTCAAAACTTACATTTCATTCCACATTTTGGAGTTTTTGGGTACATATAATGACCATTACAACAACTGGACTTGCTTATAACATGCTAGGATTCTATTCCACAACCACACTAATTCAAACAAACATCTACTTTGTTGTACACCATAAACGTTGTCGCTGCTCCTTTACCTCATCTGTGAAGGGTCCACTCATAAAGAAACCAGAACATAGGCACTGACAACCACATGAAGAGAACATAATTTTCCCTTCAGGAACAGTAATACAGGAATCCATGGTCCAATCCTCCACTGCATTTCAATATCTAATTCTCCTGGCATCGCAACATAATGCCACTTCCCCTACTCATAGTATCAAGGCTAGTCACTGTTTTCAAGCATACTGCCTCATGCTCGCTAATAATCTGCAACACGATCTCAATCATCCTCCAATCTCTGATGTAGCTCCAATTGATGTCGTTTTCACTGTCATGTGTTCAACATTCCCTGCAAATTTGCTTAGTGTTGGAATGACCAGTTCCAACACACATTCAGAATTGTGACAATAGTTGGTCAGACCAAAGTCACTTCAATAATAACATAAAATACCATGACATGAAATACTAATTATGAAAAACAGTAGCATTTACTTCATGGCCAAATAGTAAGAGTAGAAACTAGGTCGCCCTTGCTAGAGGACAAATAGAGAGCAAAAAGATGGACTGACACACCCCCAATCACCCAAAACTGCTCATTTCTCCACCAATCATCAATACCAACCCCACTCCATCGCATCTCCAAAACACTAGTTGTAATGATACACACAAAGAGAGCAATAAACCACAAACTAGCATAGTTGCTAATCTCTGGAATTATAAATTTTCCAGTGAGCAAACATACAACATGCAAGGTACAATAAGATTACAAGGGTACGAATGTCAATGGATACACAGTTGTGTTTATATAAGACAATCTTTCCAGCCATTTTAACCCGCCTCCTTATCCATACCAAATGGGGCAATGCCTGCTCAGGAAAATATCTACTGATCCAAGAGCCCAACGCAACACTTGATGGAGCCAATCTGAGAGATTAATTGGAGCAGATCCCTTGAATGCTGGTCTTAAAGGGATACAGTAAATAGAACGCGATTCAGCAGATAAGCGTATATTAGAGAATCAACCATGCCAGATCATGATGCAATAGATCTGTTCAACAAAAAGAAAATTGCGGCCTACAAACAAAAAATAGAGATTCGGCCTCCTCGGCCTCTCATCACAGCCTCCAGGCAAGTCCGGCCTCCTCCGATCCTCCAAGCTTTCAGAACTTTGATATCTCTGTAACAAGTATACGCAGGAAACAATCTATTCCCACAAAGAAACAACAATGAAATTAATTTGCATTGGAGCATGTCTAATACAAGACACAAACAAATAATAGAAAAAATAACTCTGGATCCATAAACAAATCATCATAAATAAGCGGAAACCTGGCCATAATTTCCTTAGCACGTCTCTGAAGGCCAGTTTCAGTTTATAGGTGGCCTTTCTCCTCGGTGCCGACGATCTCAACTTCTTTTTCAACCTTGGCTATTGTTTCTTTCACATTCTCATCACCTGCAGGAACAGTTGGTGCCTCTGATATGTCTTTAGCAGTTTCCTCTACAGTTTCGGCTCCCCCTTTCACCAAATCAGGATCTATAGCAATGACAGGGGATTCTTCATTGGCCACAAATGGAGAGAGCTTCTCTAGCAAGTATTGGATTTGGGAAGCCAATAGAGCAGTGCCATACTTATCTCCAGCCTCCTTCAATATTTGTGCTCCTAGACAACCTGCTTCCACAAGCCGCTGTAACAGATCCTGAATAGCTTGGGAATTTTGTTTCACCTTGTCTTTAGTTGGCTCCTTGAAAAGCAACTTGGTTTCTGGCTTTGAGTTTTGGTATATCTAAGTTATATTTGGCTCCAGTTTAGGTTTCTTCTCTTCAATTTCTTTTTCAATGGAATTCTTGGCATTGTTGAAGGATTTGGCAGCTTCTGCTACCACTTTGCTATTGGCATCTCGTTTGCCAAAATATTTCTTGATCTTTGGCAACACCTTTGATTTCCAGTATGTCATTTTGATACTTCCAAAACCCTTTGGATCACCTGAACAGAGCTTGTTCTCAGAGCTAGCTCTTGATCAGATCTCTGAAGTAGGACGCAGGCATGATAACAGCATAAAAAGGGAAAGTCGATGAAACAAAATTCTGATTGATATATTCCACGACCACCTCAAAGCAAAGCATATCTTGACAGAAAGTAGGATCTCGGCCTCTGAGAGTTGGACTTGTTTAGCTGATCTGCTCTCTTTTGCGTCCAGCAGCTGTTGGATTATATCATCCACCAGGCTAGGTTCCATCGTGCCCACAGGCAACAGGCAGCAATAATGCCCAAACACAACTCAAACTTCTTCCTTATTGAGTAAGAAAATACCTTCAAAGAGAGATCTTGGTATGCGACGGCCCACTCAGGATCGAAAATCCCAACAAATTATCTGCAAAAGAGTCAGCTCAAGCATGTAGATCTCCACCAAGCACTCAGATCTCCACTAATCTGCATAATTTGGATGCGCAATTCACGCTTCTCCTTAACGCAATGAACAAAGCATGCCTCTCACCAGAAGTGAAGTCCATCCTTCGCAATGTATTTTCTTCTGGCAGAAAGCTCTGCATAGACGCTCTGAAACTTGTCAAGCCCTCTGGCGGAAAATGGATTCGACTTATTTCCATTTCTCTGCCATGATCTTGGCTTGGGCGAGTCTAAAATTTCTTCTACTTCGCCCTCCACTAATATCCTTCCACATCGGATTGAAGATCAAGAACCCTACACAATAACATCATGGTGGCCTTTGGTGGCCATATTGTTGTTATTCATCCTTTCTTTCTAAATGGTGGCAGAATATTTGGACAATATACCACCATGCAGATGTAAAGAAGACTGCACTTAGACAGCCGTAGAGAAACTCCATAGACCTCTCCCAACTCAGTGCACCAGAACATCGCCCAGCTCACCGGAACCCTATTCGATGCTCGATGGACAAACTAAAAATTAAAAAAATACTCTTTTATTTCCTCAGCCCAAGAGGGGCCAAGCCCTCACAGGCTCTGATACCAAGATAAAATAGAACACAACAATATATTGTATATCTCTTGCATCAAGGAAATTACACACATTTTCATACAAGCAATAGTCTCAAGATAGGAATTCTATCTTAGACGTACAGTAGTGTGGTTGAGAGATTCTCTCAACCACACACTAAACTAGGAGAAACTAAATTCATATTATGTAGGAACAAACTCCTTAAATGGAGAATTACAAACATAGACAAGTAGGAATTAATTATTTCTAACTCGTACTTTGTACAATATATTAATAATAAAATAACCATTGGTCTCATGCTAGCGTGTGAGTGAAGCTCTCGGGATATCAAATATAGAAACATGATTTTCAAAACATTTAAATGTTAATACTAATGTATATTTTTAAAATAACATAAATGCATATGTACTCTAAAGCTTTCACCATGTCAACCTCAGCACTCTTAAGAATCTATTGATAATAAAATAAGCACTACTCTTGTGCATAATTTACTAATATCAAATTGCAAGTGCACTGATTCTAAATTAGTTGAAAACACATTACAATTAAAATATTCCTTCTCCCTTCCCTCATTCCACTCAAATTTCGAACATCCCTTATGCCACATATGCATTTAATCTTTGCATAACGACCGCACACGCACAACCACCTCCATACAACTTTGTCCACACAAAAAATTATGGACTCAACAATGCCCTTCAATCAAGAATTGACATTTTAAGGTGATATTAATTGATGTGGCTCCCAAACATTATGCGGAGGAATCATTTGTTACAAAATATGTTAGTAAATAAGTATATTTATTAATAAACTTTCCATAAATATTTTGTCATATTTAAATACCTACGCATATGCATTGTTTCTCCTCACATGGGGTTGTTCTCCTCGCATGCTTCCTTTGAACAACCCAATCCATTGTCCACAAAAATCTCTCAAGATTCATTGTATGAAACTCTGCACTCTACAAAATCTATTAATAATAAAATAAGCACTTCTCTTGTGAATATTCTACTAATATCCATTTGTACATGTACTAAATCCAAAATATTTGAAAACACGTTACAGGTAAAATGTCCCTCTACACTTCCCTTATTCTGCGAAAAAAATTCACATGCATTTGTTCTCCACATAACCTTGCACATGCACAACTGCCTTCACACAACTTCATCCAAACAATTACTTCCATAGCCAATATCACACTTCAGTCATTCATTGACATTCCAAATTGATATTAATTAATATGGGTCCCATATTTCGCGGGGAGGAAACATTCCGCAGAAGTGTGGAAAAATGACTATAGCCCGCACTTCTACACTTCCTCGTAAAGTTAGCTAAGAGCATAGTAGTGGGGACCAACATTTTCTATAGGCATCGACATTGAAAAAGGTATTATAAATTTTGCGATTAAAAAAATTGTTAATGAGTGTAAGCATGTATGAATTGTGTAAGAGTTCCACACAATGAAACTTGGAAGCTTCCTCAGGATAATGGGATTCCTCCACAGTCTCGAACATATTCCTATCTACACAAAGATAAACATAAACAAAGCTTTCACTGTGCATAAAGCACAACCTTTAGTCAATTCATTAGCAAAGTCTCTAGTATAGAATAAGTTGATTCTACATTGGATCATAAAAATATAGGAAATTAAAAAAATATTAAATCATGATACATTCTATGGAGTAATTGATATTGAGTGGCTTCGATTATTTAAAAATCAGTATTGTGCAGAAGGAAAGTGTGTCAGAAAACTTTGCGGGGGGGAGTGAATGTGGAGGTCTGGAGGTTTTTCATATAAATATTGTGTTTTTTATTGTGTATACTCGTTCTCCAGTGCAAATCATAAATCAAAGTGTATAAGCTTTATGAAGCTTTTGTGACATAATTTTTACAAGTAATGAGTTGGTTGTTGCATTTCCCATTTGTTGATCTTGCATTGTTTTTTGGAATGGACTCGCTCGAATGGTTTTTCTCATTGTTGTCAGAATCAATATTTTGTTCTTAGAAATGTGTGTTTTTCTCATTAGCATAAGAATCATAAATCAAGAGGTTCAAGTTTTATAAATATATTGTGATGTAAGTTTAGTAAGTAACATGTTGATATTTGGATTGGCCAGGTGTTGATCATGTATTCCTTTTTTCACTATAGCAAAACCAAGAATTTGCACTAGATTTAGCACAATATTTTAGTGCATTTTTTTATAATTGTGATGAGAAACCTGGAGCTAAATATTGCTCTATTGTATATTTTTTAAAGCATCCTATTTTATGCCTGCTTTTACATCCCTTTTCATGCTAGATTTTGCATTATTGTTTACACCAAACTATGCATCATTTTTTGCGTCAAATTTTGAACCAAGATTTGCATCTTATTTTATGACATGTTTTTCTTCTAGTTTTGTATCATTTTTTGCATCTATTTTTCATTGTCTTTTGCTTCTTATTTTCTGTCATTCTTTTCTTCCATTTTTGCGCCATAATTTGCATCAAGTTTATACCGTATTTTGCATCCAATTTAATGTCTTTTTCTGCAACCATTTTGTCTCAGTTTTTGCATCTAGTCTTAGGCCAGGTTTTTCATCTAGTCTTACACTAGTTTTTGCTTCCAATTTTGTACCTATTTTTGCACTAGCTTTGATGCCTATCTTTGCACCATGAGCTGAATTGAGTTAGCGCCAAATTTTGCATCCATTTTTGTGCCCAATTTTGCATCTTGTTTTCAACCATTTTTTACATCCACTTTTACATTTGATTTGACTCCTTTTTTCCCATCCCATTTTGCACCATATTTTGCATCATTTATTGCATCATTTTTAACACCATTTCTTGCATCCAATGTTACATCATTTTGAGCATCCAAATTTGCGTTTATATTTGCATCTTATGTTGAGTCATGTGTTGTGTCCACCTTTGCATCTTATTTTGTGTCTAATGGTACATTCAATTTGGAGCCATTTTTTATGTCTAGTTTTGTATTTGTTTTTGCACCAAGTTTTGCATAACTTTTTGCATCCAATTTTGATCTATTTTTATGCCCTTTTTTGAACAATTTTTTGTGTCTACATAAATGTCTGATGTTGCACCATTATTTACGCCCACTTTTTCATTCAATTTTGCATTTTTTAGTGTCTAGTTTTACATCATTTTCGCCATCCAAATTTACTTCTTTTTCTGCCTCATTTTGAGTCCACACTTGCATATAATTTTGTGTATAAGTTTGAGCCTAGATTTGCATCTAATTATGCACCATTTTTTACATCCAATATGGCATGCTTGGTTTCAGCTTTTTTCAGCCCCATTTTGTATCTTGTTTTATGTCTTTTCTTACATCTTTTTTTCTTTTTCCTTTTGCACCCAAGTTTGCATCCCAAATTTACACCATTATTTGCATCATCATTTGGCATCTTAATTTGTAACATGTTTTGCTTTCTTTTAGCACTCACCTTTGCATCTTATTTTACATCTAGTTGTCTGTCTTTTTTTGCATCTAGTTAGGTGTCCATTTATGTGTCCTTGTTTTTGCCCAACTTGATATTCTTTTATATGCCATGTTTTGTTTCGTTCTTTGTGTCAACTATTGCACAATTTTCACTTCTAGTTTAAAAAACTTTGTATTTCATTGTTTGCATTTTGTATTAATTCCTAGTTTAACATCCAATTTTACTTTCAATTTTGCATCCATGGTTACATCCACATTTGACTTCTTATGTAGAGTATATTTTTCTTTACATATATGACCCCATTTATAGATTCATCTTACTAATTTCAATTGCATAGTGAAATATATCATAGTTTCTAAATATCATTAAGGAAGATATCACAATTCAAAGTTGTTTGTAAAAAAATTTAAGGGAAATTGACAACATCCATCCAAAAAAATAACAATGTCATCATATACAATGATTCAATAACAATTTTCAACACATATGTACAAAATAGCAACATAATACTAATAAGATCAGTATTATTTTTAATCAAAACAACTAAAATTGAAATATAATTAATAGATCAAAATATTTCATGAATATTATTATTCTACGATAAATTAACAACATACATCCAAACATGGTAATATCACCATACATTATAATTCTCTATCAAAATAATGATGATACTTTCCAATATATAAATGAAATAAAAATATAATAATGATAATATCATCATCATATTTAATCAAATCAAACTCATTGTATGATTACCAAATAAAAATGTTTTGTTGATATAGGGTAAATTCACAACATCCATCTAAACATAATAATGTCAATCTACACAATAATTTCTTCATCGAAAGCAATGCATGTGCATGCCTAGCTACCACCACCAAGATCATCCTCATGATCATCTTGACAATCCTCATTAGTCTCATCCACATCATCACCAACACTACAACCATCATCACCATCTCCTCCTTCACCACCATCATCCTCATCCTCATCATCTCCTGATATATGTCTAGCATAGTTTGGATCATCATCATGATCATTGCCTTAGCAATCATTAGCTATAGCGTTCTGGCAAAAGAAACCAATATTACATGTTAGTATTAATTACATAACACATCACATGTTTTTGTTATACAATGATAACCATAAAATGAGGTAAGATATAATATGTAATAGTACTAAAAAATAAAATTAAAATATGATTAGAAAGTATATTGGAAGTCCAACTAATATTACATACCATAGAGTCCATCGAAACAACAAATTCAACCCATCTTTTTTGTTGTAGAACCTCCTTTACCAAATGATTTGGAGGTCTTCCATATTTCAGTTCCTATCAATTAGTAAATAGGGAGAAAATAGATAACAATGACTTTATTCTAGTACAAATTTTATTAAAAAAATCTCACATGTTTAATATACATACAAAGGTTGTTATCAGTGCTTTTAAACCTTCATGGCCACTACAATGAGTAACCTTTGTCTTGGTTAACCTCGCCTTGGATGCCTTGTCCTTAAACATAAACCAATTTAGTTTATTTTCACACAAATACACATCTAAGACACTTATAAGTATTAATACATTCTAAATAACATGTAATGAAAAATTCAATACATGAATGTCCTCATCGCCGGGCTTTCTTTGTGCATCAACTTATCATATGATTTTACATGTTCTTTCCATACATTAAAAGGTATGTCAAATGGCCTTCATTTCGGTCTTTTTTTTAATATGTTAAGAATAACCTAAATACCCACGGGGATTTGAACCAGTGACCTATTGCAAGGAGTTCCTTAACAGTGCACCCATTCACCATCAATCCAAAGCCCTGTGTGCTCCTTCATTTTGATCTTTGATCTTGAGGAATTATTTTTAATTTTTCTTGTCTAGTTGCAATGAAACCTCTTACAATTGAGTGACATTTGCAATTTTATCTTCTTAACCAACCAACCAGTACCAAATTCATTCTCTATTTTCTGTACCACCATCATTTTTAGGTGAAGTGGAATCTTGGAGAATGTGAGGTGAAGATGATCTCTAAACCGTTGAAGGAATGAGTCCTTTAGCCTATTTAAGTTTTTTTTTTCCTACATCTGTCCTTCCTATATCCCTGGAAATAGGGTCATACTCTATCTTGGTACCTAAACTACCAA
Organism: Pinus tabuliformis; assembly: GCA_031772625.1. Lineage (NCBI taxonomy): Eukaryota > Viridiplantae > Streptophyta > Pinopsida > Pinales > Pinaceae > Pinus > Pinus tabuliformis. Next base: position 1,491,770,855 of record CM062817.1, read on the forward strand.
TAGATGATGCATAAACTGAGGATGAACAAGAATTTGCAGTCCCGTGAGTTGCCATCACACAAGATTTCTCAACATAATGTTCTTCATTATTGGTGTTTGATGTTAATGACACTTTTTCAATTTTTTTCTTGATCCAAGAGAGGATGGGGAATTTATCAATTCTCGAAAGGCTTGTTGATTAGCTTCAGGGGATTTTGTCTTAAGAAAATGGATTAGGGATTCAACATTCAAAACATGAAGTTTCTAAAGTCCTTCTGTCCCAAAAACATCTTCAAGCAATGTCTCTATTATCAGATTCTTTCCCTATCCAAGTTTTAATGATTTACCACAAAGTATAATTATAAAATTATAATTCTAACTTCAAACCTAAAAAAAAAATGAAACATATTATATTATGTAATTATTCTATAGAAACAAAGTAAGCTTACCCTTTTTGATCCACTTGCACCTCCTTCTCCACTTTCCATATCCCAAAAGAAGAAGAGATCTATAGGAAAGGTTGTTCTCCCTAAAAAACAAAGGATTGTAGGTGAATAATCTCAGAATGGCTCTCTAGGGAAGAATTTACATAAAACTTAGTTAAAAATCCAAGCGACAACATGTGTTTTGACAATTTCTTTCTTTCTTGGAATCAGATTCTTTAGTCCTAGGTGATCGAATGGTTCAGCTCTTATGATGTCATGTTTATAAAGGACCTCATTCCATTGTTTTCCTCCCTTCATGTTTTTTCCTAAAAATGCATTACCCATTTTACATAAGTACAAAATATAAACAAAAATGGATTTTTACATAATTACCCAATACAAACAACAACAGATTTTTACCAATTAGAAATTAGATCTACCAAATTTCAAAATGTTTTTTTATCTAATGACAAAACATAAACAGCAGCAGTTTTTTACATAGTTACATAATACAAACAACAATAGAGTAAGTAGAAATTTGATTTTTATCAAATTTCTAATTGTTAAAAATCTATTGTTGTTTGTATTATGTAATTATGTAAAACTGTATTGTTGTTTATCTTTTGTAATTATATAAAAAATGTTTAGAAATTTGTTAAAAATCCAATTTCTAATCAGTAAAAATCTGTTGTTGTTTATAAAGGACCTCACTGAAAAACAACTATCAAAGACTTCATGCCATCCTTTTTCCCACTTCATGTTTTTTTCTAAAAAAAAAAAATTCTCTTTTTACATAATGTAAACATAAACATATTTTTATATGATTACATAATACAAACAACAACAAACTTTTACGAATTAAAAATCAGATAGAAATCTAATTTTTAATTAGAAATTTGATAAAAATATAATCTCTAATTTGATAACAATATAATTAGAAATTAGATAAAAATGATGTCGTGGCATCATCCATCCTAGTTAAACGAAAAGAAGTAGATCTTTACCAATTAGAAATTGGATAGAAATCTAATATATAATTTGATAAAAATATCATTTCTAATTTAATAAAAATATAATTAGCAATTAGATATAGATCTAATTTCTAAATATGCCCTAGCATCAACCATCCTAGTTAAAAGGAAAAGCCTGGCAAAAGGCAGACCCTAAAAGCAACTGCTAGGAAAAATCTAGTAGTAAAAATTTATAAAAGGTAAGGGAATACAAAAGGTGTTATTCCTAGAAGGAAGAAGTTTATGCTCAAGAGGAGTTGGTGGTGCCAGCTTGCCTTAGGATTCCTAGGAAATCTACCCATGTGAAAACCTTAATGTGGTAATATCTACCCATTGTGACTTGAATTAATGTTTGGATCTTGATGTTTAAATGACACAATTGTGTCTTTTCCTACAATTAAACATATATATTTTGTGATATTTTACAATCGCTTATGGGGTTATAAAATTTCCTCTCTCCGTCCCTGCCAATGATGTTGGTATCCAGCTATGCCAATGATGTCGGTATTGGAGTTGCCCAACACAATGCTAGTTGTTATGCATATCTCATCAATATGGATTATTAGGAATTTGTTCCACGGGTTGTGGATTTCAATATCCCAACAATGGTGTTGTGGGTTCGTTACTGATTCACATGCATGGGGAACTTGAGCCTTTGTAGTCGGTGGGGAGCATGACCTCACTAGGGAAAGATTTCTTATCTACTCTCCATTATGTCTTGAGTAGTTTGCACCAAATATTCATGGTCCAATACTGGGTGATCGATTGTTTCTTTGATAAAAATATTGAATGCAAACACTTTATTCTGCAAAAGGGTGATTCACAGAATGATAGAAAACCAAGTATATTGTAATTCACGTTTATGTTTGGCTGGAAATTTCCATAAATTGTAGGAAGTACTTGTTTATTTGCAGTTTGTAGGTCACTTATTGTTTCTTTATCAGATGAAATATAATTGATATCATGTGATGCAGAAATAGTACTACATCCATGGTTTGTAAAATGATCAATGATTTATATCAAACCTCAATACTCTTGGAGAGTAATGGAATCTCTCACTTTGAGTTTGTTCTTGTAATATTATTACAATAATGTGTGTAGGATTTCCTTATGGATCCACATCTTTAGAGAAAACTTGTTTGCTTACTAGCATGCCATGAAATTTGAGCCACGAGTTGAAGGCCTATAGAATCTCCTAGCAAGGGTATGGCGAGATAAGACTAGGGATAGCCTGTTGCATGTTGTGGGAAAACTATAGCTAGAAGCATTGATTAATTGATGAAGTAGTATCTTGTGAATCCACAGCTTTAGGGAAAACTTGCTTGCTTACTAGCATGCCATGAAAGTTCAGCCACCAATTGAAGGCCAATAGAATCTCTCCTATTAGAGTTGTGGTGAGATAAGACTAGGGGTAGCTTGTTGCATGTTGTGGGAAAGTTATAGCTAGCTACATTGAAGTTCCTAATATAGTGCGCTTTAATGCATCACTTTCTTTTGGATTATTTAACTTGCTTAGAAGGTCAAGAATGTTTTGGCTCGACAGAAACAGTTTATAAGAAGAAATTGAATGTCTCAGTATATTATAATATAAAAAACTAGTAAAAGTTGGTGGACGAACAAATAAATAAATTATTAATTAAAAAACTTGAACCAAAACCTTACCTTGTGTTGACATGGCTAATGTTTGCTATGCCAACAAGGGGAACCAACATGATCATAAACCCCAGTTAGGCCCACTTACGTTTGGAATAGCTAGTTTCAACGGGTTCTAAAGGACCCCATAAACTGTCAAATGTGTTGATAGATTGCTTCCGAGTGGAAGACTTCAATTAAATCAAAAAAATAAAACACCTAACATCTATGTGTTAAATCCTATCTATACTATTTCTAACTACTCTAATCTAGTCCTAGATATCCTAATCAATCCCGAAAAAGCATAATACATAGGCTTAAACATCATATATATGTTCAACACGAGCGTGATAAAGAAGATTAAACATCATGCCTAGATTCAACTCCAAATGAATCAATCATTGAATTCACAGCTGGACAAGATTGTATTAAAGCTAAATTTCAATCCAATCACTCATATAGGAATCCACATTCTTTTATGGAATCAAAACTACAACTGATGTTTAACTTAGTTTCAAATTAGAGACTACTCACATGTTAACCATGAAACTGAATCACATTCAATTTAACAAGACTAATAGTGAACTGTAAGTCATCAATATGCATAAATTAAAATCAAATTTAAATTCATGCCAGCAACCACACTTTTATCCAAGACATATAAAAGAACAATGAAATAAGTCTAAAGCTAAAGGCTCCTTCTTCCCCCAAAACAGTCCTCCTTATTCAAAATAAAGAAAAATCGTTCTTCTCGAAAATCAAAATCCCTTTCTCCTCTTTAGAGGTAATACTTATGCAAATTCCCTCAACTCTAGGACAAACCTACCTCTTCACCTTTCCCCATTTCAGATATGCAAATCGGGTATACAGAGATAGGATCATCAGCGTGATAGATGGTACATAGAAAGCAGAACGGCCAGATTGATTCCTTTCCTAAAGAAGAGAACAAATGTTGGTAAGTTGGTAAAAAGAGTGACTATATGTTACCTTCCCATAATGAAGAACGTGACAGCTCTGCTTACAAAATGTATAGGCAACGCATGGGGTTCTGACCAGAAACACTTGTGGCCAGGCCCTTAAATGCAACACTTCTGCATACATGGCTCTTTGAATCCCCTCCTGTGTTCTTTACTTCTCACCTCCAAGTAGAGCTATCATTAGCTTGATGATTGTGAACAATAAAACATAAATGTTCAATCAAAGGTAAACGTTTCCTTCATCAATTTCATAAACTACGGAACATGTGTGAAAGGGATTTATGCCTGATACATAGTCAATATACAATTTCTCGCTCAACCCAAAAACTTGGCAAAGTTTCCTTTGAGGGCTTCTTTTAAATCGTAATCAGGTATTGGCCCCTCCATAGGTCGCAATACTCATGCCTTCCGCTTCCCTGATGCGCAATTACACTATCGGGACTTTGTAGGCCCACCCTTTACACTGAAAACCCGATCCCTTTGTAATTTCAGAAAATTTGGAAAACACATGAAAATAAGGGAAATCCCACTCCTATGGCTTAAGCCGGACCTCAAACATTATATGTTGGAGTCTATAGATATCACCGGGTCTGGCCTATTGCATATCGGAATATGCACAAGCCTGGGGCTCTGCCGATCACGATATTCGATAGGGCTTCAGAGGCTAGGGGCACGCCATATATACATAGAACTTGGACTTAGGTTGATTCCGATATGTGATGGCCTTTCAGACCCAAAAATATTTTTATATATATTCTGGTTCATAACATCGTTGGGTCCAGGGCCTTATGGCATGCATTATGCGTCCAGGTTGATTGTGATAAGCAAAAGAGGGAGGATATATGTATTTTATGAAGGGTTTCCTTTGTAAAGGGATTATAATGGGACAATGATGTGATGAAGGGTTTTGGAAGCTAGAAAAACCCTGATGAGCATATGAATGAAGGACTTAACAAGGTTATATGTGAGGGATTTGTTAAGGGACTTTCATCATTTGTGAATGGAATATTTGGCTCTTCATAGAGTTAAAATATCTGTATTCAAGCTTCTGTGATCCATAATGATTTAAACAAAGTCTTTTGGTAGAAATCACATGAGAGAATTTTTTGCCTACGCGTTTTGAACCAACAACTGTGTTTCATCATCAAGGCCAAATGAGGAGATAGACCATGGCAAAGGCTTAAATAGATAGAAATGTAGAGACATAATTTCAAGTAATGGCTATATTTGAACAAGAGTGTCTACATCGTTTTAGAAAAGCTAGATCTGTCTTCAACTTGGAAACCCTTACGCGAGACCGTTTAAAGCGATGAACTTTTATAGCAGTGGCCCTTCAGTATAGGGTAGTAATTTCTGTATTCAAGCTTATATGATCCATAATGAAAAGGATCATTCAGAGAGATGATAGATCAGACTTATAGGGGGCCCATTCAAAATGTGCTATCAGAGCATGTTTTAGTAGGGTGGTAGTTGTGCCCACAACAAATGGTGAATCATTGGGCAAACCAGTTATCTCTGTTTCCAAATAACCTTAAAATCAAAAAAACGTTAGGATGTTAAGATAAAATTGAAATGAAAACTATATAGATGGGTAGGCACGGGTTCCACTTAAACATTAACTGCGTCATGAGGGATAGAGACAAGTAGCTTCTACTTGCTGATATGATTTTGACAGGCATTTTCCAATGGTAGTATTATGGGGTTTATTGACCTTCCTTTACCTGTTTCACACTTTCAAAAATCCCTTTAGGGTAGTCACTGGTCTGTCCATACCTATTTAGGTGTGTACCTCAGCTCTTTATTGCTCATCAAGCTTGATGTAGACATGTTTTACTTGCACTCTATATGATAATTTGAGTGTTATATTTTCATTGATTGAATGGGGCGCAGTCATGGATCATGCCATATTCTTAAACTGATTAAGAAAGGTTGGGCTTGCTGTGTCAATCGGTACTCTGAGCTCAGCAACGGTCCTTACTCTAACTGGCTTCTCAAACAACCTGTCCTTCTAGATTGGCACAAGGACTTGACATTTCATTCCTTTTTAGATATTTCCTTCTAGTTTCAGGAAAAAGGACTAGAGCAAAATTAGATTTGCCACAAGGTCTGAGACAGTGAGCTTAGCCCATGAAAGGAGGTTTACTTGTGAGTAATAGGTATTGGACCATTTAGTGTGGTGGATGGGACTAATGGATAATGACTGTAAACCTTACAAGCAAGTATAGGCTAGGTCTCAGTGGGATTTATTTAATTGTAGTGTTCCTCCATGCTAGTCCAACTGTAGTTACACATTTTTTGTTTTATAAAGATGCCCCATACATGCTCTATATATCCAAGTTGTCAAAAAATCTCACACAGTTCCCAACAGATGCCAATGAGGGGTTTCGGTTTTCATTCCACTGTTGATTCTCAAGTGCTCATGGGATGATAGAAAGTTTGTTTGATTTCCAGGGAAATGATGGATTCGGGAACAACATAGTCATCAGTAAGTTAATGAGGAAGGGAAAGGCCGAGAGTAGTGAATGAGGGAAAATCTGAAAGGTAGAACGAGATTGGAGGACTATAATCAGTTGCTTAGAAAGGAGTGTAATTCAAAACAGAAGGAAAATAGACTTGGCAGAAAACAAAAGAAAGGAAATAAATACAACTAAACCAACATCAAAATGAAATGATCTCTAACCTACTCAGGAGGTAACCACCCATGCGGTAGCTATTGGAAGTATCAATTCAAATGCTGGCCATTCATAGGGAGCTTTTCAGTCTCTCCATGTAATGTTTTGAACCTGTAAGTCCCTTGACCAATTTTTTCAACAAAATGGAATGCACCCAGCCATAGGTGTTGGATTTTTATGTGTTCACCATTTGGCTCACTCAGATTGTCCCATTTCAGAACTAGCTCTCCTACTTGGAAATATTTATCTCCTGCCAGATGATGACCAAACCATTTTTTTACAATCATTTAGTGAGTTTTGAATTTAATTCTAGCTCTATCCCTTAATTCCTCTAGCTTCATCAGTTGGTTGATCCTTTCTTGAAGAAGGGCTGAAGGGGTTCCTCTTGAAGCTTCGGATAGCTATAAGGATGGAAGGGCAATGTTGGGGCCAAGATGGCTTCATGTCCATAAACGAGGAAGTATGGGGAGTTTCCCAAGGCCACTTTATGGGTGACCCTATCATCCCAAAGGGCATTTTTCAAGGCGTTGTGACAATTCATCTGGTTATGAGGGACTAACTTGCGGATTATGCGGATAAGGTTCTTATTGGAAGACTTTGCAACTCCGTTTCCATGGGGGTAATAGTTTGCTACATATTTTATGTGGATTGACTTATCACTGGTAAACATAGTGAGTCTAAAAGATGAAAAGTAAGAAGCGTTATAAAAAATGAGAGCATTAGGGATGCCATACCTATTGATAATGAATTTCTCAATGAATGATATTACCTCATCTTCATTCACCTTCTGGAGCGGGATGGATTCAATCCATATGGTGAAGTAATCAGTCGCTGTGAGTATATACTTGTGCTACTGTGAGGAGTTTGGAGTGATCTCTCTCATGACATCTATTCCCCATTGTTGGAACGATGGAGAAATCATAAAAAGCCTGAGGGGAACAACGAGCTTTCTTTCTTGTCCTACAAGTCTTTGACTGTGGGCCAATAATATCCGGCTCTCAATATTTTGTGAGTAGTGGTCTGTCCACCATGGTGACCACCTGCTGCGCTGTGGTGCATTTCTTTCAATATATGGTTGTCATCATTTTTCTCTAAACACCTAAGCCAGATTCCATCATCACTTTTTCTATCTAAGATTCTGTCAACCAAATGATATAGATTGGATTTCAATATGAGTGCTCTCCTCTGTGATGCATCTATGTGTTCAGGACATGAACCTCGCACTAGATAGGAGCATTTGTCGTGGTACCATGACTTAGGCTCCAAAAAGGCTTTTGATGCTTCTTAGTCATACATCAGCGCTTCATTACTCCATAAGAGATCCTCCCTAAGTTCCCTTTGTGCATATTGCATGCTCAACATTCCTGATTCTTTGGATGCCTCCTTTTGGTATGTTAAGTCTTCTGCCACTAGCCTGAAGAGTCCCTACCCTTGAACTATCTATTTCGGCTTTATCTGCAGGTCGAACTCTTGAAGGGTGGTTTTCCAGTTCCCTCTTTGTTCACCCATTTATTTCTGCATGAAGAGCGCCCTTACAACAGGATGGGGCACAATGACTTTGGTCTTCGTCCTTAGAAAGTAAGGGTGGAAACATTTAATTGTCTTGAAAACTACATAGCCCAGTTTCTCCACATCTGGGTAATTCACTTCCGCTCCTTGGAGATTTGAACTCATGTAGGAAATGGGGACTTCATTGCCATCATCATTTTTTTGAGTGAGAATTGAGGCATATGAAAGGTCAAAAGCAAAGGTGTATAATAATAATCCTTTACCGAAATCAAGGCTGACCAATGTAGGAGCTTCAACAATGGCTTCCTTGATTCATCGAAACACTTCCTTGGCTTCATCACTCCATTTATACACAACGTCTTTCTTCATCATCAACTACAAGGGGCATACTATTTTTGTGAAGCCTCAGATGATTTTTCTAACAAAATTAATCCTCCCGAAGAAAGATTGCATGGCTTTCGTATTGGTAGGGGGCTGTATTCTCATGACGGATTGCATTCCTTCATGATCAATCACAATCCTGTCTTTAGTAAGGACATGACCCAATAGTTTCCCCTCTATGGCTACAAATATGCTCTTATTGGGATTCAAAGAAATTCCATACCTTCGACATGTTTCTAAAATCTGCCTCAAGTGGTAAATATGATCCATTTTACGATATGAATACACAATGATGTCATCCATGTACACCACTACTGATCTATTCATCAACCCTCGAAAGGCTATGTCCATAGCTCTCTGGAATGTGGCACCCACTTTAATTAGCCCAAAAGGAATTTTACGACATGCATAGGTGCCCGATTTGGTGTTGAAGGTTGTCTTAAGCTAATCCCCATGAGATACAAATACCTGATTATATCCTAAAATACAATCTAATAAGGAAAACATTTCAGACCCAGAAACACACTGAAGGATGTGTTCCATAGAAGGGACATGATAGTTATCCTTTTGAGACACTGTTCAGGTTTCTGAAACTAATACACAACCTGATGTCTCCATTTTTTTCTCACTAGCATGAGATTGGCTACCCAACGAGTGTGTCTGACCGAGAAGATGATTTTAGCAACCAACATCTTGTTCAGTTATTTCTTCACTAATGATTCTAAGCTTGGATTCATCTTACATAGTTTTTGTTGGTAGGGCTTGGCCTCCTTTTCCAAAGGGATCACATGCTTCATAACACGGGTATCAAAGGTCTTTAGGTCTTCATATGTACATGAGCATACATGCTTGTATTCTTTAAATAGTTTGAAAAATGCAACCTTTTCTTGTAGAGAGCACCCTAGGCCCAGATTGACATTTTTTGGGTATTTTTCAGTCCCAAGGTTGACCGCTTCATACGTCATGGATGAGCTGTGTGTTTTGCAGTTAGTGGGTTTCTTGAATTTATCATACGAGTCATACAAGTGCTCCATCCTAACCATTGATTTTGGAATCACATTGGGCTAATCCTTTCCCTCGTCTTCCATTTCATTCATAAGCTTGTCATACTCCTTTTCATCAATGACTACACTCTTCAATGTCTTCTCACAATGCAGGAACTCAAGGGTTTGCTCATAATCTTCAAAAACCTACCCATTTGAGATGTTATCAGGAATGGCTGGTTTGAAAGTCAATTCAACAGAACATTTTTTTTTCTTCAATCTAAAATTGGGCAAAATTTTAGTAGCCATATTAGCCATCATATCAGCATCTTGGTTTTGGCCTCGAGGTATGTATGTAATATTTAAGGAATCAAAATTATCAATTAAGTCCTGTGCCTCATGCTGATAACTCACTAGGTGTGGAGAATTGCAATGTATTCTTTTCCTTACCTGATCTACGATTATTTGTGAGTCGCCAAAAACTTTAATATTTTTCACATTCATACCAATGGCTTTCTTCAGGCCTTGTAGTAGGCCTTCATATTCTTCTGTGTTATTGGTGCATGTGAACTCCAACCGGCTAGCCATTAGACATTGGTTCCCTTGTGGGTCAATGAGAATACTTCCAGCACCTGCACCTTTAAGGCAGTTAGAGCCATCAAAATAAAGTGTCCAGAATATAGCATCTAATGTTACATCAATTGAAATACTATCTAAGAAATTCGTCCTAACATCTACTATAATACATGATAACTCATCAATTGGATTATGGGAGGGAATTTCCAATTGTGTGTGTATCAAAGTTTCTTCAACACTTTCTGCCTGAAACTCTCCAAAACAGGTATTTGTAGCATAGACATTGAAACTATAGTTCCCAAGGATGGAGTTGGTAAACATTACAGGTTCATTGGGACCATTTAGTTGCATTACCACATACTTCACGTATCTTTCCCTATCAACTCTTAGCATATCACTTTTTCCCTTCTGAGGCAACAAGAGATGGTACGAGTCAGTCGAAAATTATCCGTTCAATTTTGCTGACCAGTCCCTGCTAAGCAGCATTCCATAAGCCTCGGGTATATCGACCACCACTATATCAATGACTTGTGTGCACTGTGGTTTAGTAGCCATCTGAATCAACACATCCTTCAATTCTCTAGTTACTTTCACATTTGTCCTATCTAATTGCATGTTTCAAGTTCCAGTTTTTTCAGGTATGGCCTGAAGTCTTTTAACAACGGCATAAGCCATGACAGTGGATGAGGCATCGGAATCTACCAAGCAATTGTGGATGTTCCTGTTAAAAATTTCAAACATGATGAGGAATGTTGGAGTCATATATTTCGATTTTCTCCCTATCATTGTTGCGTTGACATCTTATGTTTTTCAATTCATTTTAGATAACGTGGCCTCCATAGCTAATAGTATTTGGGTTGCACTAGTGGTACTAACAGGTTTGGACATTGGCTTCTCAGTTAGGGTGCTTAAGGTGGTGGTGGTTTTGTAGTTCCAATCATTCATAGCTTTCAACAGAAAGTCTCTTTGTTGCGTTAATTTTAACAAGTCAAAATATGTGATATTAGCCCTAGAATTCTTGAGTTCATCCACAATATTGTAATCAATGATATAAATATGATAGGGAAGAGTAAACATACAGGTTTTTCCATTCTTAGGTGGGATTTTACCATCTTGAGTAGCCTTCGTTGCAGTGGGAGATGCATTTTCTTTCTCTGGGTGACTTACAACAGGGGTATTCTTGGATTGTCTACCAGGCCTACTCTTCTCGACAGGAACACTAGGAGTGAATGCTTTCACAGGGAGAACATCTTGCTTTGTTCGGTCGAAGGGATTTGTTGCACCTAGAAGTGGCCCTTTACTTCACATGTGAATTTCATTAGCGTTTATTTTTGTAGTGTTATCTCCCTCATCGTCATTCTCATCACTATGGAAATCCCATTGCACATTAATTTGGGTTTCCTCATCCGAGGTTTCTCCTCCTCGTCTCCTTGTTTTGGTTTGAGCTACAATATAGTTTCTTCTTTGTTAAGGATCGATCCAATAAGAGCCAACTCTTCTGTGTTTAAAGCCCCTTCACTAGGTGGAGCAGGCAATGTAAGATTACCATGACCACCTTCTATTTTCTTCCGATAGAAAGGTTTGAAGGGTTTTTTGTTAATATAATCTCCTCCCTTCCCACTTGTACTCTCTCCAGCATTTCTTTTCATATCGATGACTATGCTTGTTAGTTTCTTAATGATTCGATGAAAACCTTCCACATCTATGGCATCATTTTCTTTGGTCTCAACCACTTTTTTACACTCCCACTACTCTTCTTGGATGATTGGGAGGCTTTCTTCACTTCAGTTGTATAATGACATGCTGTGAGGCTGGTCATTTCATTTCCAACTTTCACGGCTTCATTGATAGCACCTTGTAAGGTTTGCACATTAATCCTTTCAACCCACATCGCTGTAGGGATAGGGAGAGTAGAGACATAGAACTCGATGAGAACTTCATCGGTAGGTCTAATGGTGGTTGGGATTCTATTGAATAGAGTGTTGAATCAGATGTTAAAATCCTTGAATTTCTCGTTCGTTTCCATTTTCAGATGGGATAGTTCTAAAGTTAAGTCGGCAGGTGTTTTGTCATCACCAAACTTCACTAAAAAGGCCTACTGAAAAAGCATCCCAAGAGGTAATCGACCCTATTCTCAAAATAAAATACCATGTGGAGGTTGTATCAGTCAAAGTGAAATAGAATAGGTAGCACACCACATCTTCATCGGCCACCCCCAACCTACATAAGACTAGGAAGAAAGAGTGAATATGGTTATCAACAGTATCTCCCTGTTCAAGGTCGAAATTCAGTAACACCCTTTCTGTATTTTTGGGTATGGGATGCTGCTGCCCAGGTACCACTACAACAACGAGTGCAAGCCAGGGAGGGAGTGCTCCTAGAGGAGGTGGGGGTTAATTCCCACCTAGAGGAGGAGGTGGAGGCTGATTCCCACCTCGAGGAGGAATGTTGGCTATATTATGGACAAGGAGGTTTTGGTTGGAGGCTTCTCCATTAGGATTCTCAAAATCAAGAAAGGAGTTACCTTTAGAAGGGGAATCCTCAGGAATTTCTTCCCAAGGGGTGTTGATACTTTGCAAGGATTCTAGCACGATATCTTCAAGAGAAGTGGTTGCAGATATATCTTCGCTTAAGGTAAAGATCCTTGGTTTTCTCTTAGTTTTCATAGGTAAAGAGTGAAAGATGGGAAGCTGAGAGAGGGAACGAGTGTAAGGCAATGTAAGTGTTCTGATTGGTTGTTCCTGAGTGATAGGATACTCCCACGGTCTCTCTTCCTTGGGTGACCTAGAAACAGGACATAGAGGGGTATGTGTTTCTTCGAAATGAGGCTCTTTCAAATGGGTGGATTGGTCTTTTCGGCCTCTACCATCCATACATTAATCCTTTTGAATCCATGCATGGCACTTATATATGAAACTTTGAAAACCTCGGATGGCAATTGAGGCCCTCCTTCTAGCGGAAATTTGTTGACATGGCTAATGTTCGCTATGCCAACAAGGGGAACTAACCCGATCATAAGCCCCAATTAGGCCTGATTTCATTTGGAATAGCTAGCTCCAATGGGTTTTAAGGGACCTCGTAAACTGTCAACTGCATTGATAAATTGCTTCTGGGTCGAAGACTTCAATTAAATCAACATAATAAAATAGCTAACCTCTATGTTAAATCCTATCTATACTACTTCTAACTACTCTAATTTAGTCCTAGCTATCCTAATCAATCCTGCAAAAGCATAATACAGAGGTTTAAACATCATATATATGTTCAATAGGAGCGTGATAAAGAATATTAAACACCATGCATAGATTCAAGTCCAAATGAATCAATTACTAAATTCACAGCTGGACAAGACTGTATTAAAGCTAAATTGAAATCCAATCACTCACGTAGGAATCCACATTCTTTTATGGAATTAAAACTACAACTGATGTTTAACTTAGATTCAAATCAGAGACCATTCACAAGTTAACCATGAAACTGAATCACATTCATTTTAACAAGACTAATAGTGAACTGTAAGTCATCAATATGCATAAATAAAAATCACATTTACATTCATTCCAGCAACCACACCCTGATCCAAAACATATAAAAGGACAATCAAATAAGTCTGAAACTAAAGGCTCCTTCTTCCCCCAAAACAGTCCTCCTTATTCATAATAAAGCAAAATCATTCTTCTTGAAAATAAAAATCCCTTTCTCCTCTTCGGAGGTAATACTTATGAAAATGCCCCTAACTCTAGGTCTACCTTGCCTCTTCACCTTCCCACTATTTTAGATATGCAAATCGAGTACACAGAGATAGGATCATCAGCGTGACTGCTAGCATGTAGAAATCATAATGGCTGGATCGATTCCTTTCCTAAGGAAGAGAATAGATGTTGGTAAAAAGGGTGAATGTATGTTGCCTTCCCATAATGAAGACTCAGACAGCTATCCTTATGGAATGTACAAGCAACGTCTGAGGTTCCAACCCAGAGTGCTTGTGGCCAGACCCTTAAACACAACACTTCTGCATACATGGCTCTTCCAATCCCCTCCTGCATTCTTTACTTCTCACCTTTAAGCATAGATATCGTTAGCTTAATGATCGTGAACAATAAAACATAAATTTTCAATCAAATGTAAATGTTTCCTTCTTCCATTTTATAAACTACGGAACAAGTGTGAAAAGGATTTATGCCTGATACATAGTCAACATACAATTTACCAATCAACCCACAGGCCTGGCACGATTTTTTTGAGGGCTTCTTTCAAATAAAAATCAAGTATCGGCCCCTCTGCGGGTCGTAGTACCCATTACTTCCACTTCCTCGATGCACAATTAAACTATCGGGACTCCACAGGCCCGACCTTTACACTGAAAACCCAATTCCTTTGTAATTTCTGAAAATTTGGAAAACACATGAAAACATGGGAAATCCCACTTCGATCACTCAAGCTGGACCTAAAATGCTATATGTTAGAGTCTATAAATATCGTTGGGTCCGACCGATTGCATATCTCAATATGCACAAGCCCGGGGCTCCGCCGATCACGATATGTGATAGGGCTTCGGACCCGAAAATATATATATCGTATGTGATAGCTCGGCGAGTCCGCCATATCACTGTGTGTATTATGTATAAGGCCCGGGCTCCATCGATACGCGATATGCGATTGGGGGCTGAACCCGACAATGTATACAATGAAGTTCATAGTCTCAGCAGGTCTGAAGACTAGGGGCACGCCATATATACATAAACCTTGGACTTAGGCCAATTGTGATATGTGACGGGCTTTCGCACCCAAAAATATATATATTATGGTTCATAATGCCATTGGGTCCAGGGTCTTATGGCATGCATTATGCACCGAGATGGAAGGTGATAAGTGAAAGAGGGGGGATATACATATCTTGCGAAGGGTTTCCTTTGTAAAAGGATTATAACAGGAAAACGATGCGACGATGGGTTTTGGAAGCTAGAGAGACCCCGATGAGCATATGAATGAAGGGCTTAACAAGGTTATATGTGAGGGATTTATTAAGGGGATTTTAGCATTTGTGAATGGAAGATTCAACTCTTCATATAGTTAAAATCACTGGGATGAAAAGGATCATTCTGAGAGAGGATAGATTAGACTTATAAGGGGCCCATTCAAAATTTGCTATCAGAGCATGTTTTAATAGGGTGTTAGTTGTGGCCACAACACCTTGATAAAGATTTTGGTTTGTTTGAATAGGACACTTAGACATGTTTGTGGCATTTTCAAATACAGATGAGTTTGCATAAGCATAACCTATAGAAAAGCCTTTAGGATCTCTTCCTCCCAAATTTTCTCTTAAATTCGTTTGTAAATTTGAATTCAAAACATCCTGAAAAAGAAACAATTACTTAATACAAAAGGGCTACAAACAAATCAAGCATATGATATCAACAATCTAAGCATGAAGTATTTTCAATTGAGATAAAAGGACACACAATACTGACAAATTGAACTTCTTAGAAGGATCCACAGTTTTCATAGATTAGATATTTCTTTCATTTCCAAATAGAGTGAATAAATTTAATACCTCTCTCGCATTCATAGTACTATTTTGTGAGCATTTCCTAACCACCTTTGAATGTGAAAATTTTTCCTGTTCAAGAGCCCTTTTTCCCTTGAGAATCCATGTTCACTATTCCTCTTAGAGATGACTCTCATTTAACTCTTTTGGCATGCCACTAGTTCATTGAATCCATTCCTACTTCCTGTTGGAGCATGTGCCTAGGGGGCATTCTCAGTATATCATTTCCAAAACTTTCACTTGAACCAGTATTCATTTTACTTACCTAGCTATATCACCATTGATTCATTCATATTGATTGATTTCAGATATTTGGGGATGTAGCAATTCCTATTGGTTGTACTATGTGTCAATCATTACTACAATTTAGCATTTTATACGCAATGGTAAAAAAATTCAGATATGCCTTCTAAATTGCTTGCTCAAAAATGTTACATATTAGAATTTCAATATATAATTAAGATAAGGTGGTGAGAAAAAAATTGGAGTCATACTTAACAAATAAACGAGGATTAATTGCTAAATAATAAGCAGTCTCTATGGTCATGTTGTTACCTCATTATATGTGGTATGACACTTTCTCTCAACCTTTTGACTGACTGGGCATAGTTAAACAATCAACAACAAGAAAAACAAACCCCTGAGGTCAATGTGTAACATAAATATCATTACAAGCATGCCATAAGGATACCATGTATAAGAAATAGAAACATTATCTACCAGTGGATCAAGATTTTTTTGAGCTATTCAACCATAGGGATTAAACAGAACTCCACACATATTAGCTACCCACATTCTCTCCATGGCTGGAGAGGTCCACATCTGGTTTGCATTTGACCTCCCTCTATGCCCCATGACTACTATTACAAGAATAAACACACATGAATCTACTGGCAATTTATATCAATTCCATTACCTCCAACAACATAAAGACATCCATCCATCAACATGTACCAAAAGAAAATTTTAGTCAGAAAAGGAAAGAGAATTGGTGAATTGTGAGGATACACCTTTCATGCTGAAATGTCGGAGTCCCCCCTCACTCTTCTCCCCACCATTAACTCTAGGAGCTCTTTTCCACTTCTTTTTCTTGTTCAAGTGCAAAGGTACAACTGATCATTAATGCTCAATATCAACCCAAGAAGCCAACAACATAGAGTAATGAATGAGACTCACCCTGCGGTATGTGAAGAATCTAAGTCCTGTTGATGAATATCTAAACATTGTACCCTTGCCATATGATTTTTTATGGAAGGTGTTGCAATTGCTGCATCACTACCTCTTGATACACCACTTCCACTTTCCATAGAAATTGATTTCCCTCGTGCACTTGTATAAGTTCCTAAACATCTAGCAACAAGTGCACTTGGAGGATATTCTCACTCCCCTTGTTGCAGAGTTGATTTATTTTTGTCAACATTCATTCTTGCACAGAATAAAGTTAATCATTTGCTCAAATTAAGAAATGACTTAAATATCTAGAACTTTGTTAGGAAATAAGACTAAAAGATATTTACAATCCAAACTGCCATTAATAGTTTATAGTAATTAGCAAGCATGATCCTTCATTAGCAACTATTCTCTTCTTATTAAATCCAAACATGTTTCTATAAATAGAAGGTTGGCCACTTCAATACCTTCACTAAGCTGGTAATCAGTACTATGATCCGATGTCTTTTTTTCCCTGTGCAATATTATAAAATAAGTTTGTATTTTCAAGACCTGACATCAGCTACAAGCATAGAGGGGAAGAATTAGGAGGTAGGAGTAAATAACAACCAAGGAGAGGCCTAAATTATTGAGGCTTATTGTATCCAAAGATATAAAACTTCTGAAACTTGATTGATTCTCGTAATTCTACAATTTCTTGCTATGATTTGGATGATAGTAATAAAATCGTGTCTTTTCTTTAGAATCTCTCTCTCATGGGGGCTTAGGTCCTAGAAAAACCTTCAGTTAAACTTCAATTTCAGCATCACCAAATGAGTCATGAACAACTCTTGAAGCAAACAAGGGTTGCATGAGTAAAAATAAAAGCCCTAGAATATCATTTTGTTTCTATCTATTTCTAATCCTTAGCACTGACTCAAATGATTCTACAAAAAAATTAGGAATAAATAACTAGCGTTCAACATGTTTTTGTATGGCTTGTCTAGATTCTAAAATACAACAATGAATGCATATTGATCTTCTGGAAACATAGAAAACATAACACCACACTTTAGCATATTAGTAATTTTCCAAATATGAAGGTAGATATTTCTCATCGTAGTTTGGATTATGGTCCAAGTTCAATTTAAGTAGCATTTTAGTTTGAAATTTCTTATGTGGAGAGGCATTGTAGATCTGTTGTATTGTTATTTTGTTTTACAATATATTGTCATGTCATCTCTGAAGGCTAGTTTCACTAATTCTATACTATTAGATATGTGGAGGATAAAATTTTTCAATAGGTCAAATAGGCATCTACATGACTTCAATAAATATATAAAGTATTTTATTTATTTTAAGTGAAGAGTTTCATAAGTTAGATGTCCTACTTACGATAAGTTTCATATTTGGATACAAATTGTAGAATTGAGTAGTTTTGGAGTTTCATAATTTCGATAGCTTATAGTACATGACATCTTTTATGTGTCCTATTTAAAAATTTATACCAATACCCAATTTAGATTGGGTTTCCAGTGCTCAACGAGGAAGGCAAAATCATATTAGAACCCTAAATCATTTTTCACACCTAAGCCAAATCACTAAGATTTAGACAAATAATTGAATACTTAGTAAGGTGATGAAACCTACCTTGGGGAAGCGAGAGGTAACAGGTGGATAAGGGTGTAAGGTTTTCATTGTCTACCAAGGAGTATGACTGGTAACGAAGTTTGCTTGGAAGATTGAATCAACCCCAAAAACATAGCAAAAAGGTTGGCTTTAGGAATTGGTCAGCAATTTTCTTAGAACTCAAGCATCAAGTGCCATGGGGGTTCAATGGTCATCTTAGGCATTATGAATAAGGTAATAATCCCAAGAGAAATTAATATCAATAGGTCAAACCTTTGGAAGAAAGAAGTTATTAAATATTTTGAAATCATTTATTTTACATATTTAAGGGGAGGTATAATTTCAACCAATGTCTGTATTGATTCAATCTTTTAGGAAACTTATGGCAATGGCGGGTTTTAGACTTTGGCTTAGGCATATGGATGACAAGCTGGAAAAAAATGAGGCATGCATTGAATTTGTCCATAAAAACAATTGCAAAGATTGTGACATAGTTATTTTAGTAGGATTGTTCCTATTCATAGTTTCTCTCTTTTAACGAAATAACTCCAAGTAAACTCCACTTCATAGCAATTCTATCGCTTCCTTGTCACAAGGAGAGTCCAAAAGTGGTTATTGTAACTCTGGTCATACAGCTACCAATTAGCTTCTATGAAAAGCAGATTGGATAGTACTGTTTTATCCATTTGAATTCAAGGTAAAACTCGTCCAAATTGTAGAAACATATAAGAGATATCAATTTGTTATAAACACTACATATTTAGCTCCCTCTGCTGTCTATTGTGAAATTTTAGATTTAGCTAGACAACCTATTATTTTTCTAGCCAACCTGTTATTTAGCTTGCCAACCTGTTATTTAGCTTGCCAACCTGTTATGTCAAATTAAACTAACTCAACAGGCAATTTTCTAAACTAATCCATAAATGTCAACAAGAAATCACTGGAAGAATCATCTTTAAACAGACATTCCTTCCTCTTCTTCTTTCTATGAGCCCTCTTTATTGCAACACCAATGGAAGTGGTGGCTATAACCTGATGATTGTAACAGGAAGGGTACTTTAATTATTTTCAATAGTGTCATGGACTACCTTCATAGCCTTTTGTTTTGCAGCTTCTTGGTGAATTACAAAGGGATCAATGGCTGTAGGAGAGAATAAGGGCCAACCCAAGCAGGAACTACTAGAATAGTCACCACTGTCACCAAAGCAACCTATCCTCTCATTTTTTGTTGACTCTTCCCCAACTTAAGGAATACATAACTTTGTCTTTCATGATCCCTGTAGGCTACTTCAAAGCCTTATTCTTGATCTCACAATCGTGGGCATTGTTAATGCCTTCAAGATTTAATCGTGGGCTTGTTTCAAATGATCCAATACACTTAAAAATGCCTCTATTCATGATGCCAAGCTAGCATAAGGCACTGGTATATTTTTATTTTTTAGCCATAAATCTGTGATTTCCACTCTGTGTTTAACAGGCTATCAGGCTTCGTTCAATGTGGATATTTAAAGGGTTGTGTATTTCCAAGGAAAATGCCCTCTAAGTTTAAGTGGTGGCAAAGCTTGGTTCAATTTGGGTATTTAAAGGGGTTTCTACTACCAAGGAAAATTTCCAGCTTTCCATATACATTAGAAAATGGCTAGTGGTTTTCATTTCTGAGGTGCAAACATGTTGGGTTGCTTGACATCAATGAATATCTTGAATCACAGGTTTGCTGGGAGGATGCCTCACTGCACATTTAAAGCAAGACATACACAACATTTATTTGGGTTGCTGTAACAGATATATTACTGTTGTGTAAAGTTTGTTTCCAAAGTTTTTGAAAATAAAACAATGTAAACTTTGAAACAAGAACTGATACTGTTACCCGTTTCGTAGAGATAGCAAAAAAGTGACCTGATTATGAAAAGGGGTGATGCAGAACGCACATTCTTTTTAGAGCATAGTTTTTGGCACTTTAAGTAACCAATACGATTACCCATTTCGTAGCATTTCGTAGAGGTAGTAAAAATGTGACCTGATTTTCAAAAGTGGTGATGCAGAATACAATACTTATTTTTTGGAGCATATTTTTGACAATTTAAATATTTTTATGTATCAAATATAATTATTTGTTTTTAAATGTTAGTGATTTTTATGCTAATTTTGAAACGTGTTGATGCAACATGTTAAACAACATACCTTATTTTTCACACTTTAAAATTTATTATATCCATTTTTCTTTTTAAATTAACGTTACTTAACAAACTTTTAGGTCGTTTTATTTTTATTTTTTTAAATGTTGATTACTTCAAGAAACTCATATAAAATATATATATAAAAAAATACAAAAAAAAATGTTAGAAAAAAAAAATTATCTCATAAACCATAAAAGAATTTGGAAAAAAAAAAAAAACATAATTTAAAAAAAAATCTATAAAATTAATTAAGTCAAAATAGAAAAATTAAAAAAGACATTAACAAAAACAAGAAATAAATAAATAAAAACAAACTAGATTAAAAAAAAAAAAAATTAACAAAAATAAAAATAAAAATCTAGTAAAATTAACATTAAAAACATTTAAAAAAAAAAAAAAAACTGAAATTAAAAAAAAAAAAAAGCCCAAAAAAATATAAATTTTTTAAAAATATGTCTCTTTTAAAATAAAAAAAAAAAAACAAAAAAAAAGATGTATTTAAAATTAAAAATTAAATTTTTAAAGAATCATATATTTTTATATTTAAAAAATAAAAAACAAAATTGATTAAACTTATTTAAAAAAAAATTAAATTATTTTTAAACAAATTTTTATTTTTTATTTTTTATTTTTTAAATAAAAAAGTTTTATTTTAAATAAAAAAAAAGAAGCTTGTTTAAAAAAAAATAAACATTTTCTAATAAGTAATTTTTTTAAATAATAAGAAAAGAAAAATTGTTTAACCACTATTTAAAAACAATTTAATATATAAATTTTTAAACAAAAAAAACAATCTGTTTAAAAACAATTATTTTTTTTTTTAATAAAAAAGTAATTTGAAAAGACATATTTTTTAATTTTTTTAATTTTTTTGGGTTTTTTGTGTTAATTTCTGTTAATTTTTATTTTTTTAGCTTTTTTTAAAATGTTTTTAATGTTAATTTTACTAGTTGTAAGAAGAGCTTCAGTGTAAATCACATATAGAAAGAGATCTTTGTCGAGGCATTTCGAGCCAGCAAGTGTGGCTCATCGTCAGGACGATGAGCCACACTTGCTGGCTCGAAATGCGTCGACAAAGATCTCTTTCTATATGTGATTTACGCCGAAGCTCTTCTTACAACTATTATGGATCACAGAAGTCTCAATTTAACAGTTAATTTTACTAGTTTTTTATTTTTACTTCTGTTAATTTTCTATTTTTTTCCTAGTTTTTTTAATGTGTTTTTTTTGGTCTATTTTTATTTACTTATATATATATATATATATATATATATATATATATATATATATATATATATATATATATATTATTATATATATATATTTATATATATGAGATATATCTATCTATCTATATATATATATTATTATATATATATTTATATATATATATATATATATATATAATTTTGTCATTTTTTCCTAAATTTTTTATGGTTTATGAGATAATTTTTTTTTTTTACATTTTTTTTAATTTTTTTGTCATATATATATATATATATATTTATATATTTAAGTAATTAACATTTTAATCTTAATTTTAGTGTTTTATAATTTTTTTTGTTATTTATTTTTAATATTAGTTTGTTTTTTATTTTTTTTTTTTTAGTGTTTTGATAATGCCTTTTAAATTTTATATTTTTATATATTTTATATATATTTATTTTTTTTTATTTTCCATACATATATATATATATATATATATACTTTTCCTTTGACAATTTCTTTTATGTTTATGATAGATTTTTCGGCGAAAATCACATGAGAAACCATTTGTTGGCGCGTTTCGAACCAACCAGTGTGGTTCATCGTCACTGGTTGGTTCAAAACGCGCCGACAAATGGTTTCTCATGTGATTTTCGCCGAAAAATCTATCATAAACTCGTTATGGATCACAGAAGCCTCAACTCTATAATTTCTTTTATGGTTTACAAGTTTTTTAATTTTTTCTTTCTTTTCCATTTTTTTTAAATATGTTTTTTTACTATTTATTTGTTTATAATTTTTAAGTTTTTTTTGTTTTTAATTTAGTTTTTTTTTTTACATTTTTTTATTGATATTTTTTTTTTGGTTTTTTTTTTTGTTTTATTTTATGTTTTGTTTTTAGTATATACTTTAATTTATGTTTTGTTAATTTTTAAACTTTTTTTGTTTTGTGTTTTTTCATTGTTTTAATTTTTAATTTTTAATTTTATTTTATGTCTTCATTATGTGATGGCCCCGGGTAACTTGTAAATATGGAATGATTACTGTGGTAAGAAATTAATATGAGAGGTTACTTATTGGTTACTGAATGACATTATTTAATTATGAAAGTTAATATATTGGATTATATATATATCTTGAAATGCTGGCAGCCTCTTGGTGGAGGATTTTCTATTAAAAGAAAAGAATCAGTTATGAAACTGAAAGAACTACCTCTCACACAGGAAAAGTCCTGGGAAGGAAAACCCCTGGGCTGTTGGGACAGACAGGGGAAGAAATTCCAAGAGAGAAGAGAGGAAGGAAAAAGGGTTAAGTCTGGTAAGGACCAGATAACCAAGCACAGAAGTGCATGAGTCTTGTCGAGGGCTGCAGGCCTGCAAGATGGCTCGGGGGGAGAATCCAACGTGATGTGGATCTCAAGGTTGGGAGGATAAGAGCAAGTATGATTGCAGGTGAACCTCTAGAGTAAGAACGCCTGTCGTGGATTGACCAGGTATGAGCTTTTTATAGAGTTAGAAAATGTTAAACAGGATACTGAAAGTATTTAGATAGAGAACAGTTGAATCTGTGTTTCTTTTCATTAGCTAAATGCAAGGAGAAACAACTGTAGTTGTCTGTAAAACAGAATAGCACGTACAGCTCAATAGACATCTGGGAATTAGTTATTAAGACTGTAAACTACATAATCGTCTGCTGTAAACAGTTCAGGTTATTTAAATATATATAACAGTATAAAACCCTAGGGTGGCCTGAAAGACAGCAGAAGTGTACAAGATGGATATGAATAATATAAGTAAACAGCACTTCATAGCTACGGCATGGTGCCTAGCTAGAACAGTAATAGAAGCATTGTAACTACCAGAACCGTAGAGAATTATAATTAAAGTACCAGTGTTATGAACATAGATAACGATGCTGTAAATAACAAGAAACAATAGACCCCTGTGTCGGGGGTTATCTTGTTACATTACTAGACGCAACCATAAAACCTTACAAGGAATAACCGGAAACCGAATAATGTACCGACTCAGGGCAAAACACAGTCGTAGGTAAACGGCCGTGTACCCTGAGGAGGTACAGCTATACATACAGTGTATCAAATACAAATATTACTTATAAACCCTGTAATAAATCAAGCATGAGAACGCGTAATGAACTTCTAATGAATCAATTACATGTGAGTGCATAATTAACCCTGTAATGATTCAAAGACACATGTCTGTATAATATACCTTGTAGCAGATTAATGCATCCGACTGCTTAGTAAACCCTATAGGGTAACAACGCACTATTAAGCAGAGGAAGAGCATTAACTTAGTATTAACAAACTGAAAGGTATATTATTCCAAAAACAAAATTGACAGCATGTAAGGTAATGTCGGCCTTCGAAACAAATCGACAGAGCATAAAGCTGTAAACAGCGTATTCATTAAGGAATAACGAAAATGTCAAACATTAAGTTATATGATTAACCCTGATGAGAACAGTAAACAATGCGTATTGAAGGACTATAGAACCAACAGGTGTTAAAATACCTGCATACCAAAACGGCGAAGCGATGAAGCTTTATTAAACTTTTCAAAAGCTGAGGGAACAATTTGGTAAATATCCAGACTTCGACTCAAAATTAGTCCAAGCCTGGAGACCGTAAGACTTAACCAAATGTACATGTAACAATCAGCATATAAGCCATAAGCACTTTCTAACTAAACCCAAATAAGTTAACGAAATACAGGTTCCGGCATGAAGTGGCCGACTGCAAATCGTAACCTAGGGTTTGGAATGATTGCAGAACCTGAGACACATAAGCAGAGCGCCATGAGACACTCCTCTGGCCAGGAGATTAATGCTAATCCAAACTTTATGTATAAACCTTTGCTAAAGAAGGGGAAAATCACCTATCTTCGGTAAGAAAACATACCTGTGCCCGTTTGGAGCCAGCATAATCTTCCTGCAGGCGGTAGAAGGCTGTCGAAACAAACCCACCTGCAAATTATCATTCACACTGTAATTAATTCATGAACAGTCAATACAAATGAAGGGTTTCGAAGAATTAGAACGCATCGCATTCACCTACACAGATAACTGCAAAATAGACTAGTAGGCATGGCAGTAATGGTAGAACGATACCTGAAGCAGCAAGGTAAGACCTGATAATCGTTGCAGAGGAGGACCACCGAGCTGGGTAAGTGTTCGACCTCACCAGTCTTGCGCAAATGAACCAAACCAGAAGACCCGGTGGTTTATGAATCGTCCACCAAACCCTTGGGCGAATCTGAACCCTACGATGTAGTAAATGAATCTCCATCGTCCGTTCAAGCGGGAGAGTCTGGCGCGAAAACCCACAGCGGGTCAACCGAGAGTCACATGGCTTCACATGAATTTATGCCACCTGGCAATAGGGTTGGTGAGATGGGTTAAGTTTCCGTCCACCACCTGGCGCTGGAGACTGGTTAATGAACAATCCGGTGGTGATCCGACCAAGACTTAATATTAAACACCCAAAGACTTAAAGATAAACTTTATAGTGTTATGCATAGAGAGTAATATATGCTTGGTTAAGGTTTGGTTATATAACATAAGGTTTGGTTATATAACAGAGCGCATAATCTTATTAACAATGCCGGGAGTACATTTTTTCCCTAATTGAATAGAGGGGTGAACTAAAGTAATTAAGCCATGAATAATTTTTTTTTTTTACATTAGTATATATTCTCGATGGGATCGCGACAATGTGGTATCAGAGCCGAGGTTTCAATATTCTGGCCTCTGGAGCAGTAAGATCGAGCTGCATGGAAGATCATCTTATATATTTATAAGGAAGAATTAATTCAGCTAACTGATGTCCTTGTTTTATTCATTAGGAGGTATTACAGAAACGATAATCAGCTAACAGTCAACCATAAAAGTAGAGGAAATGCAGGGACCTGACAGCATTCTTCGGGAAAATCCAGAGCTGTGGGTACAGCTTGGTGAGGAGACACGCAGTACCAATCTGGCGATATTAGAAACCGTTCAAGAACTGAAAAATGAGATGGCACGTCTGCGAGAAGACAATGCACGATTGACAGTGGAACAGGAAAGAATACTGAAGAGTTTGTCGGACAGACAAAATCCACCCTTAGCCAATCCTAGTGCAGAACAACAAAGGGCAACTGAAGAACGAAATTATCCAACTGCACCTGAAATCTCAGAGGAGAAGGAGGACCATTCTGACAACGTATTAGAGCAACAGACCTCAAAGCGACAGAAAATGGAATTACAGGGAGAGTTCTGGAAAATTAAACCTCCACATTTCGATGGAGAGCAGGAAGAAGCGGCAGAGGCTTGGTTAATTAACATTAACAAGTATTTCCAGCTATATGAGTATGATCAGAATCTGAAGGCACGGCTGACCATCTTCCAGCTACAAGGCAAAGCAACCCTGTGGTGGGAAGAAATTAAAATTGTAAAAGTAGTAAGTGAGCAGAACATAACCTAGGAAAAGTTTCAGAAATACTTCAAGGAGAGATATCTAACCGAGCGTTTCTATGATGAGAAGGCACGGGAATTCCATGATTTACGACTGGGACAGCAGTCTATGGACGAATTCATTAACCGCTTCACTTCCCTGCTTCGCTATGTGCCATATATCAAGGAGGAGAAGGCCAAAGTGCAGAGATTTGTGAGCAGCTTACCAGCCTATATAAGAGAACGAATTGAGTTTGACAATCCCAGAACCATGGATGAGGCAATTCGTAAGGCAAGAATCTGTTACCAGCAGAACAAACAAAAAGGAGACATTTCAAACAAAAGATGGAATGAAAGAAAGGGTAACAGAGTTGCTGGTGATAACAAAGGGAGTCGTGGTAATGGCAGTAAGGGTGCTGGTAAGGGGCAGATTAACAGAAATATAACTAAGAGTACCTTCCGGGCTAAGCCAAGTGAAAGCAGGGTCAGTGAACCACCTGCCAGATCGGAAATTGAAGGGATGACCAGACCTCCAGTCCAATGTTGGGGATGTGGAGGACCGCACTATGTTAAGAACTGCCCACAGTGTAAAGGAGTGGACCAGATATCTCAGATCCACGAAGCATCGACCGTTGGGGACGTGGCACGCAACATACCAAGAATTAACGCAGCCTTGGATGATCAGCAAGAGGAATACCAGCCGACCATGGTGGAGTTTGAAGGTAAGATTTCAAACCTTTCTATAGCTGTTCTTATTGATCCAGGAGCTACTTTAAGTTATGTTAGCCCAAAAATAGTAGAACAGTGTAAGCTACCATCGGAAAGGTTCAAGAATCCATGGCTGGTACAGCTAGCTACGGGAGCCAAGAGACGGGTTTTAGCTAAAATTAATAACTGCTCCTTAAGCATAGCTGGACAGCCAATAACAGCAGACCTGAATGTACTTCCATTAGGTTCCTATGACATCCTGATTGGTATGGATTGGCTGGAAAAACATTGGTCATTGGTAAACTGCAAGACCAAAACCATCTATTATAAGGATGACTTGGGAAATCAGCAGGAGTTGCAGGGGATTAAACACCCTGTACAGATCCGACCTATTACTGCTTCCCAGCTAGCTAAATGTCTCAGAAAGAAATGTCAGATTTACGCCATTCAAGTTGGTTATGCAAACCAGAAAGACAAAACATCTGCACTGGACAATATTCCGGTAGTACAGGAATTTGTGGATGTTTTTCCTGAAGAGGTACCGGGACTGCCCCCAAAAAGGGATATAGACTTCACCATAGAGTTAACACCGGGAGCAGCACCGGTGTCACGGGCACCATACCGAATGAGCGTACCTGAGTTAACAGAGTTAAAAATGCAACTGCAAGAGCTGTTGGATAAGAATTATATCCGCCCCAGTGTATCACCGTGGGGAGCTCCAGTATTATTTGTTAAAAAGAAAGATGGAACTCTCCGTATGTGTATAGACTATCGTCAGCTGAATAAGCTCACGATCAAAAATAAATACCCCTTGCCTCGAATTGATGAACTCTTTGACCAAGTGAAGGGGGCAAAGGTGTTCTCCAAGATCGATTTGCGATCTGGTTATCATCAAATCAGAATTAAAGAAGAGGACATTGCCAAAACCGCTTTCAGAACACGTTACGGGCACTACGAATTTGTGGTGCTGCCTTTTGGTTTGACCAATGCACCTGCCACCTTTATGTGTTTGATGAACAGCGTGTTCCACAGGTTTTTGGACAAGTTCGTGCTGATATTTATCGATGATATTCTGATATATTCTCGTTCCCAAGAGGAACACGAAGAGCACCTTAGGATGGTGTTGCAAACTCTTCGAGAACATCAGCTATACGCTAAGTTTAGTAAATGTGATTTCTTCAAGGAGGAAATCCAATATTTGGGCCATGTGATTACTAAAGAAGGAATTGCAGTAGATCCTGAGAAGATAAAGACTCTTATGGAATGGCCCATACCCAAGGATGTAGCTGATATCAGATCCTTTATGGGACTAGTTGGCTATTACAGGAGATTTGTGGAAGGTTTCTCAAGGATAGCCTACCCTATCACCTCATTACAGAAAAAAGGGAAGGTATTTAAGTGGACACCGGAATGTCAGCAGAGCTTTGATCGATTGAAGCATTTACTCACCACTGCACCCATTTTGAGTATAGCTGATCCTAATCAGGATTACGTGGTGTGTACCGATGCAAGTAAGGAGGGTGTGGGAGGAGTATTAATGCAGGAGGGAAAAGTAATTGCGTATGAATCAAGAAAACTAAAAGAGCATGAGCAGGAATACTCTGCTTACGATCTAGAGTTAACAGTTGTTATTCATGCGCTAAAAATGTGGCGACATTACCTCCTAGGGAGGAAATTTCTGTTGTTAACAGATCATCACAGTTTGACAAATTACTTCAGCCAACCTACCCTGAATGTAAGACAAGGTCATTGGGCAGATTTCCTAAGTGGATTTGATTTCGAGATAAAGCATTTAAAAGGCAAAGAAAACTGGGTGGCTGATGCATTAAGCCGAAAGGTACAATGTTTATGTGAACTTTCAGTCAACAAGTGGCAGAGCTCACTGGTTCAGCAAATAAAAACAGCAGCAAGTCACGATGCTGAATACCAACAATTAAAACAGCAGGTACAACAATCCGTTAATGGAAGATTACAGCAAGGATATACACTAGATGGTGCTGGAATGCTGTATTTTAATAAAAAATTGTATGTACCTGACTCGAATGACCTTAAGAGACTGATTTTGGACGAGTTTCATATCAGCCACTACACTGGCCACCCAGGGTACCAAAAGATGGTCACTGCACTTAGGAAGGAATATTATTGGCCAGGAATGAAGAAGCAGGTAGTTGAGTATTTGGCACGGTGTTTGGAATGCCAGCAGATTAAGGCAGAACATCAGCATCCAGCGGGGTTGTTACAGCCTTTGCCTATTCCAGAATGGAAATGGGAAACCATTTCCATGGATTTCATAACTGGGTTGCCACGAACAAAGAAAAGCAATGATTCTATCATGGTAGTGGTTGATAAGTTGAGTAAAGCGGCACACTTTATACCTGTGCAGTCCACTTATAAGGCGGTGCAAATTGCTCACCTCTTTATGCAAAATGTATTTCGATTGCATGGATTGCCGAAGGTAATTATATCAGATCGTGATGTAAAGTTCACATCCAATTTTTGGAGGACGTTATTCGCTGATTTGGGTACTCAGCTGAACTTTAGCACGACCTATCACCCGCAGACCGATGGTCAAACTGAGCGAGTAAATCAGGTGTTGGAAGATATGTTGAGGGTGTATGTGATGCTGAAACCAAACCAATGGGAAGAGTATTTACATCTGGTCGAATTCGGATATAATAACGGATATCACACGTCACCACAGATAAGTCCCTTTGAGGTCCTGTATGGGCGAAAGTGCCGCACACCCTCAAGTTGGGGTGGACCTGAGGACAAGCTGAGTTTGGGTCCGGAAATGATTAAAGAAATGGAAGACATGGTGAGAAGGGTGTGTGCCAATTTAAAGGTTGCGCAAGACAGACATAAAAGTTTTGCGGACAGAAAAAGAAGATTCACAGAATATCAGGTTGGTGACCATGTGTTTGTGAGGATTCAAGCCAGAAGAAGCACACTGCAGTGGAGCGGATGCGCCAAGCTGGCTCCTCGGTACTTTGGACCTTTTTAGATCTTGGCTAGAGTGGGGCCGATGGCTTACCAACTCGCCTTTCCAAGTCATATTAAGATTCACAATTTGTTCCACATTTCTGTTCTTAAGAAATATGTATATGACCCTAAACATATTATCAGGTGGCAAGATGTGCGGGTAAGAATTAATCCGGTTGTTTTGATTATGCAGATATACTCAACAGAAATTGACTGAAGGTATTAGTTGTCTGCAGGTCGAACCGGAAGGCGAGGTTCTGGTCGAACCACAGAGCATTATCGACCGGAGAGAAGTGCGGCTGCGGAAACGGGTTATTACCCAAGTTAAAGTGCTGTGGCAGCACTATGGGCTTGAGGAGGCTACATGGGAAGACGAGGAACTCATCAAAAAAGTTTACCCAGATTTATTTAATGGGAATAGACATCGGGACGATGTCCAATCCCAGGGGGGGGAGATGTGATGGCCCCGGGTAACTTGTAAATATGGAATGATTACTGTGGTAAGAAATTAATATGAGTGGTTACTTATTGTTTACTGAATGACATTATTTAATTATGAAAGTTAATATATTGGATTATATATATATCTTGAAATGCTGGCAGCCTCTTGGTGGAGGATTTTCTATTAAAAGAAAAGAATCAGTTATGAAACTGAAAGAACTACCTCTCACACAGGAAAAGTCCTGGGAAGGAAAACCCCTGGGCTGTTGGGACAGACAGGGGAAGAAATTCCAAGAGAGAAGAGAGGAAGGAAAAAGGGTTAAGTCTGGTAAGGACCAGATAACCAAGCACAGAAGTGCATGAGTCTTGTCGAGGGCTGCAGGCCTGCAAGACGGCTCGGGGGGAGAATCCAACGTGTTGTGGATCTCAAGGTTGGGAGGATAAGAGCAAGTATGATTGCAGGTGAACCTCTGGAGTAAGGACGCCTGTAGCAGATTGACCAGGTATGAGCTTTTTATAGAGTTAGACAATGTTAAACAGGATACTGAAAGTATTTAGATAGAGAACAGTTGAATCTGTGTTTCTTTTCATTAGCTAAATGCAAGGAGAAACAACTGTAGTTGTCTGTAAAACAGAATAGCACGTACAGTTCAACAGACATCTGGGAATTAGTATTAAGACTGTAAATTACATAGTCGTCTGCTGTAAATAGTTCAGGTTATTTAAATATATATAACAGTATAAAACCCTAGGGTGGCCTGAAAGACAGCAGAAGTGTACAAGATGGATATGAATAATATAAGTAAACAACACTTCACAGCTACGACATGGTGCCTAGCCAGAACAGTAAAAGAAGGATTGTAACTACCAGAACCGTAGAGAATTATAATTAAAGTACCAATGTTATGAACATAGATAATGATGTTGCAAATAACAAGAAACTATAGACCCCTGTGTCGGGGGTTATCTTGTTACATTACTAGACACAACCATAAAACCTTACAAGGAATAACCGGAAAACCGAATAATGTACCAACTCAGGGAAAAAACACAGTCGTAGGTAAACGGCCGTGTACCCTGAGGACGTACAGCTATACATACAGTGTATCAAATACAAAGATTACTTATAAACCCTGTAATAAATCAAGCATGAGAACGCGTAATGAACTTCTAATGAATCAATTGCATGCGAGTGCATAATTAACCCTGTAATGATTCAAAGACACATGTCTGTATAATATACCCTGTAGCAGATTAATGCATCCGACTGCTTAGTAAACCCTATAGGGAACAACGCACTATTAAGCAGAGGAAGAGCATTAACTTAGTATTAACAAACTGAAAGGTATATTATTTCAAAAACAAAATTGACAGCATATAAGGTAATGTCGGCCTTCGAAACAAATCGACAGAGCATAAAGCTGTAAACAGCGTATTCATTAAGGAATAACGAAAATGTCAAACATTAAGTTATATGATTAACCCTGATGAGAACAGTAAACAATGCGTATTGAAGGACTATAGAACCAACAGGTGTTAAAATATCTGCATACCAAAACGGCGAAGCAATGAAGCTCTATTAAACTTTTAAAAGCTCAGGGAACAATTTGGTAAATATACAGACTTCGACTCAAAATTAGTCCAGGCCTGGAGACCGTAAGCCTTAACCAAATGTACATGTAACAATCGGCATATAAGCCATAAGCACTTTCTAACTAAACCCAAATAAGTTAACGAAATACAGGTTCTGGCATGAAGGGGCCGACTGCAAATCGTAACCTAGGGTTTGGAATGATTGCAGAACCTGAGACACATAAGCAGAGCGCCATGAGACACTACTCTGGCCAGGAGATTGACGCTAATCCAAACTTTATGTATAAACCTTTGCTAAAGAAGGGGAAAATCACCTATCTTCGGTAAGAAAACATACCTGTGCCCGTTTGGAGCCAGCATAATCTTCCTGCAGGCGGTAGAAGGCTGTCGAAACAAACCCACCTGCACATTATCATTCACACTGTAATTATTTCATGAACAGTCAATACAAATGAAGGGTTTCGCAGAATTAGAACGCATCGCATTCACCTACACAGATAACTGCAAAATAGACTAGTAGGCATGGCAGTAATGGTAGAACGATACCTGAAGCAGCAAGGTAAGACCTGATAATCGTTGCAGAGGAGGACCGCCGAGCTGGGTAAGTGTTCGGCCTCACCAGTCTTGCGCAAATGAACCAAACCAAAAGACCCGGTGGTTTATGAATCGTCCACCAAACCCTTGGGCGAATCTGAACCCTACGATGTAGTAAATGAATCTCCATCGTCCGTTCAAGCGGGAGAGTCTGGCGCGAAAACCCACAGCAGGTCAACCGAGAATCACATGGCTTCACATGGATTTATGCCACCTGGCAATAGGGTTGGTGAGATGGGTTAAGTTTCCGTCCACCACCTGGCGCCGGAGACTGGTTAATGAACAATCCGGTGGTGATCCGACCAAGACTTAATATTAAACACCCAAAGACTTTAACGATAAACTTTATAGTGTTATGCATAGAGAGTAATATATGCTTGGTTAAGGTTTGGTTATATAACATAAGGTTTGGTTATATAACAGAGCGCATAATCTTATTAACAATGTCGGGAGTACATGTTTTCCCTAATTGAATAGAGGGGTGAACTAAAGTAATTAAGCCATGAATAATTTTTTTTTTTTACATTAGTATATATTCTCGATGGGATCGGGACACATTATTTGTTTGAAATTTTAATTTTCTTGAGGGTCATGATAAAATATTTTACTCAGTTATTTCGAAATGTTGAAATATTACCCTTGAAAAAAAGGAAAAAAAAAAGTCTTATCCCAACGTTAACACTTTTTGTTTTGAGGGTGTTTTTTGGACAACTTTTGCACAAAAATTTGGTTTTCACCGCCATTTTTAAAACATGTTCAAAATTTACCCTAAAAAAAAAGGGTGTTATTCCAGCATCAACACTTTTTGGTTTTAGCACTTATTTTGATGTTTTTAAGCGGTTTTTTGGCTAGAGTTCCCGTTTTTAGTTTACAGTTCCCGTTTCAAAGTTTACATTGTTATAAACTCACACTTGTGTAGTAGTTTGTATTGATTTGCTTGAATGAAAGTTCCATGTGTGTGTTTATGAGCAATAAACAGGTTGTAATGCTTGGCAACGTATTCTAGGTGTTCTTATGTGCATTATAACCATGTTATGTGTGTTTTAGCACTGAAATGTCTCATTATCTTGGGCATGAATAGATGAGTAGAATCTCATTCTAAATGGTTGATAAAATTGTGTGCATAAGTTATTCTTCACAGTGTATGCCCACTTCAACAAAGAAAATACAAATCTAGGTTTTCATAGCAATATTTGACATACTGTTTATTTTTCTCATTCACAACCAAAAGTGGCAATCCTATTGTATGTCTCGAAATACTTGAAAGACCTAAAATATTTTTTCTTTAATTCAAATGAAGTGTGATTGTTATCATTAATGGTCTTTGTCAACCTTCAGCCATTCACTGATTGTAAAATATTTAAAGAATTGTCACTTAGAATTAATTCTCTATTTCATGCTTCAACCCACTAGGATCAGGGTCTTTTCATAACAGTTGCAATCTGTGAATAGTTTCAATGATTACTCTTTCTGATTCAAGAAAATAAATGCATGAATGCATTCAAGAGTTGGTTCTAAAATGTTGTTATTTCAAGCTGAAACTTAAATTAGTTGTTTGTGAAGTTATTACATGCATTTCACATGTGAATAGATTGTACCTTATCACTTGGAATTACAACATAAGAAAATCTTGGTTTTGTCACTTAGGTTTACAAGTAGTTTTCCTATGAGATATATTGTTGAATGTATGAAGAGATGATATAAAGAAAGCACCTGGCATATGTCTTTTTGAGAAATTTGCAGTAATTGACAGAGCCAAGTGTTGCCTTCATAGGCACTATAAGATACACATAGAAACTTTACTTCCTTTTATGGCTATCGCCATTGGGATATATAGCAAGAGTCTTGTTCAGGGAAGCCTCCCTTGTGGTGATAAGATAAACCTTGAAGAGTGTTATCTACTAGGTTGCACCAGGCAGAACTTGAAGACCCCATCACCTAATGTACAAGGAACTCTCATTTTTTTCAGAAGACTAGGAGTCAACAGGCACCCGTTGACCTTTTCTCTGTCCTCTCTATTCTTTTCCTTCAAATTCAACAACCATGTGGGAAATTGTATTAAATGACACTAGTATGATGACCTTTGTAGAAGGCCTAGATGACTTGGGACTCTATTGTTGAGTGAGTACATTCTAGAGTGTTTTTTCACCTAGCTAATTTCTTTTCAACAATGAATAATTAACTCAGTTTTTTCAATCACCTACCTGCAAAGCTGGAGTGACAGCTTTAATGATTGAGCCCTGGGTCCATCCTAATTCCTAGAGTCGATGTATAATACCATTCTAGAACATATCTAAAGTGTCATGAAATTTGATTAGGTTTTGATAAGATTTTTTAATTTATTAAAAATTCTCGTAGAATGGGATTGTTAATTAAATTGTTAATTTTTTTAAAATAAGTGAGCCTAAAAGATGTTGGGTCTCTGGGGCTTATAAGTACTTAAAAAATGTGCTCACCACCCCAACATTATTCTAGTGTCCAATTTGAGTGTCAAAAGATGACTTCTGGCCCCTGAAAATCCATTTTTCCTATTTTAGTGGTATAAAGTGGTGACAAAAATTGAAAAAATTAATAAATGGTGGACAAAATAAATATGACACCAAGTGGAAATGATGTGGAAAAATAAATTGAACTCAAATACTATGTTAATGATGACTTGTAGAACTGAATAAAGGTGCCAAATCTTAATGCCAAGTGGAGGGGCGAATTTGAGCTTGCTGCAACAGCTTGGGGTGACCAAATCCCACCAAATGTGGTCCATCGTCAGTTAGAAAGAGGGTCGAGTCCATCAAGTTGAATGCTGGTAGTCAAAGGGAAGTAAAAATGGGAGTTAACTCCCCTCACCCAGCCATGTGTTAACACATAGCTAGCGATCATCTATTAGACCCTACGCAGGCCAGCCAATATCCTCCACGCACAGGCATGTACATATGTCATTTATTGCAGGATTATTCACATCAGTTAAGCACAGGTTTCGAGGGAGTTTGTCTCACATTCTATACACTCATCTCATATGTGGCTAGCATCTATGCCAGTGCACATATCTCAAGAAGAATACGCTACCAACAGAGGAGATTCTACAACAGTTTGACTTCACACTTGGGAAGCCCTTGTGCCACATGGAGAATTCAACCCTCATTAGGATTTCCACCGCTATGCAACTTTTTGGATCACTTCTTCATTGGGATTTCTCCCAAATATTCATAAATAAACCCATAGAGCTCTCATTCTCTCATGGTTGGGAAGCTAATGCTTGGTTATATGCTGTGATTTTATTATTGCACATGATAATAAGGAAATGTATTTGAAGGTTCTATATTGGCATGATGTTGGTGATCTTTTCTTGATGCAAGGTATATTTTTGTTTTTTTTAATTAGTTTTGTTGCATTTCTTTTGGTCAAGCAAGGTCCAAATAGGGGCAGTATTGCCTGGGAAGAGGTAGAAAAGTATTTGACTATCCTCTAATAGTTGTCCAAATTTGAATAGATGTAATTGTGTGTTTGTGAATAATAGAATTTATTTTTTTCTCTTTTGCAACTGTATTCCTTGAGTTTATTAATTGTTGGATGCAATTATCTTAATTGGAACATAGGCTACTTTTGAAATATTGAAGGTTTGGGGAAATTGTTGGTTATATCAGCCAACCTTCAAGAGCTAATGAATTCATGATCTTGCCATCATTAGGGGTAGCCAAAGACATCCAGAAGGAGAACATTGAATCTAAGAAATTCTTCCCTCAAAATTCTAAATTTTTTCTCTTGGTTACCTTACTATGGATTCATTAAAAATTTAAGCTATTTCAAGTCTATTTAGTGGCTGAACTAAAGGCCACAAATCAGCCAAGAAGATTTGGTTTAACCCAAAATTTATTGGCTATGATAGGGTAGAGTTTTATTCAAGTTTTAGTCTAGTTAATTTTTTAATTTTTTCTAATCTAGTCTGATCACTAACCTAGTGGATGCCCAAGTAAGCTTGGCCTCTTTCACATTGGCTTTTGCTAACCTATTTTGTAGGTATCAAGTGTCTCCTAAAGGTTATTTGTATCCCCTCTTTTGGACTAATATTGGGTAGCAAGGAACTTGCTTCCTCGCATATTTCCTCTACCTAAGAATGTTGATTTTCGTTGCGTTTGAGTGGCCATATTTGCTCTCTTTTGGATTGATATCTGGCAGTTGTACTAGAAGACCTAAAACTTCATTTTGAGATGATTTTGTGGAAGATTTTGAAAGGGAAAGAACATTTGTGGATTTGGACAACAAGGACAAGAAAACTCTTTAACTATTAGACCCTTTCATTGTACCTTCTAGAGTGGTTCTACATTCCAAGGATTCTTCATGGATTCGCTATTTTGTAACTCATTTACACTTCTCTTCTCATCCATAAAGGGAGTTCTAAGTTTTTTTGGGTTTTGATCTTATCATTGGGTGAAAGATCAAACCAAAATTTGTAACTATTTCCAATTAACATCTAGTTTGATTTTTCAATCACTTCTAACTATTGGAAGGAGATATCTCTCCCTTTTGAGAGATCATTTGTAAACTTCCTCGAAAAGCAACTTCCTTTCCATATCTCATTTCATAAGAGGGAAGAAATATAATACAGAGGCACTTATTCTTGGGAGCTCGGTGACCTTTCCCTCTTGGCATCCCACTCTTCCTCATTTGCGGAAGGTCTCCATGTGATTGATTGAGTGGTTTGTTTTTGTCACTTAACACTAAGTAGATTAAATGAACACTAATTGCTTTCATTTTAATTCTCTTATTTTCTTTCATTTCATGCATTGTAGTTCATATGCTCTAAACTTCACATGCGAAATACCTAGATGAGTCTTGTGAACTATTTTAATTTGTTTTGAGCATTACATTTTCTTATAGTCTGTATCTTGCTCTATTGCAATCCCAAATCCATTTTTTTATTTGTGTAAGTTGCTCTTGTTCCTTTCCTTAAAGGCATCATTTATTTATTGAGGCATCTTTATCACTAGTTTGGAAATTGCAAATGCGTTCATCTCCTTTTGAGAAATTAATAGATTTGAATCATTTTTGCACTTAGAGGAAATTAACCTCTAGCTTAACTGGTTGAATAGTTTTATAGGGATCCTCTTCACCCATTTCTTTTCCAAGATTGGAAACAGTAAACACTCATCCTGCTAAATTAGTTTGGGCATGCCAAATGTTGGATCTACCTGCGAGTTGGTTGACTTGAAAAAATAGTTGGTTACTCATTAATGAAGCTAAGCTTCTGCATGTTGGATCTACCTGCAACCATCCTTATCTTTTCTTGGATAAATTTTTTGATTTTCCACCCTCAGTGCAGTTAATAACCCTAAAGAGCCAATTGGAAACTATGTCTAATGGTTGGCAAAAGGTTCCAAGGTATTTTCCAATGTTAAATGATACAATAATGTCTCAGATAATAAAAAATTTCTTCAGCTAGAAGTTACTAGCTAAAAAAGTGTTTGCAATTCCTCTGCCCTAGTATAAAATTATGTGAACCTAGCAATAGAAAGTTAGGCCTTACAGTAATCCATTCATTAACAATACTAAAAAATAACTCTATGCACAGAAAGTTTAAGGGATTCCATAAGTTGTTCACATAATGTGTATAAACAGTGCAAATAATGTCAAAGTTGGTGATGGTAAGTTTAGATGGATCAACTAACCTCTGTGTTGCATCTTTCTAAGCCACATAGATTTGTCCCACTACCTCCCCGACACGACACTTTCCTTCTCTCTTGCCACCGATAGCTTCAATCTATCGAAGATCTGGTATTGCTGGCCCTTTCTTGTTCCCATCGCGTCTTTTTCTATTTTCGGTTATCCTCCCAAGTCCCCTCCTTCCACCTTTTTTCATATTCCAAATCAGGGTTTTTCCACATTGAATGATCTATGGACATCATATTGAAGATGGTAGCGAGATCCATAGGTTCCAACGTTGGCCCTTTTCCGTTCCCACCGCATCTTTTTCTAGTTATCCTCCCAATCCCCTCCTTCTGCATTTTTTCCTATTCGAAATCAGGGTTTTTTGGAGCGAATCACGGTTTTCTAGCATGAACGATATATGATCAACACATTTAACATGGGAGTGAGACCAATAGGTTCCAACGTTGGCCCTTTTTCATTCCCACTGTGTCTTTTTCTGGTTATCCTCACAATTCCCCTCCTTCCGCCTTTTTTCGTATTCAAAATCGTGGTTTTCTAGAGCTAATCTCTGGAGTGAATGATCTATGGTCAGTGAATTGAACATGGGAATGAGGGATATAGGTTCCAACATAGTTAGGGCAAGCCAAAAAAAAAACCTATTTATTGCGATGTATATTTATTTCTTGAAATTACAATAATCCCTA
The DNA here is from genome assembly GCA_031772625.1 of Pinus tabuliformis. Taxonomy (NCBI): domain Eukaryota; kingdom Viridiplantae; phylum Streptophyta; class Pinopsida; order Pinales; family Pinaceae; genus Pinus; species Pinus tabuliformis. The sequence goes on from CM062817.1 coordinate 1,491,809,819, forward strand.
GCAAATACATAAATAAATATATATACATATTCATCATCTCCAATTAAAAACTACACATTAAGAAAGTTAATGCATTCCTATATGGATAAACATGCTTATTATCTTTCATAAGTCTCATTAAATATTTAACATATTGCTCATAAACTTTGGATATTCATTATCTCCAATTAACAAATATACATTAACCGAGTTCATGCATTCTTATATCAATAACCTGCTTATTATTTTTCAAGAGTTTCATTAAAGATTTAACATATTATTCATCAACACTTGATTGGGCGAGGACGATTTCTAGTATATTACCAAGTGTATGTTTTTTTTTCAATTGTAGTTTCACTTTCATTATTAATTTGGTTGTAGTTTTTACTTCCATGATTAATTTAGTCTAAGTTCTCTAGGTAGTCATTAATTATCTATTCGGTGCTTTGTAGCCATTTTACTTTTCAACAAATCTAAAGTATATATGTTGTAGTGGGATCTAGTGACCTTGTTGAAAAGCCCTAGCAAACATCTTTGAAACCATCTACTAGCACTAGTTGAACTTGAGATTTCCCAAAAACTGGAAGGAAAAAAAAGGGTTGCTTTTCCAATCCATTCATAACCTAATCTACTTTGGTGATGAATGGAAACCAACTATAAGATATCAAACACCTTCCCTCATGCACAGTGTGCATAGAGGCTCTACCCCTGTAAAGGTTTGAACGTGTGTTGTTTACATTGTAGTGTCCATAGTTGTACCATTTATACTTCACTCATGTCCCTTTGAGAGGAATAGATCGCTTAGGCATCATTTTAGGATTTATTGATTTATGCAATAATTATTTTAGTCATTATTGACTTGGATTGGAAATTCTATAGCGTTCTTTTCCAATAAGAAAAACTATCATTTTTGTATCAATATTAATGCAAAGGTGTAATTTAGAACATCTAGCATATATTAAATATGCTTCACATGTATGACATGGTATTATAATATGTTCAACATCTAATGTTCGGTAAATATTGAGATCTCCATAGAATTCAAACCATTTCATGAGAGTCTAGTACCGTTGTGTTCCTAATGTATTCAAACTAGATAAGAAACTTGATATCCACATTAAAACTAGTATCGAAAATTTAATAGATATGACCCTAATAATCATAAGTGTAGATCTGCATGAAAAGTTAAGACTTCAACTCGGGTTCAGCCATTATCATAACAATGTCACAACAATGGTGGAGAATTTCATAATTTAAAATGAAAATAGCTAACATGAAAATTAGAATGGTTAAAATAGTGGAATAATAAATAAGACTATAACAATTCCATAGATGACTTTAATAAAAATTGTGATAATTGTTGTGTATTGCATGTGCTAGGAGAGGCCATGGAGACAAATGAATTTATTTCCAATGAAGACACACAACATGATTTAGGGCATCAGGTACTTAAATATTACATTAATTTATGAAATACAATAAAATGAAATTTAGTTTCCGATTCTTGTTTTCCTAAACCTAGTAATTTATATAGTTTATTATTCAAAAAAAAATAAAAATAATGCATGTCGTTGATTATTTTAGGTGGAAAATGTGTTTGCAACAAATACAAAGTTGAACCCTTTTACTGTAAAACAACGCAAATATGTACACAAGGGTGGACCACATACTGTTAAAGCACATCGCATGAGAAAGTGGGTGGAAGAAGATATGAAAATTGAGTCTGCAAATATAACAGAAATTGGTGGCAATGAAAAAGAGGTTAGTCATGATGATAATACATGGAATGAATACTTTGATACAATTGTTATACTTTATGGGTGTTATAAATAAGTTCAACTAGAAATTAATGGACAATATAAGTACACTATATAGTCTAATCTCTAACCTTGGAAAAAATAATGCATGTATCAATTATTTTGGGTTGGCAATGGAATTAGAAAAAATAAGGAGTTTAATCATTTTGATAGACCAATACAAATACCTGCATATGGACATGGCCTACGCCGTATAATTAAATCATGAAAAATGAAATGGGGGGAAGAGGATATGACAATAGAGTTTGTAAATGCAATAGAAAATCAACACAATGAACAAGAGGTTGGTCATGATGATACTACATGCATGGATGAATAATTTAAGACAATTGTTATTTTTGGATGTTTCTAAGGTAGAAAATCTAAGAATATGAAATTGAAGTGGCTTGTTTTTAAAATAATGTGTTCAAAAATAGTATTTTTAATTTATTGTATATATGTATAATATTTTTTGGTTGAGTAATTTATTGTATATATCTTTGGAATGAATCCATGTTTTATATAGAATTGCTATCTGACATTAAATATTGGTTGCATTGAATTATAGGTAAACAATGTTGATGATACACCTACTAATGATCAAGATCCAACTAGACCACTAAGAATTCAACGAGATGATCCAATTCATCCTTTAAACCATACTAGGAGAAGAAGAGAAGCATTGAAGAGAGCACTACCACGTGAACAATTTGAGGAATTGATGAAATTGGCATACACTGATGACATGCCATCCTAGATTTAAGACATCTGTGGTTTATATCTTTTAAAACATTGAAGAAAAATGGTTTTTACTATGGATTCTCCACTAACTAAGTCAAAAGACATGCCATCCACTACTCAGAGTAGAGATGTTGATGAAAATGTAATGCATGAAGAAGGATTGAATGAAATGCTCACAAGTTTCTTTGGGGATGGAAACAATGATGAGGGTGATGATCCTATGCATAATAATGATGATGTTGATATAGAGGTAAATTAAAACCAACATAATTATGATGATATCAACATCAATGAATCAATTAAGCAAGCAGTAAAGTCAATGGTGTTCAAATCGGTGCAAGTAGAACATCCAAGCTTTCATGCACATTAATCTTATTGGAATTCAAATCATTATTTGGTTGGTCAGACAAGAGCTTCACTACCTTATTAAGGTAATTTGAATTATTTTTCTAGTTTTGCACTCTCAATTTGTGTCCTCAATTAGAATATAAGTACTAACTTCATTTAATTGAATTGGAGTTGGATTTTACATTATGGTATATAAACAACATTTTAAATGACATTTCTAACATGTGGGTTTGAAAAAAAACTTACAAGGCTCTAAAGGATAAAATATTCCCTGAAGATAATGTGTTGTCATCAACTTGTATAGAAGCTCGTCAATTGTTAGTCAAGTTGGGGATTTAATATAAGAAAATTCGTGCATGTAAAAATCATTTCATCTTATATAGATATGAATATAAAGATAATGAAGAACGACATGTTTGAAAAGAGAAAAGATATTGTACGGATGTAGAAGGTTCTACAGTTCCAAATAAGGTTTTACGACACATGCCAATTATTCTTAGGCTACAATAGATGTTTCGTTTTAAATCTCTTGCACAATTGATGGATTGGCATGCAAAGAATAGGAGTAAATATGGATTCATGCAAATTCTTGTGGACTCCAAAGCAATGAAACATATAGAGGAAAAATGGCCAAGAAAATTCAAAGATGAACCTTGCAGTATTAGGTTAGGACTTGCAATGGATGGAGTTTGCCATTTCTCTTTCCTAAGCTCAAATTATAGTGTTTGGCCAGTTGGACTAATAATATACAGTATTCCCCCATGGATAAGTGTTAGAAAGGAACACCTTATGCTAACTCTCATCATTCCAGGAAAAGATCAAGTGAAAAAAATGGATGTTTACATTGCACCTTTTATTGATGAGTGCAATTATTATGGAAAGGCAAAAGAATGTATGGCATATAACATTCTCCATCAAATATGTCCTTCACGTTTTATGGCGTACTATGTTGGAAAATTCATGATTTACCAGGACTTGGTGTTTGTTTTGGTAAGAGATCAAATAATCTGCATATTCGTAGTACATCATAATTTATTTTCAATTCAAGTTCTATATAAGTATTACATTATTATTGTTTTCTTATGTAAGCTAGTTATTGATTAGAGGGCTACAATCAAAATGGATTTTTGCATGTCCAAGGTGTGAAAAATAATTTGAGGGGCGAGTGTTGGGTCCCTATAATACTAGTGATTACCCCATTACTATTGTAGTTATACCCCTTATTTATATTGTTGTGCCCCTATTACCCCCATATTGTTATTTCTGTGCCCTATAGAATCCCTCTATTGTTATTTTTGTGGCTTTATATTATTATTGTTAGGTCGGCTGGATTATATTGTGACTCCTTAGACTCCTATATATAGAAAGGAGGTTTTGTCATTTGTATTATCCAATAATTGTTCATTTATGTAATGTAAAGGAGGTTGCCCCCTCGAAGAGGCTGAATTCTAAGGTGTTGATCTTTCTTTTCTATCTTTTCTTGAGCGGGTTTCATAACATTTGGTATCAGAGCTTTGGATTCTAGGGTTTCGCTGCTCCAAACATCTCATCGTGGAATTTTTGCTATAACTTTTCTTCTGTGACGTTTCAGAAGTCGCAAAAAAAACCCATTTGAGAATAAATTGCGCTGAACATTGGGTCCGAATTTCAGAGCTTTTCGCGCGATATTTGCGAAGATATGATCTGAGGAAGTTAGTATTTTTGCAGACTCCTGAATTACATTCAAAATCGGTGACCTGGGGAAAATCATCATAACGTTCTCTCTGGGGATTGGATTGAAGTTTCGTAAGAAGGTACAGAAAGAGGACAAAATTTAGTTTCTTGTGGGTGTTTTTGAGATCCAAAGGTCGAAACAGTGACTCACAGCACATCGTACAAGTTAGCTCTACTGAACTAGTCTATAATCAAGTCACTGTGGGAGATTTCGCATAACTCTTCCTTGGAGAATCCAATTTGGGTCAGACTTGTGGAATTGGAACGAGGACACAAAGAGCTACTACAGGTCACAAGTTCAGAACTAGATGATTGGAATGTACAGAGATACATCTGAGGCAATATTGAGCTCCTACAAAGTGAAAAAATGTGTGTAGATTTTTTTTAAATTTTTTCTTAACCTTGGTTTGAAAATTTATTTTGAAGGAATTCAAAGGGCATAGTAGAGCATTATTATCGGTAAATGATGCCGCGAGGAAAGAAAATGCAAACACCTAGTAAGGAACCTGAAAGCTCTAGCATGACTCATGAAGAAGAGGAAGAAATGCTACATGATATATCAAAATTACAAGAACAAGTGCAACAAATGTCACGCTCACAAAAGTTAAGAGATGCTAAGATAAATGGTGTGGAAGCTAAGATGAATGGCAGGGAAGCTAAGATGGACAATTTGAAGATAGATTTGAACACAAATTTGAAGACAGGCATGGCAGATTTGAAGACAGATTTGACTAATTTTCTACAAGAAATACTTACTAATGGTGAAAAGGTAGTAAAGGAAACTCATGATGAGAACAAAAGAAATGTTAATCATGATTCCATAGACGCTAATGTTGGATCGAAGAATCACCACATTCCAAAAATTGATATGAGGAAGTTTGATGGCAAGGATCCCGCCACATGGATATTACAGATGGAGCAATTCTTCGATCTCAATAATGTGCAAAACACACAAAAGGTACGTATGGCAACTTTATATTTGGAACCAAATCAGTTTGTATGGTATCAATGGCTTTGTTCTCGTAAACAATTTATCACTTGGGCAATTTTTACGGAAGAATTGATAGCACATTATGAGGATACAAAAAGCAACACTTTTTTTAGCCAATTGATAAGTCTCAAACAAAAGGGTTCAATAATGGAGCACATTGAGGAGTTCCAAAAATGGAAAATAAGGGTAAAAGATATTCCAGAGGAGCATAGGATTGATGTGTTCGTAGGGTCTTTAAAGGATAATATCCAACATGATGTGCGCCTTTGGGAACCTGATTCATTAGAGAAGGCATTCAGGTTAGCAAGAAAAATGGAAAGCAAAATTATGGCAACTAGGAAGCATACCATTCACAACTGTAAAGATAGAAGTGTTGTTGCCCATAGTCTTCCACAACTTACAAGGTTGACACCACAACAATTGGAAGAAAAAAGAGCAAAAGGGGTTTGTTGCAATTGTGATAGAAAATACACAAAAGGTCATAAGTGTGCTGAGAAGAAATTATTCTACATAGATTGTGAAGAGGAAGAAGAAAAGAAGCAAGAAAGGTCAAAAGAAGAGGATATATTCCAGGAACAAATCCTAGATGAAGAACAAATAAATCCGACCATATCTTGTAATGCATTAGCGGGAATTACCACTCCTCAAACCATCAAGATAGAAAGACAAATCAAGAAGAAAAAGGTAATAGTGTTGATTGATTCAGGAAGCACCCACAATTTTATCCATTGTAGGGTAGCAAAAGAATTGAATTCCTTCCTATATCCAGCACCAGAGTGTCAAGTGATGATTGCAAATGGAGGAACAATAAATTGTTCTGGAAAGTGCCATAATATCAAGCTATCCATGGGAGAATATGTATTGACTAGCACAATGCTTTCCATTCCAATGGGAGGTATTGATGTTGTACTAGGAGTCTAATGGCTACAATCCTTGGGTACAATAGCTTTTAATTTTCAAGAACTTTTCATGAAATTTTCTGTGGAAGGAAAGGAAGTTGAATTAAGGGGTATTGCAGGGAAACCAGGAAAGATAATTAGCTCTAATGGCATGACAAAGCTTCTAAAAAAGGAGCAAAGAGGTGTAATTGCACAATTATGTTCGCTAGATGTTTCCACATTGGAATCATCTATTTCTCTAGATCTCCAAAAAGTCCTGGACAATCATTCCAAGGTATTTGAGACTCCCAAAGGTCTCCCACCTATGCGTGATCATGATCATGCTATTCATCTGATCCCCGGAAGTGTTCCTCCAAACATCAAGCCGTACAGATATCCATATGTCCAAAAACGTGAAATTGAACGTATGGTTGCAGAAATGCTAGAGGTTGGTATAATTCAACCGAGTCAAAGTTCTTTCTCAGCTCCAGTAGTATTGGTGCACAAGAAGGATGGATCATGGCGCATGTGTCCAGATTATAGGGAGCTCAACAAGCTCACTATTAAATAAAAGTTCCCCATTCCTGTCATTGATGAATTACTGGATGAATTGCATGGATCAATTTACTTCACCAAGTTGGATCTTCGTTCGGGATATCATCAAATCAGAATGAAGATTGAAGACATTTCGAAAATCGCATTTAGAACTCATGAGGGTCATTATGAATTTTTGGTCATGCCTTTTGGCCTTACCAATGCACCTTCAACATTTCAAGGTTTGATTAATTCAATTTTCAAACCATTCCTTAGAAAATTTGTGTTGGTATTTTTTTATGATATACTAATCTACAACAAGTCTTGGAAGGATCATGTTGAACATGTTGACAAGGTGCTACAACTATTGGAGGAGAAACAATTGTATGCAAAAAGATCCAAATGTTTCTTTGGAGTCCAGGAGGTGGAATATTTGGGTCATATTGTATCTCATGAAGGAGTTAAGGTAGACCCTAGCAAAATTAAAGTCATTAAGGAATGGAAAATCCCCACATCCATAAAGCATCTACGAGGATTTCTTGGGTTGACAGGGTATTATCGCAAGTTCGTTAAGAATTATGGGAGAATAGTAGCACCTCTAACAACATTATTGAAGAAATATTCATTTTCATCGACTCCGGAAGCAACAAAGGCCTTTAAACATCTTAAAGAGGCAATGTGCCAAGCACCGGTCTTAGGTACACCGGACTTCACAAAAACCTTTTTGTGGAATGTGATGCTTCAGGAAATGGAATTGGTGTTGTCCTAATGCAAGATGAAAGACCCATTGCTTTTGAAAGTCGTCCAATCAACGGAAAGTTTTTAAGAAAAGCAATTTATGAGAAGGAAATGTTGGCAATACTCCATGCACTTAAGAAATGGCGACCCTACCTAATGGGAAGACACTTCAAGGTAAAAATGGATCATGATAGCCTTAAATACTTTTTAGAACAAAGATTATCCTATGAAGAGAAACAAAAGTGGGTCACAAAGATGTTGGGTTATGACTTTGAAATCATCTACAAAAAAGGGAAGAAAAATGTGGTGGCAGATGCACTCTCAAGAAAGAATGAGGATATGGAAGCATTGTTGTGTGCCATTTCTATTATCCAACCAGATTGGATAAACGAAGCAAAGGAGGAATGGAAGAATGACGAAGAAGTGTGGGCACTTATTCGAAAGCTATAACAAGATTCCAGTACTTCTGATACATTTAGCTGGCAAAATGATTCGTTATGGTACAAAGATCACTTATACCTCTGTAAGAATTCCCAGCTAAAACAAAAGATTCTTATGGAATTGCACACTTCTCCCTTAAGAGGGCACTCATGATTTTTAAAAACTTACCACAGGGTTAAGAAGGAATTTTTTTGGGATGGCCTTAAATTAGATATTCAAAAGTTTGTGGTGGAATGTTTGGTTTGCCAACAAAATAAAGTTGAAATAATTAAGACACCAGGTCTATTACAACCTTTATCCATTCCAAGCCAATGTTGGGAGGAGGTTTCAATGGATTTTATCACAGGTTTACCCAAGTCTGAGGGAAAGAGTGTCATCATGGTGGTAGTTGACAGACTTACCAAGTATGCACACTTTTGTGCATTATCACATCCATTTAAAGCCAGTACAGTTTCTACTGCATTTATGAAAACAATTCAAAAGCTACATGGAAACCCAAAGATTATTGTAAGTGACAGAGATCCCATTTTCACTTGAAATTTTTGGACAAAATTATTTTCTTGTCTTGGTACTCAGTTAGCTCATAGCTCATCTTATCATCCTCAATCTGATGGGCAAACTGAGATAGTAAACAAATGTTTGGAAGGATATCTTCGGTTCTTTGTATCTGATAAACAAACACAATGGGTCAAATGGTTGCCTCTGGCTGAATGGTGGTATAACACTTCCTTCCATACAGCAACAAAAATGACCCCATTTATGGCACTTTATGGGTACCAACCACCATCAATCACATCATATTTAAGAGAAAATTCTAAGGTTCAGGCAGTGGAACATCACATCACATCAACAACAAGTCCTCCAACTCTTAAAAGATAACCTCGTGTTCACACAAAATAGAATGAAACAACAGGCAGATCAACATCGCAGTGAAATAAGTTTTGTTGTAGGTGATTGGGTATTCCTATGGCTACAACCATATAAGCAAATGTCCCTAAAGCAAGCTAAGAAGGATAATAAATTATCACCAAAGTATTATGGTCCATACAAGGTGTTGGAAAAGATTGGTACTATGGCATACAAAATGGAGCTTCCTGCAGCTTCTCGATTGCACCCAGTTTTCCATGTTTCATGTTTAAAGAAGGTTATAGGCGACAAGTTCCCAATTCAAACAATATTGCCAGAACTTGACGAGGAAGGAAAAATTATATTGGAACCGGAAGCAGTCACAGAAACAAGAACTCGACAGCTACGAAATCGATCAATTTCAAAATATCTTATCAAGTGGAAGAACTTATCCGCTGAAGATTCCACATGGGAGGATGAGAATTTTATGCAGAAGTATCCAGAACTGCTCAAGAGTTGAGGACAACACTTTTTTGAAGGAGAGGGGCATGTTGGGTCCCTATAATACTAGTGATTACCCCATTACTATTGTAGTTATACCCCTTATTTATATTGTTGTGCCCATATTACCCCCATATTGTTATTTATGTGCCCTATAGAATCCCTCTATTGTTATTTTTGTGGCTTTATATTATTATTGTTAGGTCGGCTGGATTATATTGTGACTCCTTAGACTCCTATATATAGAAAGGAGGTTTTGTCATTTGTATCATCCAAGAATTGTTCATTTATGTAATGTAAAGGAGGTTGCCCCCTCGAAGAGGCTGACTTCTAAGGCGTTCTTTCTTTTCTATCTTTTCTTGAGTTGGTTTCATAACAATGAGATTCTAAAGATCTACACAAAGATATTTATGCAAACAACAAGGTTTTTCTACCACTTGACCATAAGTTTAGAAACCGCCTAAAGAATCAATTTGATGGAAAAATTAAAAATAAATATCCTCCCAAGGTTACGGGTCCAGCTGATTGGCTTAAAATGTATGGAGATGCTGAATCAAAACCTTAGAACCATTTTTTTTGTCATGATAATTCAATTGAGGAACCAGAATAAGTTATGGTTGAAATGCCAAAAGGAATGAAAAGGAAATCCATATTTTATGATCTCTCTTATTGGAAGGATCTATTAATATTCTCATTTATTAGATCCTATGCATGTTTTCAAAAATGTCCTTGATTATATTTTTCGACATATATCTAGCAGAGATAAAGACACTTTATCATCAAGGAGTGATATTTCTCTTTCACGTACCAAATTTGATAGAAGACATTTGTGGCCAAGTAAGGAAAATCAATCATATGTAGAAGCTCCATGGATACTAAAAATGAAAGAGTTAGATCAACTAAGAAATGTGATTCGTTCTAAGAACACCGACTGGATATGGATCATCATTGAATGAAGCTTTTATGATAGAGGGACATAACACACGATTAAAAACACATGATTATCACAATTTTATGAAGGTATTAACATCAATTAATTGTTATTCTTATCATTTAATTACTAAAAATTATTTTGATATATTTTGATAAATCAATACTAATGAACTATAATAATTTGGTTTGATAGCATATCATGCCACTAGCAATAAGAGGGGATTCATGCCTTACAACTCAATTGAGGAATGCCATATGTCGATCGTGAGCCTTTACGAGGTATGTGGTAGCTTGATATTTACAAGGTTTTATGTGATATGAAATGTTCCTCTATATGATACAATGATATATTATATATCATTCTAAATGTCACTAAAATTTCATACTAACTTAAAGAAAATACCTAATTAGGTGGGTAACCTCTAAAGAGATCCATGAGTCTGAAGTGCCAAGATAGAAGAAGGAAATCACAAAAATTGTATATGTATTTGAAAACGATCTCCCTACAAGTTTCATGGACCTACAGGTCCATTTGCTTATACATCTAGTTGATGATATTGAAATGACAGGCATAGATTCAATGAGATGAATGTTTTTCTTTGAGAGATACATGAAAACCCTAAAAGGATATGTCCAGAAAAAGAAACATCTAGAGGGTTGCATGGCTAAAGAGTATGTACTAAATGAAGCATTTTTCTTCCTATGTAAATTCCTTGTTAAATATTTTGAAGATAGTGCACAATTTTGGGATCAAGAACGTGCATGTGATATTATAGATGGAGAAAATCCTCAAACTACCGGTGTTCAAGAAGTAATTGGTATGTAAAATATTCATTATTATAGTTATTTTAGAATCATTTACTGAATCATTTTGGTTTTTCTGAATTGAAAGAATATAATTTTAAGTTTGAATTATACATGTTGATTTTTAATAGGTATTGACGAAAGTGTTGTTCTCAAGAAGTTTGTCCTCTATTGAATGGAATTCATGAATAAATGGATTTATATCTATGATATAAAAAGGAAAGAAGTGTTAGAAGAAAGGAAACAATTTAAGATATCAAACCCAAGGAATACCCCACTTCCCACTGATATTTCTGGTTAATGGGGAAAAGAATGCACAATAGAATGGGTTTCTAAACAAATACAAAATTGAATTGATGAGGAAGGAATAGATGCAAAAATAATAGAAGATGAGATCAACATGTGCAAAGGATGTGATAAAAAGGTGAATTTTGAATTATTAGAAAAGGTTGCTTGAATACATTAATCACATTGTTAACTATTTAACTATGCACAATCACATTTATTTTCACTCAAGTAAATGGCTTGTCACATGTGAGGATGTATCCTGCAATGTGGGCATACAATCATAATTATCATGTAGAAGGAGTAGATGCAAAAAGACCATCCTTCGACTGTGGGGTCATGGTTGATTTCAAGCAATCAAGTCGAGCAAGTTCAAAAGATAAAAATGTTATTGAAGGGAATCTTCAATACGTTGGAAAAATATAAGAAATTATTAAGTTAGATTACAACTCTTTCAAATGTAGTGTTTTTAAATTTAAATGGTATGAAGCATTTAACAAGACACTAAGACATGATATCCATAGTGCATTGTTTTCTATAGATTCATCAAAATACCTACCACTAGATAAGGAGCCTTATGTTCTACCAATTCATTCTGAGCAGGTATTTTTTCACTAAAACAATATACTAAATATAAGAAATAATGGTCTTATGTAATTTTTTAATTAATTTTTTATTATGGATATATACATTCTAATTGATAATAAAATTTGATACCACTAGGGATCTAATATATTTATCCTCTTCACATGTAGGTTTTTTTCTATGAAGATATTTTGGATCCAAAATGGATATTTTTCATTCATTATGATCCAATATTAAGGCATATATTCGAAGATGCCTCAATCAATACAAAGAAAAGTAATGATGACCAAGCAAATATGGTTCAGGAATTGTGGAACAAATAACAAATTGTCATCAATGATGATGTTCAACCAAAATATTGTGAACTAGATGATGGCGACAACATTCCTTTAGCACTATGGAGAAGTGGGGCTAGAGGTGTATTTTCACAAAATGATAAATTATATGAGGCAATTCACCATGACAACCAACAATTTCCAAAGACAAATGATCTTATAGAAGAATGCAATATTGATGATATACAAAATGAAGATCAAATTAATAGATCTGGTAACATTGATATTTTTCATCTAGAAACAAATTTTATTGATACAAAATATGACGAAGGTGAAGATGAGGATGATGACAATATGACTTTAGCATCATAGGTTAGGAAGAGTAATATTACTTGCCTGTAAGAACATATGAACATTGACAAGGAAGCATTGGAAGACATAGATGCATATGATAACATAAATGAAGAATTCTAGATAATTTACACGGTATGTAATTCATATTTAAATAAAGACAATTATTATTTCCCATTTTGAAATGATTCGTTGTTATTTGGTTGTAATAGTCATTTAATTACCATGTTTAGAACTCATAATCTAAATTGTTTTTTTGGATAATCTTATAGGTATACTCATTACTTGATGCAATTAATGTCATTAAAATGTATGTTAGTTAATATCATTTGTTGGTTTGAAATAACAAGCTCAATTAGTCAAATAAGAGTTACTATGGTTAGTTTCATCTATTAGTTGAAAATGGTTAGAAATGATATGAAGTTATGACCGAGACAAAATGATGTGTGTATAAATTGTCACATGTTGTGCATATAGACAAATATAACTTAACACACAAATATAACTTCTTAAATTGAATTTATGGAATTAATTAACACAAATATATTAAACTACACTACAATAAAAATTCAAGTTATTAAGGATATTTTGATGGGTAATGAAGCTAAATTCAAACTGTCTAATGAGTTTATTCATTTTTGTGATCAATAATAAGTTTCCCACATATAGGTAATATTTTCCCCATATAGGGAATCCCTGATGGCATAGGGTCCCTATCATTTTATTGTTGTCGTTGTTATCATCATTTAATCATCATCCTCATTGCCATTGTCATCATCATCATATTCACCATCACCACCACTATCATAAGTCATCTTTTGATGAGGATTATCATCATATCTTCCTTAGTTTCTCATATATATATATATATATATATATATATATATATATATATATATATATATATATATATATATATATATATATATATATATATATATATATATATATATATATATATATATATATATATATATATATATATATATATATATATATATATATATATATATATATATCTGATGGTGATGATGATGAGAAAAAAATCATTGGTCATAAAAGGTTACCGTACATAGACTATCTTTAAAGGTAGAACAAATTATTTTTTTGCACACTTCCAAAACATACGGTTTCTATTTCAAGGTAGTTCTTGAATGCATTGATGAAGCCACTTTTTCTTGGATATATCGTCAAAGCATTCTGTATATCTACAAGTTCATCTCTCACTTTCATTGTTTTTTAAAATATTAAATATTTTCACACATAATATATTGAATAGTTAATGCACAATACAAATAGTTTCCATGGTTGATAATATTCTACTTACATGCTCTTTGTAACTGAACAAAATTATTAATTTTTCCTTGAGAATTATACTTGTAGCACAAAGAACATGGTTGGGAATCATTTAATGGCTATAGAAATTCACAACTTCTAACAATTTCTTTTGCTTTCTCCTTAAGTTTTGCAACCCAATTTTACTTAAACATGCTTAACAGTGAAAAAACCATTTGTCAGTACTTTAGATTTTACAAAATTCTTATAAACAACTATCTTTACTTGGTAGTCTAAAGAATATCAACAAATTCACAATCTCATATTTTGCTTAGAAGATGCCATCATCAAAGTGAATCAAATAACAAGAATGATCTATGTCTACTAAAGCATATAATCACATTGTCTCCCTAACAACAACTAAAAACTTCTATACCGAGTTGTTGAAATTTTGCAACCAATGATAAACCTTCAACAAGAAGTTGCTTTCTAATGAGGATTATTGCCATATCTTCCTTGGTTTTATGAGGAAAAAGAAATAAAATCTCATTGGTTATCAAAGGTAAACCAAATTAATTATTTGCATACTTCCAAAACCTGGGGTTTCGTATCCAAAGCAGATCCTAAGCAGATCAATTAAACCAATTTATTTTTTTTATGTATCATCCAAACATTATGTACAATTACAGACTCACCTCTAATCCATTGTTTCTAAAAATGTTGAATATTTTCACACATGATATCCTTAATAGTTGGACAATACAAATAGTTGCCATCACTATTCTTCCATTTATATGCTTTTTGCGACTTATTTGAAAGCTCAATTTTGTCCTAGCAATTATAATTATAGTACAAAGAACATGGTTAATACATATGATTCGACCAAAAACTAGTTACTACCAAACATCAACCAAAAAAATATTACTGCATAAAAATAGAATTAAAAACAAACAAAAACAAACCAAAATTTCCCATTTTAAAAATAAATAAATAAAAGAAATAAAGATAAATAAATTATCAACTTTTTTTTACCAAAATTTAATGATTTTTTCGTGCTAATACTAACATCACCATTACAACAAGATATAAGAGGGATATAATGCAAAAAGTTTAATAATAATATGTATGTAGAAGATGGTCTTCAAACTCGTGAATTCATGAAAATCAATGGGACTACAGTCAAATTAATTGTATTTTATTTACTTTTTTACATAGATTTTCAAAATAATTGCATAAATCAATTTTTTAAAACCAAAATTTAACAAAAACTTTTCTGGTGCTAACATTAGAATCACCATTACAAAAACATATCTTTTTATTGTTGAAAACAACATTATAGTAAGATACCTCAAGAGAGATAGAAAATGTAAAAAGTATGATAGTAATATGTATCTAGAAGATGGTATTGAAACTAGTAATTGTTCATGAATCCATAAGACTGTAAGGTCATTCTCATTCTCATAATCATTGTCATCATCTTCATTGTCATCATCATCACCATCATCCTTGTCATCATTATTGCCATCATTATATTATCATCATAATCACCATTCATGCCATCATCATCAACTCCATCATCGCCATCGTCATCATCATCATTATGGACATTGTTTGCAATGCTTCATAATTATAGATGTTGTAAGAAATACCGTCAACCCAAAAAATGTGTTCAGTGCTAGAAAAGGGTTGCTTAGGTCACATTGATATATGTAAGAAAAATAACAACTATTTTTTAGAGATCATCGATGATAATCATCATCACCACCATTATCATTGTCATTGTCATTTTTATCATCCCCATCATCATCATTAATGTAATTTCTATCATCATTGTTGTCTTCGTCATCATGGACATCATCATCATTCATGCCATTATTGATTTTGATGATGACCTAGATGAAAATGATGATAGTTATGATGATGACAAGGATGAAAACACCAAAGATAATGCTTATGATTATGGCAATCACAAAATTCAAAAATTGGGAAGATTCGCCAAGGTCATTAGCATCGTCATCTTCATAATCATTTCCATCATCATCATTGTCATTGTAACCACTATCGTCTTTATCATCATAATCACAATTCATGTCATGGCCATCATATTCATTTTCATCATTGTCAAGATTATTGACATTGTCATCAATTATTCATAATTGTCAATTCCATAAGGAATATCATAAATGCAAAAAATATGTTTAGTGTTGGAAAAGGGATGTAAAAGAAAACACAAAAATAGGGGCACAAACAGAAGTAAAATTAGATGAAAAGTGGATGAAACATACGTAGATGCATAAAAACATGAAAAACCTGACACAAAAGTGGATGCAACATAAGTAGATGCACAAAAACATGAAAAACCTGACATAAAAGTGGATGCAAAATCAAATGCAATTGTTAATGCAAACTTGGATGCAAACATGAATGAAAAAGTGGGAGAAAACATGGGTCCAATGGTAGGCGTAAAATTTGGCACATATTGTGGTGAAACAAATGTAGATGCAACAACGGACACATAAAAGGGCACAAACTTAGATGCAAAAAAGAGACAAACATGGATACAAAATAAGATGAAAAAAGGGATGTAAACATGGACACAAACATGGGTGCAATAGTGGACACAAAATTAGATGCAAAAATGGATGCAACAAAAGTGGATGCAATAAGGGATGAAAAAACATACACAATATTCAATGCAAACTTGAACACAAAAGAGGGTGCAAATATGGATGCAAAAAGTGCAAGAAAATGTGGCTGCAATGGTAGGCAAAAGTTATGGTGCAACAAAAGTGGATGTAACAACAAAAAAAAAAAATATGCAAAAAGGGATGTAAAAGTGGAAACAAACATTGATGCAATAGGCTAAATAAAATTGGATGCAATAAATGGATACAATGAGAGTAGATGCAAAAGTAGATACAAAACAAGACGTAAAACCCAATGAATAAACCCGACAGAAAAGTGGATGAAAAGAGAGATGCAATATTTGATGCAAAAGAGGATGTGAACATGGATGCAAAATTGGAAGCAAACGTGGGTAAAAAAATAAGTGCAAAACATGGTGCATGATACAAAAAGTGGACTTTAAAATGGGTTCAATAGTGGATGCAAAATTGTATGCAAAATTGGATGCAATAGAAGACAATGCAAAATGAGACACAGAACCCGATAAAAATCCTGATCCAAAAGTGGACACAAAAATGGATGCAAAAATAGATGTATAAGTTGATGAAAACCTAGACACAAATGAGGATGCAAACGTGGATGAAAAGTTATAATCAAAAGTGGGTGCAAAACGAGGTGCCAAACAAGGTGCCAATTGTGGCACAAAAATATTAGATGCAATGGTTGGCACAATAATAGATGCAAAAGAGGATGTAAATATGGATGCAAAACAAGATGGAAAATAAGATGCAACAAAATTAGATTCAAAATTATATGCAAAACTAGACACAAAACTCGATGTAAAACTTGGCACAAAAGGGATGCAAAAATTGGATGCAAAAATGATTTAAAAAAGGAGGCAAAAAAGGATGCAAAATTTGATGCAAGTGTAGGTGAAAAAAGTGGATGCAAATGAGGATGCAAAATTATTTCAAACAAAATTAGATGCCAAACTTGATGCAAAACCTGGAACAAAACCTGGTGCAAAGGATGACACAAAACTTGGCATAAAATTTGGTGCAAAACCTATTGCAATAATTGGTGCTAAACTTGGTGTAAGATTTGGTGCAAAACTCGATGCAAATTTTGTGTCACGTTTTGCACCATATTTGATAAATGGATGCAAATAGCATAAAAATGGGCTCTATATGCAAAAAAATAAATAAAAATGGATGCTAATCACAGAGATTTGTTGTAGTGTTGGCGTGAATATTTCCAATTCATTTGGTATAGTTCAGAGTTCTTTGGTGGGGGGGGGGGGGGGGGGGGCCGATGGGCAGGCAGCACGGGGATCATTACAAATGGAATTCTTTGTTCAGGTAGTGGGGCTCATTATGAATGGTTTTCCTCATAGTTGCTGTAATTGATATTATGTTCTGAGAACTATGCATTTTTCTCGTTAGCATAAGAATTATGCACAACATCTAGTCTTGCAAATATATACAGATTTTAAGAAACTTGTATCAGGTACATTGTGGTTCACTTATTTTTTGATTCTATATCTTGTTTTGTGATTCTCTTTTCATGGACCTTTCCACACATTGAAAGCTCTAGCCAATTTTGTAGATAGCTAATTGTTTAGTCAATAACGCCCTTTGGGTAGCCATTGACATTGGAAGTTGTTATTAATTGATAAATATATTTGCATTAAGGGAGTGTATTACTAATATTTTAGTAATTTATTATTGTATATCATATTATAGGTAATATTATAATTGTACATAATTGGAATTCCATTATGTAGAGAAACCTTTCTTTGTGTTGATCCTCACACTTCCGCATTTCATTGAGTAAAATCTTTGTTCATGGTTATGTTTCTAAAATTAGGTAGATCTGTCGAAGTGCAGAGAAATTTCATTGTGGGAAGGAAGTTGATAATATTTTAATTGTAAATAATGCATACTACCACTATTTAATTGATTCTCTTTGCATGAAATTTTCTTCAAAGTGAAAGCTCTAGCGACTTATGTACATAGCTACTTATGTACTCAATAACACCTTTTCGCCAGTTATTGAGTACATATAAGAAATCCATCCAAAAGAGTTGAAAATACATTAGAATTAAAAGATCCCTCCACAATTTCCTTATTCCACACAAATAATGATTGCAATATGCAATATTAAATTTTATGAATGAAAATTGATATTGTATATTCGTTATGAGGTGTTTGTGCAGCATTTTATATTAGCTTCAGACTTTTCTTAACTCATTCTCTAGAGTCAAACAAATACTTTGATGTAGAGTTCGCACATATGTATGATGAAGGCTTAAAGCTTCACTTTCCTAATTTCATAAAAATAACCACCAACAGAGATTTTATTCAACGATGAGAGAATTGGTACGGTTGCAATTTCTTTGCATAGGCTCAAGAAGTGAGGGAGTGGGGACAAGGTGGGTGTGGACAACCTTTACTAAATTGATTATGATATTAAAAAATATGGTGATATGCATTATTTATCATTAAAATATTAGCAATAATATTATATGAGTAGACGAATTGGCTCAACATTATTGCAAAAAACAAATATGAATTATTTGATACTAAAATATTAGCAATAAAATCCTTTAGTGCTCAGTGCAGAGATATACACAATGAACACTTTACACATAGCATATGGAGTTTCCCTCCAATGGAGACTCGAGACAATGTGGCATCGAACTCCCTCAAGGATTATCTGCCTCGCCTTCGCCACACGCTTCTTCCATTTGGCCAAATTTTGTGCATCTGCTACTACAGGCTTAGGAATTTCTTGATCAACAAATTACTTCAAGCCATTATTGTCTAGCACATCCTCCATTTTGTCCCTCAAGGATATTAAATTTGAGCTTCCTTCGAAGCCATACTGAAGCCGTAAACCGTAGAACGTGATTTGTCAATCCTGAAGTATGTATTTCAAATTCAAATTTCACATGTAACCCTGAATTCAAAAAACTATGAAATATCCTCTAGTATATTGTATTTAGCTCTAATACCATGTATAATTAATTATAGATTTACAAGCTCATGCAATTTAGTAAAGCACAGAAAAATAATCTACTTTTGCTTTCATGTATCGGAAGCTAATATATTGATGAAAACAATATGAACAAGGAGAAGATAAATCAATGGCACATAACACAATATGCATCTGGGGAAATCCACTGCTCAAAACCCCACTATCTGTATTGCATATATCAGAAATATGAGTGAAGATACAAAGATTTTTTTCACGAGAAAGATTCTACACATGTATGCTCAACTCTCACAGCTCACAAGAAAGCTCTTAGCCAAAACTTAGCGAATTATGTAGCTCTCCAAGCCCCTAATCTCTTGTGTAATTCCTAGGATGAATATCCTATATTTAAAGTGAAGTCATGCTTCCAAAACTTCACAATCAGTACATAGGTCCTTCTCTAATTGCATGCACGATCTATACAACTCATTAAATCATACAACTAATAGTACACTATCCCTACACTCTAGTCTCAACTAGGTATTTCTCAGAATCAACATGCATGAGTTTCTGATGAGGGAATCTTCAGCTAACTAGAGTGGCACTTGTGGATGGACTAGTGCACCAACTGACTATTAGATCTCTATTAGTTCCACAAATGGTTTGGAACTAATTTAATTTAACTTAACTGAGTAAACTAAGTTATCTAATTATAACTCATAATTAAACTCATCCTAGACCCCTAAAACTCAAGGAGAACATATAACTGACTTAAAAAATACTTCCAACTCGAAATTCCTAAGCTAATTAATTTAATTAAATTTAATTCACTATTTAGAAGTTTCTATGAGAACAAAATTCTATTTTAATTCATAGTTTAAATTCAAGGACAAATTCAAACTAGAATTTATTGTTGTCATTTCTCAACCACATTTTCCATCAGATTGCTTACATTCACTCTATTTGGTCACTTTATATGATTTTAACAAAGGAAAATGATTTTACATCATCAATATTGCATCGAAGGCATTGGGACGATTAAAAATATGGATAACATTCTATGTAGATAACAATCTATATAGGGACGTGTTGTAAATTTATCATTTTTCTTTTTTTCCTATTAATCTATTCACTCATCATTTTTCACTCTTGACACTTTAGTTACATTTTTCTTATGCTAGATTGTGCAAATGAAAAATAAATGTATTAGCAATGTGTGTTTCTTTTGCATCTCTATTCTCCCACACACACCATGTCTTCAGAACATTCCTGATTATGCATAATGAAAGCTTCTTTATCAATGATGCAGTAGTTGAGAGCATAACCTTTGATAAATTAATTTGTTTTGTGAAACTATTATTTTGCATACTTATATATGCAAAAGTTTTAAATCAAAAAGAGTTTAAAACATAACCAAATAAATTCTCCCCCTCACATATAAAGGAGTTGTGTCTCTATCCATATATTAACAAATGCTTGTGTAGATAGATTTCACTTTGCAAAGAGTGAAAACTATTTTCATTGGAGCGTTGCCTATTTTTTAGATTCATGATTTATTGCAAAATACATCCTCAAGTTTCAATTCAGCTTTAACAACATGTCCAAAGACTCATTCACTTTGTATCATATGGGAGCTTGACAGAAAGGGAAAGTCATAATCGTTGAAGCATTGACTTTATTTCATATCTACGACATGTTGCAAAATACATAGTCAACATCCAATTGGGCTTGAACAACATCTCAAAACTTAAGAAACATAATACCACATCTCTTTATGTTCACTATTTTCTAGTTCTCATGTGATATTTAAAGATTCCATTAAAGCCTAGTTGAAAGTCGAAGATGTCATTTTATGGAACATCGAATTTAGACATAAAAGCTCATGTAAAGAAACAAAAGCTCGAACAATATTTGCATCTTCTAAATGCATTGTGCGAAGAGAAAATTTCATATCCATTTATGTTATGTACTTAAAATTACTTGCTTAATTAATGAAGTTATCAATGTCTTCTAACTCTACATTTCACATTTCCATGTATAATGACCACGTGTAACTACTTTTCATGTGACTTGTGTTAGACAAAATAGATCATGTACACATATCTACATTGAATCATAGAAATGTAGGAAATTAAATAAATATGAAATCATCATATATTGAATCATAGAAATGTAGGAAATTAAATAAATATGTGATTGATATTAAGCGGTTTTGATTGTTTAAAAATCAGTACTATGCAGAAGGAAAGTGTGTCAGAAAACTATGCGGGGTCGAGTGAATATGGAGGTGTGGAACTTTAACATATAAATTTTGTGTTTTTTGTTGTGTATACTCGTTCTCCAGCACAAATCATAAATCAAAGTGTATAATTTTTATGAAGCTTTTGCACCATAATTTCTACAAGTAATGTGTTGGTTGTTGCATTTACCAATTGTTGATCTTGCATTATTTTTTGGCATTCATATTGATCTAGTTCATATCTCTCAAGGGACTCGTTCGAATGGTTTTTCTCATTGTTGTGAGAAGCGATATTTTGTTCTAAGAAATGTTTGTTTTCCTCATTAGCATAAGAATCAGAAATCAAGAGGTCTAAGTTTTATAAATATATTGCAATGTAATTTTAGTCAGTAACATGTTGATAGTTTCATTGGCTAGGTGTTGATCATGTATTCCTTTTTGGCATGAATACTTCCAATTCAATTGGTAAAGTTCAAAGTTCTTTGTGGGGGGGGCGGGGGGTGGTGGGGCAAGGGAGGGGCTCATTATGAATGGTTTTCCTCATAGTTGTTGTAATTGACATCATGTTCTGAGAACTATGCATTTTTCTCGTGAGCATAAGAATTATGCACAACATCTAGTTTGGAAATTATATACAGATTTTATGATATTTGTATCAGGTATGTGTGGTTCACTTGTTTTTTGATTCTATATCTTATTGTGTTATTCTGTTTGCATGAAGATTTCTGCACATTGAAAGCTCTGGCCACTTCTGTAGATATCTACTTGTTAGTCAATAACGCCTTTTGGGTAGCCATTGATATTGGAAGTTGTTATTAATTGATAAATATGTTGGCATTAAAGGATTGTATTACTAATAATTTAGTAAGTGGTTGTTGTATATGATATTATTGATAATATTTTAATTGTAAATAATGATTATGTTCATATTTATGAACATCTCTTTGTTTAGACTCTTTTGGGATGTGTGCAGGAAGTCCATTATGTGGAAAAATATTTGTTTGTGCTGATCCTTGCACTTCCGCATTTCATTAAGTAGAATCTTTGTTTATGGTTATGTTTCTAAAATTAGGTAGATGTGTAGAAGTGCGGAGAAATTTCATTGTGGGAATGAATTTGATAATATTTTAATTGTAAATAATGCATACTACCACTATTTAATTGATTCTCTTTGCATGAAGGTTTCTTCATAGTGAAAGCTCCAACCACTTCTGTAGATAGCTACTCTTGTACTCATTCACACAAAATACATTACAGTTAAAAGGTCCCTCTGCAATTGCCTTATTCCACACAAATAATGAGTGCAATATGCAATATTAAATTTCATGAATGAAAATTGATATTCTATATTGGCTATGAAGTGTTTGTGTGACATTTTATATTAACTTTCGACTTTTCTTAAATCATTCTCTACACTCAAACAAAGCCTTTGATGTAGAGTTCACACATATGTACGATGAAGGCTTAAAGCTTCACTTGCCTAATTTCATAAACATAAGCACAAACAAAGATTTTATTCAATGATGTGAGAATTGGTACGTTTTTAGTTTCTTTGCATAGGCTCAAGAAGTCAGGGAGTGGGGACAAAGGCGGTGTGGATAAAATTTACTAAATTGGCTACTGATATTAAAATATATAGTGATATGCATTATTTATAATTAAAATACTAGAAATAATATCATATGAGTAGACGAATTGGCTCAGTATTATTGCAAAAAAAATATGGATTATTTGATACTAAAATAATTGCAATAAAATCCTTTAGTGTTGAGTGCAGAGACCCACACAATGAACACTTCAAATCTTTCTCCACATGATTGAATTTCTCTGTACTTTCGTACATGTTCCTAATTTCATAAAGATAACCAAAAATCAAGCTTTTACTCAACGATGTGAAAATTGATGTGATTTTATCCAAAATTTTGAGCACACTCCCCATAAAATTTACTTAATTGACAATTGATCACCAAAATATTAACAATTATATCATGTGGGTCAGCAATCCCTCATATGTGCCTAATCTCACAAATATAACCATAAACAAAAAGATATTTGGAAATATGAAGATATGCATTATTTAAAATTAAAATATTATAAATAAATAAGTATAAACAATCTTATTGCAAATAGAAAATATGGATTATGTTTTAATACTAAAATATTAACAATAAAATCCTTTAGTGTAGGGTGTGGAGAGCTACAAAATGATTACCGATATCTATTAAAGAATAAGATCTCTAAAGAATAGAGAACATAAATACGTATGTACTCTAAATCTTTCATTGTGAAAACCACTACATTTCGTAGAATCTATTAATAATAAAATATGCATTGCTCTTGCACACAAACTACTAATATCAAATTTCACATGCACTAACTCCAAAAGAGTTGAAAATGCATTACAATTAAAATATTCCCTTGCACTTCCCTCATTCCACTCAGCTTTTGCACCTCTCATTTTGAATATGAATTTGTTCTCTACATAACTATCACACATGCACAAGAACCTTTGCATATCTTTGTCTACGCAACTACTTCCAGACTCAAAAATACCCTTTGGTCATTCATTTATTTTATTGCTAATATTCTATTATTAAATAATGTATACTTGTTGTTCCCAATAACACTGAAGCAAGCATTGGAACTGTAAAATGTTATTTGTAATATTTTAGTCATAGATAATGCTTATCTCCATGTTCACTTTTGCTAAAAGAGCACTCCATATTATTTTGTCATAGTATAGAGGTACCACTTACTTAGCAAGTGCATCAATTTTTGTATCTTTGAGCAGAAGCTTTGTTTATGGATATTTTTGTAAAATTAGGCATATGTGCGGAAGTGCGGAGAAAGTCCTTTGTGCAGAGGAAGATTTCAAAATTTCATGGTGTGGATATTTGCACTAAACACTTTATTGCTAATATTGTAGTAATATACACACCTACACACAAGCTTCTGCAAAGAACTTATAAACTCATCAATTGTCATATCATTGACGATAGTAGTGGCAGGGTCAAACCACCCCCATCTATGCAAAGGACGCTCGAATGGTGCTGTCACACGGAATGAGTCAATCTTGCGGACAAGATAGACCTTCAGAGAATCTAAAGAGATGTAATGACAAGAAAGCCAATCAAAAACTATCTTTCCCTAAATATGCATCTATAAACAAAGGAAAACAAGTGATTTAGGCCTACCTTGGGTCCAATGCAAGTTTGTGGAAGCCTCGCTCCTTTGATCCAAATGAGCTCCGTCGTTGCGAATCTGCAAACACAAACAAGCAAACAAATTAAATAGCACCTGAAAATCCAATATTATAAAACATATTTAACATGAAGATCAAGGAGTTCATGAAACAAATGAAATAAGACAATTTGTTGAGAAAAATGAATCTGATTGTATTAATTCAAATCAAAGAAGGAATTTACAACCTATGCCTTGACGTTGTACAAGCTCCTCCCAGGGTCCAACAAGAAATCTCCTCTACTTTGGCAAGTTTCACTCTCTTCCCAATGAAGCCAAAAAGGTATGTGATCTCTCCTCTCAAGCTTAACTAGGAAGTCTTAATTCCATCAGCATTTACCCTAAAAAATGTTCAGCTTCTAACCTCCCTTGCAACCAGCACAATGCCTTAATTTATAATGCAATGGAGGGAAGTTACTAGGTCCTCCTTCAAAGGGATAAAGCCCTCCTTCAAAGGGATAGCTCCTCTCATCAATGGATTAGCTCCTTCTCTTTTGGGATGCATGAACCACCTAAGAGCGACCAATCTACATCAAAATTCCTTCTAGAATCATCTAGAATTAACCCAAAGTGAGTTTTTTAGAATAAACTTGCACCTTTTTGACTTTCATAGGAGTCCTCACCCACTCCTTTAGGGACAAAGCAGGTAGGTCCGCAGTTTTTGTGAACAAGGGGTGCGGGACCACAGGCAAGTGTGAGGGAAAGTGCAGAACTGGAGCTTTGTTTATTTTCAATGTCTTTCTCCCATTCTCAAAGCTTGACTTGAAGAGCTGAGGTCTGAGACTTGCTTACGAGGACAATACAAGTGATGATAGACCCATACTGACTATAAATAATCATGGTGACGATATTTTTGTGTAACAGGTGCACACATACGATATTATTGGTAATTTTTTAATAATAAATAATGATTTTATTGCTAATATTTTAGTATTAAATAATCCATATTTGATCTTTGCAATATTTTAGTTATAAATAATGCAAATCTTTGTATTCCTAAATATCACTAGTTAATTGGATAAAGGTTGAATTGTTTTGGAATGCAAAGAACCTCCAACCACATCAATGTTTGGATCACTGAACACAATATCTTTTTATGGTTATCTTGTTGAAATTAGGCACATGTGCGGAAGTGTGTAGGAAGCTTTCAATCTTTCATAGTGCAGATTTATGCACTCCGAACTAAATACTTTTGTATATTTTTCTCGAAGCACATGCGTGAGTGTAGAGACTAGGTGTAGAAAAATTTGAAGATAATATATAATGCTGCATAACCATTTCATAGCCAATATACAATATCAATTTTTATTTATAGAATTTGATATCAAATATTGCACTCATTATTTGTGTGTATAACATTATTGTTTATAACGTATTTTATTGTGTAATTATTGTAATGATAATAGTTGACATACAAAATTTTGAAATAATTTAGTTTTTCTTCATGGTCAAGTTGCGTTAGTTTTGAATTATTTGGCTATGCTTTTGCAATTTTAACCAAAGTTTCAAGAAAAATACTCAATATTCATATTTTTCCATATATTAAAAAAAAACTCAAATTTTTAGTAAATTTTATTTCTACTTTCTAAATGGATGATAAAGGTTTGTTTATGGTTATATTTATGAAATTATGCACATGTGAAAAAGTGCAAAAAAAGTTCATTCTGTGGTGGAATCTTCGAAGCTTTCATTGTGCATACCTCTAAGCTCCTCAATGAAGGCTTTTATTGGTACTATTTTAGTATTAAATAATCCATATTTGTTGTTCACAATAACACCGAGCCAAGTGGTGAACCCATACGATAATATTGCTAATATTTTAATTATATATAATAAAAATGCTAATATTTTAGTATTGAATAATGTATATTTTATCTTTACAATATTTTAATTATAGATAATGTATATCTCTACATTCCCAAATATTAGTAGTAAATTGAGTAAGTGGAGAGAAAATTGGATTATTGAGCACAAGTTTTGTTTATGGTTATCTTGCTAAAATTAGATGGATGTGTAGAAGTGTGGAGGAAGCTTTCAAGGTCTCATTGTGCAGACCTTCGCATTCCATAGTAAAGGATTTTATAGATATTTTCTTGGAACACACGAGTAGAGAGTTGCGAAGCTAACATACAATCCTTCACAATCACTTTATTATTAATATACAATATCAAATTTCATTTATCAAATTTAATGTTACATATTATACTCATTATTTGTAAAATACCGTATAAGTGTTTATAGCATATTTTATTACATAATTATTATAATGATAACAACTAACATATAAATTATTGGAAACATATATTACTGTAAGAAAGGACAAATGTGTTATATGCAAAAAGTCTCTCAAAATGGTAATGTTTACAAACATGTGAAAACATGGAAACACACTTAGCATTGAATTACTAACTAGTACTTAGTAGTCATACTAATATTTGTTCATCAAGTCAATGCACACTTATTTTATTATAAATGATGTGTGAATTTAAAAATACATAGTTCTTTTGAAAGAGTGGTCTCGACTACAGATGTTGTTTGGTATGGTGTTGGTGATCTATAGTTTGTATCTACATGTCATCAATGAGACATGCTGGTCATAAATGGAAGATAAGTGGAGGAAGTATAATTTACGTATTAGATATTAGGCTGCAAGTGAAATGATAGTAATGTACATTTTTGACACTAGATTCAATCTATTTCGAAGGTTATTTCTTGACTAAATTGTTTGATACTTATTTCTATTATGTTGTGCCTATATGAAAATGAAACATGGAAATGGAGAGTATTATTCAATTATAGTTTTATGGTGATTTCTGAGAAAAATGGCTTTTGGTAATGTAATGATCTTGAAATTGTTCCAAATGCTTAATGTTTTCTTAGACTATTGCAAAGTTTACAAATGAAAATTTTGTTGTGTAGGAAAACTTATAATAGTTTTGAAATGCTAATTTTTAGCTGAACATAAAATGGCAGAAACCATACGAAATTATAAACTATTACTTAATTTACTTAATTCAATGAAGAAAGTTCATATAATATTTAGATAATGAGAAAAAGGAAACAAGGTATCCAGGTCATTAATTAGCATGTAGAATCTAAAATCACTTCAGCAAAGTAAACTTTGACCAATTGAAAGGCGTGTCTACATAGTATATGTGTTGAATACAAATTGGTTCAGTGAATAATTGTAGAAATTAGTTTTCTTTATTGGAAAAAGAGCTTTAATTAATGAAAATAGAATACGATCCACGATATTAATAAAATGGTATCTGGATATCGATTTATAAAACATGTAAGATACATCAATCATGAAATGCAATAGTATCAATTGGACTATGTCAATTTTGAATTTAAGTAAAATTTGTATGATTTAAAGTAACGGATTTCACAAGAAACTTTTATGTTCAAAGAAGGGGAAAATTAGTACTAGTCATATTGACGAGAATCATTGGTTAATGGGTAACATTAAAATTAAAAGTAGTTAAATGTCGTTTCATAACTAATATGTCAATTTGTGATTTCGGTAATTTATCAACCGCATAAATTCTTTGATCATTGAGCAAAGCACTAACATAACAATTTCTTGTCACATATATTTTAAACACGACTTATTTAATATTTCATAATAAGAGTAGCTTTTATAGTTGAACTATTATGATAATTGTTAAAAAAAATGATACTAGATCCCTCTGTAATTTCGTCATTGTTATGGCACCCTCATCTATGCAAAGGACTGTAGTTCTCCATCACATGACCCTAGTTCTCCATCACATACTTTGTTCTCCACATAAAGAAACATAATAATATTAATTCCACATATGTTCACCCCCCTTGGGGGGCCTATCAAAACAACTTGCAACAACTTGCACCCGCATCAAGCAGAGAACTAACGTAATAGTTTCCTACAACTGCATCAATTCTTGCATCATTGCACAAAGCACTAACATAAGATTGAGTGTGAGAGCACTTACCAAGGCAATGGTCACTCTAAAAAAAAACTATTTTAATTTTAAAATGAATTGTAAGGTACTCGAAAAAATCCAAAATAAAATTTCCCCAACTAAAGGAATATCCAAAATAAAATTTCCCCAACTAAAGGAATTGTCTCCCACAAGATCTTCCTAGGTGAATAGGAAATTAGAAATAACATTTACCCATTATTTTTTAATTTATATAACAATAGAAATATTAAGCATTTTCTTGAAACATTGGTTAAAATTGCAAAATCACTATCAAATAATGTAGAGTCAATGCAACTCAACCACCCGTAGCCAAATGCTATAGTCCCTCACAAGGAAAAGAAAAATAACAAGGAGGCAAAATGTATAGAAAATCATAAAAGATTTAGTCATAAAAATGTAATTGGTCATACAAAAAAAAATACAAATTATTTTTGTGAAGAAAAATGAAAAGACTAGACTCGAGCTAGAATGGTGCATATACGTTTTGTACTCATTTGTTATGTGGGTATATGTAGTTCTTATGCATTTATAGTAGGTAAAACATGCCTTGTGAAGTAATTGTGTGGAATTTAGGTCATCACGGTGTTATTGGATGTTATGATGCTAGTGTGTTGGCTAAGAAAGAGAAAGAGATGCAAGTCATTATAATGAGGTTGTAACATTATACTTTGGGGTAAAAGCATATTTTCATACAGGTATTGTATGTTCGACATGTAGGAATGTAAGTTAAGGATTTTATGTGCATTAGGTTTATATACATTAGGTTTATGCACAAGTCTTTTGAAGCTATGGTCACATTCATGATAGATGTTAGTTGATTAGTGTAGTTAGATGCACATCTGTCAAATAGTTAATAATGATAGTAACTTATAGTTGTATGCATTGCTATTGTTGTTTTATATTAGATAACATGATGATTATGCTATATGTTGTTGATGAGCATGATATATAGCTTATGATTGTTATATGTTATTAACTTGATGATTACGGTTATTTCATTGAATTATTTTTGTTATAATTTGGATTGGTCATATGAGTGATGGTTATGTTCATTGACTTAAAGAAATTGATGTTATATGTATTGTGTTAACCTGGTTTGACCTATGCATATGGTTATGGTTGCAATATTCAGGTACGAACCGACATATTTGTGAGATGGTGTCATACTAATCTATATTTAATTTTCATATGTTTGAATGATAATTGTCTATGAGTTTATGATGTGAACATGTTAGTTAGATATTGTTATGGATATCATGATCTTATAAGTGCTTGATTTGACATGTTGTAAAATTATTCGCTAACTAGATTGATAATGTAGACAAGATAGTCTCCCCTAAGGTACACTAAGGTATGGGTTTGCTTATGTATTATACTTGGTGTTTCATAGTTGATTACGTCATCTAATTGGTATTTGAGTGTTCGGTGCCTATTATGTCATCTAATTGATTTATTTAACATGGTATGTTGCAAGTTGGTATGAATGTTTGGTGAATTCCTTAATATGAGTATGTGTTCAAATGATTTTGTTTTTATGATGATTGTAATAACATGTATATGTTGAGACAATTTATCTGTACTTGAATGTAGTTTATAGCT
Organism: Pinus tabuliformis; assembly: GCA_031772625.1. Taxonomy (NCBI): domain Eukaryota; kingdom Viridiplantae; phylum Streptophyta; class Pinopsida; order Pinales; family Pinaceae; genus Pinus; species Pinus tabuliformis. The sequence goes on from CM062817.1 coordinate 1,491,840,471, forward strand.
GTAGAATTATATCTAATGATTATGGATTATGACATGATTTTTTGTAGAAGTTGATTTCAAATTGATAAATATGATTGTCTTGATATTTGGAACATATGGTTGACATGTGTGAGCATGATGTAGGGAGTTGCATTGCAAGAGAGGTTGCCATGAAATCTTGAAGAAGGTTCTGGTTGAGATTTCCCTAGGAACCATGGGGATTGAGTCATGGTGTTTCTTTTTAGTCTTGTGCTTTTGGTATTTTATGAATTGTTGAGCTTGTTTGTGGCTTTGCTTATGTCTAGTGCATGGCCATACCACTTCGTGTATGGAGTCATGTTGTTATTGGTTTTTATGTTCTTCTTCTTCCTTGTTTCTTCTCTTGCCTTTTACGTTGTGAGTCATGGGAATTGGTTGGGAAAGAGGAAAGTTATCATAGCTTGAGGATAGATATGTGGTACCCAAGAGGTTATGTAAGACTCAAATGGAGCTTGTTGTATGAGTAAGCGTAGCAAAAGGTAAGACTATGACATTCAGTTGGACTAGTTGGGTCCATTGTGGTAAATGGACAAAAGTAGTGCAAACATGAGAAAGGTAACTAGAAAAGGTAAAGTAAATGGATCAGAGGTGTAATATACTTAAGCTATGTTGGGAAATATTTCTCTTAATGCCTGTGAATAAATAAGGAATTTCTCTTAACCTAGAGCTTATGTTATCTGGTAATTATTTTTTGATCATGATTATGTTGAAGTTTATATATGTATACATGTACGAATGTATGTCATTGTCTGATAGGATCATGATTGTTTTATGATAAAATTTATATATGTATGTATGTATCCATGTATCTATGTTACTGTCTGACAGGGTTTTGAGGGATCATTCTTTTGGAGGAATGAATGCTCATGTAGGAGAATGACATGAAGAGGTTCCTAGTCTTATGAGGAATCAATTAAGAAGACTAGTCACAACAAATATACGAGGTTAGTATCATGTGGATATGATTTGGTATTGTATACTTGTATTATGCATATGTCCATGTTATAACAGGTCATGTTGAAGGATACATCAGTAAAGTGAAAGCAGTGTGGTCTGCGGCATGCTAGGATAAGCATGGATGAGATGTCGGAAGCAAGGCTCTTGGTAAGGACAGTGTGGTTTTGGATGTGTGGTACTACTGTTATGCATATGTTGTATATGTTGTAGATGTTGCATCTATGATGTGTGAACTTGTGGTTTTGTGTATACATAACATGTGTACATCTTATTTATGCAATGTTATGTACATGATGGTACAAATAGGGTTGTGCAAATAATTACATATGGGATGGTGTATACATGTTGTATAGTCTTCATTACGTCTATGCGACGTGTGTCCATATGGTTCTATGTACATGATGGATATGTGGTATTGTGTACATATTGTACTGTGTACATGATGAATATGTAGTGTTGTGTTCTTATGGTTCTATGCGCATGCTAGATATGCAGTGCTATGTACAGTTGATGCTATGTACATGTTGGATATGCAGTGCTATGTACAAGTGGTGTTGCGTGCATGTGGTGTTATGTACATGTCGTGCATATGGTGTTGTGTACATATGGTGTCACGTACATATCATGTGTGTGGTATTGTGTACATGTGGTATCATGTACGAATTGTATATTAATGTAATGTACATGTGGCGTTGTGTACACATTGTGCAAGTGGTGCCATGTACATGTGATGTTGTGCAAACATTGTGCAGTTGGTGCAGTGTATAGGTGGTATTATGTACATGCTGTACATATGGTATTGGTGTACATGTGGTGTTGTGTGCATGTTGTCGATGTTTTATTATTGGCATGCGGTATTATGTATATGCATCATGTAGTCATGGCATTGCAATGTGTGTATGTGTTGTGTTGTACTTTGTGTAGGTATGTATATTGGGTGGTAATGCACATCAGGTATAGATGGATGCATTGTATTCTATATACTAGGTGTAGGTGTATGTGTTGTATTTGAGGTGTATATGCATGTACTGCATGGTGTGGTATCTCACGTGGTTGTATGTGTGTGATGCACACTATGCATATGTGCACCTGGTGGAGGAGAAGGCACTGGGTGTTTGTTGGGTGTGGCACTGGATCCAATGTTTGTACAAAAAGAACGAAGGAAAAAGTAAGGATCGATGAAGGATAAGTATGAGTATATTATTTTAGTTTTATTATGCATGTGATTTATGATTATGGTATATGATGATTATATATGATCTACAAATCTGGTTTATGATGATTATATGTGATCTATGACTTTGGTTATGATGGTTACATGTGATTTATGAATTTGATCTATGCTGGTTATGTTTTGAGCTGACCTAATGAGATATTTTTATACATGTTGATTTTGTCAAATATGCTAGTTTGACTTGTTGTGACACGAAGAAAACAGGATTCCAAGTGTACCTTATTGATGAGCTACCAATGAGGTATGATGTGAATTTATTTAAAATCTAATTGAAGTGATGTGTTTGGTATAGGAATGCATGAAATCACTATTTGGGTGGTTAAAATTGACTACAAGAATTAGCAGCAAAAAGGAAAGAAATTGGAACATGCAGCAGTATGCTGGTAAAGCACTTCAGGAGTAGGACCATTGTGGGGCACTGATACCCAATAGTGTCCATTGATTTCCATGAGCATGCTATGACCGGTATGGTAGTCTTGAGGTAGGTATATGCCTTGGTCTTTGAATCTTATAATGTGAGGAAGCCTTGCCAAGGGATGGATTTCCCGGGATGGGGGTGCAAATGGAACTTGGAAGGTGAGTGACTGCATGGAAGCGGTGACTAGATTCCCGAGGGACTATGTAGCAGAGAATGGAAGGTCACCAATGGATTTATTTTTGGTCATTAGCATTGCTAGATGGAATGAGATGCACATTGGGAGTGCCCCTTATAACAATGAGCTAGTAACTGTTCATTGGACATTGGATGCATATTTGACCATGCAGTGGATTATGGACTTCCTGGAAAGGAGGTGAATCTTGGTATTACTTGATGGTGGAGGTGTGAGCCTCTGGATTCCCTTATTGTAGATACGAGCATCATATCCTTTATTTTTTGGTTAAGAAAATGTGTATATGTGTATATCATTGTAAATACCGTAATGAGCTATGTTATAAAGCTCCAATATGTAGTATGGTTTTTATCTGGTCATCTTGTCATGATGTTTTGCTTTTGGGTGGGTCAATCATTGTAAATACTGCAACGATCTATGTTATAAATCTCCATGGGGAGTATGTTTTGTTTTCAGTAGTCACATTGGTTATAGGTTTCATTGAACAACAAGGATGGTGTTCCCCCAAGGGGAGGGTTTTGTAACAGCCCTAGTGAAAATTCAATGTAAAAATATATAAATACCATGGATGATGGGAAATGTATTCCAAGATAGATGTTGGGAAAGACATCCTAGGGTGTGTTCATTTGGTTGTTTATGCCTAAGGAAATTGGAAAAGGTAATGGCTAAGCAATTAAAGAGGCAAAAAGTATTTGACACATTTATTTATGAATATAATGGAAATTAGGAGAAAAGGAAGGTGAAAGGTCACATGTTGCATGTGGGGAGGAAATTGAAGGAAAATAATGCAAAATGAAGAAAATAGAGGCCTTATTAATAAAAAGGCTTATGAGGATCAGTGGGCAAGACTTGGTCAGTTCAGTTGTGGAGCTCTCTCATACTCTTGGACGCTTATATTTTTCTTGGAGCACTTTGGCATTGGAGCAATAAAATAAAAGAAGGAAAGAGGAAGCAGGGATCAAGTAGGGAAAGGTAGGATAAAGTGGCTACAACATGCTTCATTGCATGTATCAACTTGCATGTGTATTTTCCTTTCTAGATTTGGCATGCATGGGATTGCATGTGTATTTTCCTTGCTAGATTTGGTATGCATGGGATTGCACATGTTTCTTTTTCTACCATGGAATGGATTTTTCTAGGTGTGACAGTATTTTCAGCCTATCCTTGCCATTTCCTGATAGATTTGATGAGATGGGCTCTCTCATGCATTTTGTGGGGAATCGTCAGTTTGTATTCGAAGCTGAGTGGGGTGGATCTCTGAATTGACAAACACATGGTGGTAGTGGCCCATGAACCAGACTGAGAATGCATGAAGCCACCGGCCTAGTAACCCCTGAACCAGACTGTGGCTTACGGTAAAGCTAGATTGTGTGCCTTAGTGAGCCTAGGAATCCTTGCCTGTGAATGGTGAGATATATAGTAAAGCCAAGAGGTGTATTTTATCTCTGTTGTGCCTAGTGTTTTCGGTATGGAATGCACGGTAAAGCCTATAAAGTATGTCTCAGTGTAGGGTCTAGTGATCCTTGGATCAGACTGCAGATGCATGGTAAAGCCTTAGAGACTAGGAGGCACTCAAATTCCTCAAGATATAAGCAGAGAACTCTGATGGCATCCACATTGATTGGTGTTTTTTTTATGTGTTCTATGAGTCCCACATTCATGCTTAGAATATGGCATGGGGGTGATTGGCTAAAGAGAGACTTGGCTTAGCCAATCTATGGTCGAGTGGAACTTGGTAGTCGCATCACCGGTTGGTTCATTGCATTTATTAATGAAAAATTCATTCCCTTGATTTTCATGTCAAAATGTACTGATATATATATGGATTTTGATGACTGATATGTTTATTCTATTTCTGTTATTATTATGTTGTTTATATGCACATTTACCTCGGAGGGTGTTACATTTGATATGTGGTTTTCTACTTTTACTGTTTACTATTTTATGGAATTTTCATATTATAAGAAGTGACTTGTTCAATATTTCATTATTCAATCAATTTTCATTTAATTAACAACTTAGGTATAATGTGAAGAGGCATAACAAAAAATCTCATTTTCATTCTCACGTAATATCTTTCCATTATAATAGATTATTAATGTTCCTTCTGGAATGGATTTTGGTTACAATGTCGCAAATAGTAAGGAATAAAATGACCTAGGTTATAAGTAAAAATATGCATATGACAAGAAAAAGAGGCAATCCATCCAAAATCCAGATCATAATTTGGTTACAAAAAAATATATAACACCCTTATTGTTGATGGCCTCGAGAATATTCACTACCCATACTTGTTGAGTTTCCTACTTGAGCAAAGTAGGTTGGCCTACCTAATAATGGTGGATTAGGATATGTTGGGTTTTTTTCCATATGATTGAGTCCAATACCTCACATACCTTACACTTGTATTACTAACCCCTCCATTAAGTTGAGGTGTCTGATAAGCATACATACAATTGACACCTGCACTGGTAGGAATAAGGCAAGTGGGTAAACCACCATTTTGATAGCGAGGGAATTGAATTTTTATGCGATCTTGGAATAATGGTGTATTATCTCCAATATGGCCCAATGTGTTTGACATCATCCTAGTTTTATTAATTGTGCTTGGATCATTATCAACCATATCGGTCATCCCTTATTCCTTTTCAAGCATTTGTTGAGCCTCTCTTGCTTCATTTTCCTGTATTACCATTTTTGTATGGTCCTTCTCTTTCCTTACTTTACTTCTTTCAAACCTTTCCTTCGCTTGACATTGTGCTGCAACAATCCTTCTTGCCTTCTTCTGCTTGGCTAAATCCTTACTTTTCTATTTTAATTCCTGAATTTCAAGTTTATTTTTTTTAGACTCAACTAATAGGGTTATGTAGTCTTCTGAGGTGAGTAGCTATAAACTTTGGCCTAAATAAAGAGTACTTGGCGTTCCTTTAATTTTTTTCATTGGCACTCTCTCTACTAGTAGCTTTAGGAACTTACCAAGTAACTTATCCTTCCCTGCCACCTGCATTTCATCGCTTGACACTTGACTTTCAATATCTGGCACAACTAATTGAATCATATTTTGCGCATTGGTTATTGAGACACTATGTTTGTTCAGATAAATCATGGCTTCTGCCAGCCATGATGGTGGGGTTACTTGGCTTGGAAATGTCAATTGGTCATTGTTGTTTCATAGTGCAATATTAGTAATGTGATTTTCAACTACATTGTCATTTTAAATTGCATGTTCAACAAATTCATTAATAATATCAATAGCTAAAGTTCCATGTGCTTCAGTTGGTAGAATGACCTCCATGTTATTATCAATAAGTTCAGGATTATATTTTGTTTCACATACATGTTCATCGCCATCGGAATCCGTGAGATGTTTCTCCTCTAGAAATGTGCATTGCAAAACTTCAAGCCTCAAGCCTTAATCTTAAGCCCTTGAACCCCTCAACTATGAAATCTCCCATTTTTTCTCCTACCAAAACTACGCATTGGGTGAATCAATGCCCCAAGCCTTAACCTTGAGGGCTTGAACCCTTCAATTGCGCAATGCTTTGACCATGGCCATCCTAAACTACGCATTGCACAGTCTCAAGCCTTAGTCCCAGAACTGCGCAATCCCTTAATAAATCACTCAATTAGTCACTCGGTTCCAAGCCTAAAAACTGATTTCATGAAATTTTTTAGATTAAGATTTTTCAAACTAATTTCAGCTTGTCATGAGTTGTTTTCAGTTGCAGGTACTTTATCTTATCATGATAGGATGAGTATGGAGGAAATGGATAAGGAGACCAAGCTAGAAGAAAACCATGGAGCTAACAAAGACAAAGGGCCACCAGATTGTGACAACAACTCGAAATCAAGATCACATTGAAGACTCCCTAGCTTCAAGCCTTATGGAAGAGGAAGAAGAACATGTTCCATCTTTCAAGGGACACTAAGAAAACAATAGAAAATAATGACTTCATACATCTGTATCATCTTACAGTCCATGCCATCAGTGTCATCTCATGTCCTGTCATGAGTCATAATTTTCCAAATCATTTGTGGACTATGTAAATTCAATATCGGAGAAATGTAATGTAAAGTGGAATTCCAAGAGACATGTATAGAATGTGAAAAGTCATGTAGGATTCGAAAGGTCACAGAGAAGGAAAAAAGACACGAGGGTAATCCAAGAGTCACAAGGGAGGTAAATGATTAACCCATTTGTTATATATACACCCTCATCGCTCATGCAAAAGGACTTTCCACCTTAGCTCCTCCTACCGAGCATTGGAGAGGAAGATTGTTCTTTTGGAGGATAAAGTGACTACTCTAATGCTCCACTATTGGGGCTAGTTATGTTCACAGTCTTTATGTATCTTGGAACTTTTTCTTAATTCAAAAATCTCGTTGATCCAACACACTTTCATGTGTATGTCATAAATATTGTAATACTATTATTTGATTTTTATGATGCACATTTTTTTCATCTGTACTAAGGAAATTGAACTATTTCGTTGGATTTGGTACTTATCCTGTTGAAGGTGTGTTTTATTTGTTTTAACAATTATTTCTTCCATGTGAACTATTTTACTAGTTGGCTAACGATTTATTCTTATGTACATGCTCGTGTTTCATTTCTAGATTAGTACTATTACTTGTCCTCAAAAGGCTCACTTTTCTTTCCCTTTTAGTAGAAGAACCTTGATATGTCTGCAATTGAACATCGAGAAGGCATACTCACTTGTTAATTGTAAATTAGATATGTATGACTCTCTCGTGTTGAACACTGACGCCAAGGAAAATATACAAGAATATATGGCATTCGGGACTTTTCATCGAGGATACCCCTTAATTGGTGGAATTATAACGATGTCAACATGTACTCTCTAGCCCTACTACATGGGAAAAGAGCCAAAAATAATTCCTAAACAATTACCTAAAAAAAATATCATATATATATATATATATATAAAAGAGAAAGGTCCAAAGGAGCCTCAGAAGTTGGATAAATGAATTCTCACACAATGTCAATCTCGCCTCCTTCTAGCTTCAAGAAGCTATTCACAATGAAAAAATTTAAATGATTTTTGAGTTCTGGTAAATAGAATAACCATCTAAATGCATTGGGATTCAGATGGTTTTCTTTCTCGTAGATTAATTATACTCTTCTTGAATTAATTTTTTTTTCACAAAGATAAACAATTTCTCCGAAATCAAATACCTTCAAAGCACACACAACATTCACTAATCTGGTACTCCAAATCTTGTTTCATTTTTCTCTTTTGTTTATAGATTCACATGTCGCACATACATGCTCAACCATTCAGAGCTATCATCGATGCCGACAAGTGATTTAATTGTATCACTACAAATAGCTTCTTTCCTTTGCTTACTACCCATTTTTGCTTTGTAGTAATAAAAAAATATCAATGAATATTGTATTCAAATCCCATTTCAATTTACTATTCTCTGTTTTCTTCATAAAAAAGGGATATTATTATTACTCATGTGAAAAAATTTACACACGAGACTCTGAATAAATAGAAATTAAAGATATGAAAGCCAACTTTTACAGAGATTAATAGGAAAAAATTCTAAAATTCCAAAAGCATCATGCCATTTACTTTTCACTTCTCTCATAATTCAATAGCATTGATATATGTGCCATAATTAGAAACATAAACTTACGATATACAATAATAGTCGTTGTCTACCAAGGCAATAGATTTTCCGACAAGGACAAAAATCACTGTAATTTGATTGTTTTTTAAATAAAATTGGCAACATGTATGTTTGAATCATGTTTTGTGATAGTTGTAATGGATTCATCATCATCAAAAACTCCATTAGCAAACTTTTCTATACTACAAAAAATCACCACAATCCAGTATTTTTTTATTTTTTCAACAAAAATCTAAAATAACAAGTGTTTGAATCATCATTTTTGATGTTGTAAATGGATTTAGTATGATCAAAAACTAAATTTACAGCTAAGATCATGAAATTTGATAATTGTAACCTCAATTTACAAAAAAAATCCACCATATTTTATATGGAATGTACGTAAATTTCCATTGTTTTTCAGCCAAGTTTGGAGACTTGTATAAATAGCTACAAATAATAAATTGCATAAGGAAATTCAAAATTAAATATTATGCCAACATGTATTTAGCTACCTTGTATGAAGAATTGACTTAATAGTTTGTCCCCATAAATTTTTAAAATCAAACGAAATTTGATTTATGAATGACTTGACTAACTTATTTCTCACAAATTTTGACACACAATTTTGATGCAGTGGGAGCCTTATTATACACAAATAGATTTTATTTTAAACTCATTGAGTTTTGCGGACAAAAAAATAATTTAATTAATGAAAATAAAAACATTAATTCATAATATGATAAGAACAAATACAAAATGAAATTTTTAGACTTGAAATAGCAAATATTTGTTAATTAAATACTTATTTCTATTACACAATATTAGATTATGTTTTTAATGGATGTCAGTGTGTACTTATTTGTGGTAGAAAATATGTGTGGAACAAAGATGGGAAACATTGATACCTTATGTGTATTGGTATATTTAATAAAGACGCGTGCACATACATACTCAATAAATTGACTCTTGAAAGAACTAATATTTACCCGCACATGTGTTTTCTATTTATAAGAGAAAAGGTGTCGAAATGATTGAAAATATGGATGAGAGAAAATTCCATCTAACATTAGGATTCATTCGAAATAAAAAAACCAACGACTTAATCTAAACAATACAAGTCAAGGAATGGAAACTAACACTATTTCATATTCCTTGCTTCTCACACGTGTTCTCCTGCAACTATTACTATTACCTGCATTAAAACTACTAAAAATGACATGTTGTAAAAATAGAAATCAAATAAACCAAACCTAATCACAATCCACTCATTTAATATCAGCATTCTACATGTCATAAGAAACATAAATTTACCATACAAAACAAGTTGGAACTAACCGTAATCATGATAATGAGCTAAGAAACTGCCGAATGCTAATAGGAAACCAAAAAAGGTGAATCAGTTTAAAAGCTTGTAGTATTGCAGTGCTTTAGTATTTCTACACTACTATTATTGTCCATGATTTAATATAAATTCCATTGAGACAACATTAAAATTGCAATCTCAACTTCAAAGATAATAATTATGTAAGGAAACAGAAGCTCAGACGATAGTCCAAGCTCTTAAATGAAATTTTCAAAGAGAAAGTGTTACATGATCTACTCCTCAGAATACATAAATGATTAGAAATGGGTCCTACAGCTATCATCAAATATCCTATTTCCTTCCTCCATCAACAATTTCAAAATGATTTTCAACTCATTTCCATATAAATCACCACCTGTATGTCACAAAATCTTTGTATCGGAAATAAAGCTGACATCCATATCTCTCTATATTTCTATTGTTTGTCGCATAATTAGTATTTATATCTATTATTATTAGTAGTAGTTCACAAATCTAATAATGGGAATAAATTGAGTTGTTTTTCCTATCACTACAAATAACATTTTTCCCTCACTATACTAGCTAATTCAAATGTGTGCAGATGTGTTTCCTCAAAAGTCAACAACAGCCACGATTTTCCATCTGAAACATGCTACAAAGATAAATGGACCATTCAGATTTGTTATGATCCCAATGATTTTCCTCTGATTAATTGAAAATAGACTTGTCGGTAAATACTAGTCCTCTCAACATTCAATTCAATGACTACATATCTTCCCATGGATTTAGAAAGCTATAGAAGCATTAAAACATCAAATATAATAATAGGTTTTTCGTATACTTTCAACATAACATAAATCAACATGCGTGGGATTGTACAAAAAATTCATTCCGCACAAAAATCTCTAGAACATTCATTGTGCGAACCTTTAGACTTTGTACAATATATTAATAATAAATAAACAACTCGTCTCATACTAGAGTATGAGTGAAGCTCTCACAATATCAAATATAAAAACATGATTTTCAAAACATTAAAATGTTAATACTAATGTATATTTTTAAAATAACACAAATGTCTATGTATTTTAAAGCTTTTATTGTGTGAACCTCTGCACTCTTAAGAATATATTAATAATAAAATAAGAACTACTCGTGTGCACAATCTACTAATATCAAATTGCGAGTGTAGTGATTCCAAATGAGTTGAAAACACATTACAATTAAAATAACCCTTCTTCTTTCCCTTATTCCACATATGCATTTATTCTTTGCATAACCACCACACAAGCACAACCGCCTCCACACAGCTTTGTCCACACAACAGATTATGGACTCAACAATGCCCTTTGATCAATCATTGACAGTTGAAGATGATATTAATTGATGTGGCACCCAGACATTGTGCAAAGGAATCATTTGCAAAATACGTTAATAAATATTCATATTTATTATTTTAATGACCTTTGCATAAAGATTTCAGCATCGTGAAATACCTATGCATATGCATTTTTTCTCCTCACATGCTTCCTTTTATCAACCAGCCAATCCATTGTGGACAAAAATCTCTCAAGCTTTCATTGTATGAAACTCCGCACTCTGCAAAATCTATTAATAATAAAATTAGAAATTCTCTTGTGCACAATCTAATAATATCCAATTTTACATGCACTAAATCCAAAATTTTTGAAAACACATTACCATTAAAATATCCCTCCACACTTCCCTTATTTTGCAAAAAAATTCACATGCATTTGTTCTCTGCATAATCTCGTACACGCACAACCGCCTTCACACAAATTCATCCAAACAATTACTTCCATAGCCAATATCACACTTTAGTGAGTCATTGACATTCCAAATTGATATTAATTAATATGGGTCCCATATATCTCGGGGAGGAAACATTATGCCAAAGTGTGGAAAATTTACTATAGTCCACACTTCTACACTTCCTCGTAAAGTTAGCTAAGAACATAGTAGTGGGGACCAACATTTTCTATAGGCGTCGAGATGGAAAAAAGTATTTTTATAAATTTTGTGATTAAAAAAATTGTTAATGAGTGTAAGCATGTATGAATTGTGCAAAAGTTCCGCAAAATGAAATATTGGAAGCTTCCTCAACATAATGGAATTCCTCCACAGTCTCGAACATATGCCTATTTACACAAAGATAAACATAAACAAAGCTTTCACTGTGTAGAGAGCACAACCTTTAGTCAATTTATTAGCAAAGTCTCTACCATAGAATAAGTTGATTCTACACTGCATCATAGAAATGTAGGAAATTAAATAAATATGAAATCATGATACATTGTTTGGAGTGATTGACATTAAGTGGCATTGATTGTTTAAAAATTAGTATTGTATAGAAGGAAAGTGTGTCAAAAAACTGTGTTGGGGAAGTGCATGTGGAGGTGTGGAACTTTGTCATATAAATACTGTGGTTTTTATTGTCTATACGCGTTCTCCAACACAAATCATAAATCAAAGTGTATAAGTTCTAAGAAGCTTTTGTGACATAATTTTTACAAGTAATGTGTTGGTTGTTGCATTTCCTAATTGTTGGTCTTGCATTGTTTTTTGGCATGCATATTGATATAGTACATAGCTCTCAAGGCACTCGTTCGAATGGTTTTCTTCATTGTTCTTAGAATTGATATTTTGTTCTAAGAAATTTGTGTTTTTATCATTAGCATAAGAATCATAAATCAAGTGGTTTAATTTTTATAAATATATTGCAATGTAATTTTAGTAAGTAACATGTTGATAGTTGCATTGGCCACGTGTTGATGATTTATTTGTTTTTGGCATGAATATTTCCAATTCATTTGTTATAGTTCAGAGTTCTTTGTCGGGGGGCAGGGAGGCGCTCCTTACAAATGGTTTTCCTCATAGTTTCTATAATTTATATTATGTTCTAAGAACTGTGCATTTTTCTCATTAGCATAAGAATTATGCACAACATCTAGTTTTGCAAATATATATAGATTTTATGATATTTGTATTAGGTACATTGTGGTTCACTAATTTTTTCTATTTTATATCTTGTTTTGTGATTCTCTTTGCATGAAGCTTTCCGGACATTGAAAGCTCTAGCCACTTCTGTAGATAACTACTTGTTTAGTCAATAACACCTTTTAGGTAGCCATTTACATTGGAAGTTGTTATTGATTAATAAATATGTTCGCATTAAAGGATTGTATTACTAATATTTTAGTAAGTGGTTGTTGTATATGATACTTTTGGTAATATTTTAATTGTATATAATGATTATGTTTATATTTATTAATATCTCTTTTTTTAGACTCTTGTGCAGAAGTGTTCAAGAAGTCCATTATGTGGAAAAAGTTTTCTTTATCCCGATCGGTGCACTTTTGCATTTCATTGAGTAGAATCTTTATTTATGGTTATGTTTCTAAAATTAGGTAGATGTGCAGAAGTGTGGAGAAATTTCATTGTGGGAAGGAAGTTGATAATATTTTAATTGTAAATAATGCATACTACCACTATTTAATTAATTCTCCTTGCATGAAGTTTTCTTCATAGTCAAAGATCCAATCACTTTTGTAGGTAGCTACTTATGTACTGAATAATTCCTTTTGGCCAATTATTGAGTAAATACAAGACATCCATCAAAAAGAGTTGAATATCCATTACAATCAAAAGATCCCTCCACAATTTCCTTATTCCACACAAATTCCACACAAATAATGAGTGCAATATGCAATATTAAATTCCATGAATGAAAATTGATATTGTATATTGGCTATGAAGTGTTTTTGTGGAATTTTATATTAACTTCCAACTTTTCTTAACTCATTCTCTACACTCAAACAAAGCCTTTGATGTAGAGTTCACACATCCATACGATGAAGGCTTAAAGCTTCATTTGCCTAATTTCATAAGCATAAGCACACAATTTTTTTTTTTTCAATGATGCGAGAATTGGTATGATTACAGTTTCTTTGCATAGGCTTAGGAAGTTAGGGAGTGGGGACATGAGGGTGTGGACAACCTTTACTAAATTCACAACTAATATTAAAAAATATGGTGATATGCAATATTTAGAATTAAAATATCAACAATAATATCATATGACTAGAGGAATTTGTTGAGTATTATTGCAAAAAACAAATATGGATTATTGGATACTAAAATATTAGCAATAAAAGCCTTAGTGTTGAGTGAAAAGATCCACATGGCAATGAACACTTGAAAGCATAATCCACACAATTGACTTTCTCTGTACTTTCACACGTGTGCCTAATTTCATAAAGATAACCATAAATCACGCTTTTGCTCAACAACGTGAAAATTGATGTGATTTTGTAAAAAGAATTGAGCGCACTCCCCATAGCATTTACTTAATTGACAATTCATCACTAAAATAGTACCAATTATATTATGTGTGTGAGCAATTCCTCATATGTGCCTAATCTCACAAATATAACCATGAACAAAAATATATTTGAAAATACGAAGATATGCATTATTTACAGTTAAAATATTATCAATTAATAAGTATAAACAATCTTATTACAAATAGAAAATATGGATTATGCTTTAATACTAAAATATTAGCAATAAAATTCTTTAGTGAAGAGTGTGGAGATTCGCACAATGATTACCGATATCTATAAAAGGCTGAGATCTCTAAAGAACACAGAAAGTAAATACATATGTACTCTAAAGCTTTCATTGTGCAAACCACTACATTCTGTAGAATTTATTAATAAGAAAATATGCATTGCTCTTGCACACAATCTACTGATATCAAATTTCACATGCACTAACTCCAAAAGAGTTGAAAATGCATTACAATTGAAAAATCCCTCTGCACTTCCCTCATTCCACTCAATTTTTTCACCTCTCATTCTGAATATGCATTTGTTCTCTACATAACTATCGCACATGCACAACCACCTCTGCATAGCTTGGTGTGCGCAACTACTTCTGGACTCAAAAACACCCTTTGGTCATTCATTTCTTTTATTGCTAATATTTTATTATTAAAGAATGCATAAGCATGGGATCCATAAAATATTATTGGTAATATTTTAGTCATAGATAATACTTATCTCCATGTTCATTTTTGCTAAAACAACACCACAGATTATTGTGTCATAGTATAGTGGTACCACTTAGCAGGCACATCAATTTTTGCATCTTTGAGCAGAAGCTTTGTTTATGGATATTTTTCTAAAATTAGGCATATGTGCGGAAGTGTGCAAAAAGTCCATTGTGCAGAGGAAGATTTCAAAATTTCATGGTGTGGATCTCTACACTAAACACTTTTATTGCTAATATTGTAGTAATATACACACTTACTTATAAGCTTGTGCAGAGAACCTATAAACTCGTCAATTGCCATATCATTGAAGAGAGTAGTGTTAGGTAGGGTCAAAGCATCCCTTTATATGAAAAGGACACTCGAATGGTGCACACATACAATATTACTGGTAATATTTTAATTATAAGTAATGATTTTATTGATAATATTTTAGTATTAAATAAAATATATTTGATCTTCGCAATATTTTAGTTATAAATAATGTGAATCTTCGTATTCATGAATATCACTAGTAAATTGGATAAAGGTTTAAGTGTTTTGGAATGCAAATAACCTCCAACCGCATCAATGTTTGGATCATTGAGCAAAATCTTTTTTTATGGTTATCTTGTCGAAATTGGGCACATGTGTGGAAGTGCTTTCTGTCTTTCATAATGCAAATTTATGGAGTCTATACTAAATACTTTTGTATATTTTTCGCGAAACCCATGTCTGAATATAGAGACTAAGTGCAAAAAAATTGAAAGATAACATATAATGTCGCACAATCACTTCATAGCCAATATACAACATCAATTTTAATTTATCAAATTTAACATCACATATTGTTCTCATTATTTGTGTAGTATAACATTATTATTTATAAAAAAAAATATTGTGTAATTATTGTAATGATAATAGTTGACATACAAAATGTTGAAAGAATTTAGTTTTTCTTCGTGGTTAAGTTGCGTTCTATGTGCATTATTTGACTATGTTTCTGCAATTTTAACCAAAGTTTCCAGAAAAATACTCAATATTCATATTTTTCCATATATTAAAAGAAAACTCAAAGTTTTAGTAAATTTTATTTCTACTTTCTAATAAGATGAGAAACCTTTGTTTATGGTTATATTTCTAAAATTATGCACATGTCTAGAAGTGCATAAAAAATTCATTGTGTGGTGGAAGCTTTAAAGCTTTCATTGTGCATATCTGGAGACTCCTCATTGAAAGTTTTTATTGTTAATATTTTGATATTAAATAATTCATATTTGTTGTTTTCTTAATCATTTTAATTTTGAACTTATGTTTAAAAAAATTATCTTATTTGTTTTTTTCTTAATCCCTAAATACCATTTATCTTAATTTTGAATTTTCTTCTTTATAAATATCATTTATCTTAATTTTAAACTTACTTAGTGTGAATTGTGAATACAATTGTCAAAGATTAAAAGTAGTTTATTAATTATTATTATAATTCTATATATATTTATTTTTTAAATTTTAATTTTGAAATATTTAATTTATATATATTTATTTTTTAAATTTTAATTTTGAAATATTTAATTTATAGTTTATGTTTTTTATTAATATTTTAAAAATATTATTATCAAATATCTTTAAAAAAATTATAAATATTTTTTATTTTAAATCAAACATATTAAAACTTTCAACATTTGTCATAGCTATTTTCTATCGAATAAATCATTTTATTCTAAATCACATATCTTCACTCACACAGAGATATATACTAAAATATATATACCATTCCCTAGTAATTTTAATATTTGCCATAACTATTTTTCTATCCAATAAATCAATTTTTTTTTGCACATATCTTCACACTCATACACTCACACACATAGATATACTAAAATAAAAAATATACCATCCCCTACATTACTATTTTCATTATATATCTATCTCATTTAAAAATTGAGATAAAGATAAAATTCATAGAAACATTCGACTTAAATCACATCTTAAACCATCTGCACAATAGATGTGTGTTTATAAATTCCATGGAATATAAGGGATATTACACCATAAAGTTTATTTCTTCAAAATATATATATATATATATATAAACAGGTTGGAAATTAAGGGATATTACACACGTTTATTTATTGAAAATATATATTAAATGGCTGTGAAAGTGGGTAATGTTTCCGGATACTTTAAAATATTGTTTTAAAATATATAAATTCTATCATCAATGTTCGTTCTTTAGATTTATATTTTATGGCCAGAACGAAAATCACTGGTTGGTAAACAATTTCTTGAGACTTATCGTATCATCGATTTTTCGTTTCTTCCTTTAATCATCCTCCAGATTAGGTGGCACGTTCAGATCAAAAGAAGCTGCGTAACGCCCTTTCAAGGAACTGTATAACAGGGTGAGCTTCGATGCCTCCAGGTGACAACAAGCGGATATCACTGGCGGGAACAGTGGTAATTTCACCTTTAGATGGGCCGTCATTCCATAAAACCTTGGCACTAACGGTAATCGTATCAGCGCTACTTGTACTTGTAGATATTTTTTCCATGCTGGTCAAGTGCGCTTCCCGAGCGACCTGCAATCAGATGAAATGCCTTACTAGCTGATTGTAACAATAACCTCCACAACTGAGATTAATGAGAATAATCGTGTAACAATACATTAATAAAAAAAGTCTTCCCGTTATTTCTATGAAATCTAGGGTGATAATTCTTGTTTCCAATTTTTTGTGATGCTCAGAATTCGAAGAAATAGTTCCCTGAATTATATCCACAGTCAACATTTTTATTTATCAAATTTTCCTTTATCAAATTTTTCTTTATCTATATTTTAGTACAGAGAAAGACTCATCATCCATTTTATTTAAAAAGGCGTAGACCAGACAGAGGAGCCAGTGTGACAAGCTGAGCCATATTACTTAGGGGGTGGGATAGAAACCGGTGTTGGCGAGAAAGAAAGAAAGCTTTCAATCATTAGTTGGAAGGAGCTTAGGAGCCGGAAACACAATTAAGACAGGAAGGAAGAAGCCCCAATAAAACATAAGTGGAAGAGAATAAGAAAACAAAAAGCAAATTCAATATTTCCAAATCTTTAATCTACTTATAAAATCTTAATCTTAATCTAAATGCAAAGGAGCATCAGCATGTAATTATTTATGCAGAAAATAATGAATGAAGAAAGAATAAACAGGTAAAATATTAGGGAACCTCTTTGATCATTGCATTAAAATAGTGAGCATCGTTGTTGTTGTTTGAGCGGTATGCCGCACATATGGTTGAATCGCCTTGCAAGTCCCAGTGCTGCGAATCTTGTAATTTAGTGGACTCCCATCGAAATCTCGCTATCGTTTCCTCGACCTGCTTACTGTCATGCAAATTCACGCTATAAACCTGCCCTCTTCGATGTCCGTTTTCATAATGCACATCAAAGTATGGGGTTCCTTCCTGGTGTCCATGAGGGTATCCTATGACTCGTCTGGGTGCTCCACAGGATCCATCACGGTATCCATACTGAATGGATACTTGATACCATGAATCATCTTCTGGAGATTTAAACTCCAGATTTTGAATACCGCCTTTAACATCGGCCATTACTGGAGTATATGGACATTTTCTATTCGCAGAATGTTATTTAAAGTTTAAACCCATTGCGTTGATGCCAGGGATGAATGGGTAGCCCAACCGTACGCGATGCCCTCCCACGTTCCAACTTCCTCGCCCGAAAACCATAGTAACCAAATTCTGTCGAATTGGCAGAAAAAAATCGAAAATAAGGCATTTTCGATTGGATTCATAAGTTAATACGCTATTCGTAATTCTGTACGGCATATTGAGACAGAGTCCAAAAGCTTTCCAGGTGGCCCATCAGCTCTGCATACATGAAATTGCTTGAGTGTACCGTTAGAATTGCTCTCCATTAATGTATTTAGATACGGAAGGTTTACAGGGAGAGCCAAGCCTCATTCCAATCAGAATTATAGATTTTCGGTGGTCATTTGTTCTTTAAAAACGCTTTTGGGTCTATGAGATAGCATGCTATTTATTTATGAATAGTAAAACTAGTTTATATGGTTCATTTTAATGTAGAATTTTAATGAATTCAGAATATCTGGTGTAATTGTATATATGGATGAATATAAAAATTCTCACACTAAGCTTTTTTAAAGTAAAATTATGCATTTTTATTCTAAGTAAAATTATGCATTTTTATTTTGGTAATGGACAACAATTTGTTTTTAGTATTTTCAATTATATTTTATATTTCAATTTTTTAAAATATTAAAAAAATAATGTATTTAAATATTTGCAAGAATTTGTTTTTAGTATTTTCAATTATATTTTATATTTCAATTTTTTAAAATATTAAAAAAATAATGTATTTAAATATTTGCAAGAATTTGAATTCCAATTCAAACTAGAATTTGGTAATTATGTTTGGAACTCTAAAAATTTTAAATTGAAAAAAAGAAAAGAATAAAGTTCAAATAGGAAAACAGTTGTAATGTAGATATTACCTAAGATTTAAGATCAAAAGGGAAAATAGTTACACTAATTAGACTTTGTTGAGCTATATTTTGTTATATTTCTTTTTATTGGTCGTGTATATTTTCTTTAATTCATAACTAGGTTTAGAAATTTTATTAAAAATTCGTGAATGTATAGAATTGTAATTATATATATAGAGATATATATATAGATAATGTTCTAGTTTTTTGTTTTTTTGTTTCTCAGATTAGTTTATAAATTTTTGCAGAAAGAGACTTTAAGGTAAGCCACCATTAGATGGTATATTAGAGCATTTTCTAAATATTAAATTAAATTGAAAAAAATAATGTCTTTTCATATTTAATTAAGATTATTTAATAAAATAAATATATAATTAAATATAATATTTTTCTATAAAAATAATAAAAAATTAAAAAATAATATAAGTAACAAGTTTACTATATTCAATTTCATATTTCTTAAATTATATATATATATATATGAAATTTAATAATAACACTTTATATTTAAACTATTTTAATAATCATAAAAATAATTAATATTTATAAACTTATTTATAATATTTATCTAAAATTTTGTATTTATTGCAATTTGACTTTTAGTTGTGTAGCAAGTGTGGCTAATTATTAAGAAATTATTAAGAAATCTAATGAAGCCTAAAAAATAAATAGATTAATTATGGATGGATAAAAATCAAAAAGTTCTTTCCTTTATGCATGGTAACTATAATTTTGGCCTCATTTAGTTAATAAGATTTCTAAAGAAATATGAATTTTAAATATTACCTACAACAATCACATAACTTTTATCATAAATGAATTTATAAAGTTTTAAAGATTATAAATTTTAATTATATACTTATTTTCAATATATGATGATGATGATGATGATGGTTAAAGTCCGCTTAGACCAAATAATGATCTATCGGACCTAAAAAGACAAATTATTTATTTTGATTTAAGATTTTATTCCTATGCTCAAAAAGCTTGGAGAGAAGCCTCCCAAGTTCACTGTAATTTTGGCATTGTAAAAGGCTAGGAAGGTCAGTATTGTAACAAAGGTTGTGAAATTGAGATCTAATGTGGTTGTATGCAGGGCACTCTAAGAGGAAGTGGTTTTCATCCTCGATGCTCCTATTCTCACAAATATGGCAGATCCTTTCCATCCATGGCGTGGTAGGAACTGCCCAGCGGCCAGTTTCACTATGGAGCTCATGAGAATTCGTTCTAATCTTTGCTATATTAATTTTCTTCTTTGAGCTAGTTAGAATAGAGAGATACTTTATCTTCAAGGGTGGGGTTGATGACCTTCTTATAATAACTTAATTTTCTTTTAGACGCTAAATCTTTCTCACACCACAATTTTTCTTTGAACTTAGAAGTAACAATATCTTTAATGTTATTTATGTTTTGCAAAGCATCATTCAAATTGATCTCCCAATAGTTTAACCAAGCCCTTGTGTCCTTATGCCATCCTCGGTTAAGCCTTAGGCGGTTTTGGCTGGAATTTAAAGCTAGCCTAGGAAGTCTATGATTGTCTATGTTATTGAGCTTGTGCTTGTACAATAGAAACCTGAGCATAGCTAGGCTCTCAATAGGAGAAAGACCTGCTTCTATAAGGAGAATAGGATAGGGTGTATTACTTTTAATTTTCAGGTTATAAGTTATAAAACACTTCTGGATTTGCTCAATCTTCCTCCATGATTCTCTGGAGATGCTGCAGCCCCAAACTTCATAGCCATATAAGATAACAGGAGTGACTAAAGTTTCAAAGAGGAACTTCTTTTTATCCCACATTACGAGGTTTGTTGTTTTACAATTATTTTCAAGACAAAAATAAGTTTTCCATCCCCCATTGATCCTTTTCTCAATGCTATGGTTCCAGTTGAGCTTGTGATGGATATCAATTCCTAGGTACTTGTAAGAATACACTTCCTCCAAGTTATTATTGCCATACATAAAATTAGTGCAAGTGTCCTTCTTGGATTTGATAATCATAACTTTTTTTTTGTCAGTGTTAACAGTCATACCCATGGTAGAGCAGAAATCCCTAAGAAGCTTTAGTTGCTTATCAAGATCAGAAGGGCACCTTGCCAAAAGAACAATATCGCCAGCATAGAGAAGAAGGATAATGACTATCCCGGCTAAGATTGTGCTGCCACATACTGCTTCTTCTAAATAACCTTCGAGCTTATCGATGTAAATGCCAAATAGAGTAGGGGAGAGGGGGAAACCTTGTTTAAATCCGATGTTACACTTAATATCTTTTGACCACCCCTCATTGTTCTTTAGCTTGGCAATTACATTCTCGTATAGCCTTATAGCAGCAGCTCTTAACTCAAGAGGAACCTTTAGCTCTTCTAACCTATTCCAAAGGTTGTATCTAGGAACCGTATCAAAAACCTTTCTAAAGTCTACAAAGCAGCAAAATAAATTGGATTTATCATTACGACATTCCTCCGCAATGATCCTTAGCGTAACAAGGTGGTCTGTTGTTGAGTGATGCCTTATGAAACCTGCTTGGCCTTTAGCCCACTTACCTTCACTTTCAAGCCATATGCTTAACTTTTTTTCCAGAATACTACCATATAACTTGGCTAAGAGAGGGCTGATCATAATTGTCCGATAATTAGAGGGGTTATTTGTATCTCCACTTTTAAAAATAGGGATAATGAGTCTCTCAGTCCAAGGTTTAGGGAACCCTTGCTTAACAGCTTGATTGAAAAGCTTGTGGATGTGGGGGATGAGGACAGGGCCTCCAATTTTTAATATTTCTGCCTGGTAACCTTCAATGTCCTTAGCTTTCCCATTCGCGAGGCGATTAACCCCAAACTTAATGTCTTCTAAAGAGAAGACTTCTTTCGTTGTGAGCAGGGTTTCCAAATTATCCATGACATTAGGAGATTCATAAAGCTTTTTAAGATAAGAATTCCAATCGTGAAGAGCAATTTTATTATTATCCTTAGTCTTCCTAGTCAGAATCTGCCTCCAAAATTTCTTAGGAGCTACCTTAGAGAGCTGTAAGAGATTCTCCTGTCTTTGAGGAATGTACTGCCTCTTTTTCCTTTTAATTAGGGCTTTGTATATTCTTATCTTGTCCATTTTAAGAGAATCATCAATAGCTTCCTTAATTGCTCTCCTCGCATTTTTACAATCTTTGTCATACCAAGGATTGGTTTTGCTATTTCTTTTATTATTTGAGACTTCAATTGAGAACTTTTTAATAGAATATGAGAGGGTTGTAGTAAAATTATGATATAGGTCTTCTATGTTGTCTATACTAGATAAAGGAGGCAAATTAGTTTTTAATTCATTTAGAAAGAGGTCCTTTTTATTTTTATCAAATATTAAGTTCTTTTGGTTGTAAGTATTATTTTCTATGGGAACTCTATGCATGACAAAATTCAGGGTTATAAGTAAAGGCCTATGATCGGAGTGAGGCTCATGGTCGTTTAAGATGTCAAAGTTTATCATTTCGTTGTATAATGGAAGATCGGAAATAACATAGTCTACCACGCTGCTACCAAGTCCTTGGATGCAGGTCATCTTGCTGGAATTGGAACACTTTTTTAGATCGTTGCAAATTATGAGATCCTGAGGACTACAGAGCTTGACTAGCTCTGACCCAAACAAATTTTCCCCGAGGTCTTCAGAGCTACTTTTGTACCTACTAGCCAGAGTAGGGTCTTCTTCTAACCAAAGAGGATTAGGGTTGGAACGATTGCTTAAAATAATAGCTTGGTTGTTTGAAGTTCGAGCATTGAAGTCACCTATTAAAATGATATTACCATCATTCCTTAGGCTAGAAATATCGTTCTCTAAACTATTGTAAGGGTTAGTTTTATCTAGATTCTTCTTCTTATAGAAGTTAGAATTAATGGGGGGAAATAACATATTGCTATGTAGGACTTTTTATTATTAATGTCTCTGATCTCTATCCAACTAAATTGGTTGTGAGGGTCGTTTTTATAAAGCCTAACATAGGGGGAGATGTTTTTATTAATGTAACAAGCTATTCCCCAATGCCTCTACGGGAGGATCGCTTGTTCCATGTAGACCATAGCGTAAAGCCATCTATGTTAGGGACCTTAGATTCTTCATGCTCCCAAGTTTCAACAAGCAAAATAATATCAACATCATTTGAAATCCAACTTAGCTTGGGGCCTTTGTTCCATGGGAAGCCTCGATAGTTCCAAGAAAGGATCCGGAGCATGTTTAATTGCTATTGATTAGTATATTTTTGGTTTTTGTCTCGAATACAGGCTTTTCTATTTCTGATTATTGCCCATTTTCCTTCCTTTCTAGCTTCTTTTACCTTTGAACCTCCTTTCTCAATTCTGCTTGATCTTCTGGAATGAGATCTTCATTTATGAATATTCCCGTTCCTTTTAGACTTGAGGTTTTACTAAGTATGTTGTGCTTATGATCAGTAGAGCTCACCTTTATGCGGATTAATCTTCCTTTATTCTCGGTTAATTTCCCCAACCTTGTTGCTTCTGTGAGACACACTGTTTCAATTTGTAATCTATTATGTAATTCTGTCTGGACTAAGGCTAAAGTATCCTCATCTTCTTCCTCTTTTAAACCGAAGATTATAAGGTTTAAGGTCATTTTGTTACGTTCGTGGTCTAATTCTATTAGTTCTTTCATTTCGTCTTTAATTGGTTTAATATCTAACTTATCTACCACACTATTTAGGGTGAGGCGGCTATTAACTTTTTCTTCTAATTCTTTAATCATGTCTTTCATTTTAAGACCCTCTAAGGTATCAGCGTCTCCTTGCTGGGATGGTTGGTTAGTATCTTGGTTTTGTTTTTCTATAACATGCAATCTAGTCTTCATTGCCTCCATTTTATTCTCCAGTAGTTCTATTTTATTTTCTATTTATTTTTGGATAGTGTTTTCAAGAGATGCAAATTTGTTTTCCAGCACGGCTTCTAACACTTTTTGTAACTTGGCTTCTCTTTCTTCTCTACGTTTCTCTAAAGACTCTATATACTCATAGAGGCCTTGTAGAGTAACTGTGTTAGGTTTGCCCTTGGTAATCTTTGGTAACTGTGGTGAAATATTCATACTTGAAATTATATGAGCAAATATGTATTAGAAAAGAAAAATATAAGGAATGTGTGCACCTGATATCCGAACCTGATGTGCGAGCCAAGATCTCCAAGCTTTAGATTTATGTATGCGAGCTTTAAAACCAAGATCACCGAATGTGTTTATAAATGCGAGCCCCAGAACCAAGATCACCGAGAGCTCAAATTATATATGCGAGCCAAGATCACTGAATGCGAGGGTTTATATATATTTCAAAAACCGGAGCCTTAGAACCGGAACAAGGGTACCGAGCTTCGGATTTATATATTCCAAAATCACAGGATGCGAGGATTTAAGAGAATCGTTCAATATATATCCGCACTGATAACCGAACTCCTCACCCGTTTTATCGAAGACTGCATTGTTTATATATGCGAGAGACTGTTTATATCATGAGACTTTATATACAACAGGAACCGAGACTATATATGCGAGACTATATATCATGCGAGACTTCTGCTGCGAGACTATATATCATGCGAGACTCGCATACATATATATGGTTTTATATCATGAGACTATATATATAACCGGAACCGAGACTATATATGCAAGAGACTGTTTATATCATGAGACTTCCACTGCGAGACTATATATGCGAGAGACTCTTTATATCATGAGACTTTATATACAACCGGAACTGAGACTATATATGCGAGACTATATATCATGCGAGACTTCCGCTGCGAGACTATATATCATGCGAGACTTCCACTGTGAGAGTATATATCATGCGAGACTATATGCAAGAGACTGTTTATATCATGTGAGACTTCCACTGCGAGACTATATGTGAGACTGCTTATATATCATGCGAGACTGATACAAAGGCTACGAAGGTCAGTATTGTAACAAAGGTTGTGAAATAGATCTCTCTCTCTCTCTCTCTCTCTCTCTCTCTCTCTATATATATATATATATATATATATATATATATATATATATATATATATATATGTATGTATATATTAAAGAAATTAATTAGGATTGGAGAAATTAACTAGGTTTTGAAATATCATCCACTAAAAAACACAAGTAGAACCCAACCATTCAAAGACAGAGCTTTAACGAGGCTTTGAAATCTCATCCATTTTAAACACAAGTGGAAGTCAACCATTAAAAGGTGGAGCTCTAAATCTTAATAACTGGATATCCACCTGAATTTTGAATTTAAATGGGAATTCGATGTTCGAATTTTCAATCTAAATTGTAACTAGGGGAGGGATGTTAGTTGTTGGATGCGCTCCCAATAGCCCACCTAGTTGCCACATTAGTTGTAAAACACATTGTTGACTGGGCCTGCCAGCTATTGTGGTAGGTCGATAATAAAGATTTACCTCGAAAGGGTCATTCTCCTAAGCAATTTATATTTTTTGCAATCTAATGATTAGGGTTGAGTCTTTTTTTGTTCAAGGTCGATATGTGGATGTTCTTATGCCTCGAATGTTGTTCGATCAACCTCCATTTCTTGTTCAACTGCTACTCCATATTTTCCTTGCCATGTATTTGTTCTTCTGAGCACTACTTTGTGGGTTGTTTAGGATTTAGTTTATTGTTGCACATGGTTTAGCCTCATATGGATGATTTCTATATACCCATGGCATAGTAGTGCTTTGTTAACTTTTTTGTTGTCGACCCTCTACAGGTTTCAGTTAGTTCAATGGTGGATATGGAGGTTTCATGCTCCAGTGGATTAATATGAAGGTAACTTTGCCACCCCTGCAAGTTTACATAGGAATTCTATTTGTTTACATGTTATTTTAAGGTTTTTTAACACATTTTGTATTTTTTGTTGCATGTATACTAGGTTTTGGTTACAAGGCATGTATGGCAAGTTGTTGGGGTGTTCAATAGTGATACAAAGTTGCGCCTCGGTGGCTTTGTCAATGGTTTTCTGGTATGGTTTTTAATCCTACCAACCCACTATCTATGTGTTTGTCAAGACATTCCATCCATATTCTCGAAATGTTATTCCACTCGGTGGTTTCTCTAAATATTCATGGGTTTTTTATAGAAATTAATAGTGTTTTTGTAAATTTGCATAAATTTGTTTGTTATATGCTTCTAAATAAAGGTTTTTGATGATGCTAAATTGTGGGATCTCTGTAAATTTGGTTACGGCACTGGTTTTTGTAAAACTCATATGGTTTTTGTAAATTTGTTTTTTGTTTTCTTGTAAATTATGGCTTTTGATGCTGCTAAATTGTGGGTTCTCTACAAACTTTGTTATGGTGCTGCTTATTTTTTAATTCAAAGGGTTTTTTAAATTAGTTTGGTATTGCTGGTAAATTAGCATTTTCCTTGCTTCTAAATTGTGGGTTCTTTGTAAATTTTCTTTAGGGTTAAATTCATAGTGTTTTCTCTCTTGTAACAGTTTCCCCATGCACTAATTTTATGGTTTGATGAGGTAAAAATATTCGTAGTGCATTAATTTAAATATGTCATTGATATTACCCAGCTTCTTCATTTCATAGTAGATTCTTCCTAAGAGTGCCACAAATTTTAATTACAGGATGTATTTTCATTGTGTTTACACCCTTTTATAAACCCATGCTTTAACAAATTTCCTTGTTCTTCCTACAAAGTAACATTATAATTTTTCTACGCATAAATGGATCATTTTTTTAATTTTACGTTTTCCATACCAATTCCCCTTATATGATCTTTCGGATGCCTTTATGCCCATTCCAGCATCTCAACCTTGGCTGACCACCATACCATTGATGATTCTAGAGTCCACATGTTCTCGTTTCATCGCATAGTTGAATAGGATGTTGTTGAAATAAGGAATTACTAAGACGGGGTGGGGGGGGAGGTTTGAACCAGTAATAGTGAGGTTCTTAAAACTTTTTATGAATACATCTTTATTTCTTTCCTCTACTAATTGTTACATATGAGAGCACTCATACTTAATACAAATCAACATCAATATAAGACATTCACATGTACATACAATCCATCACATGAGAAACATACACATATTGACTCATGTATTTTTACTTGGAAACCCAAAGGGAAAAAACCACCAATTTTATTATTGTTATGATGTAAATTTAGAACCTAATTAGTTACATCAATTTGTTTGTGAGGTACCACTCAAAGGAGGCACTGAACCCCTTAATATACAACCTCTTACGAATGTAGGCCACCATCTTCTCTAGCCACTATTCTATCATTCATACAATTTTCAAACATAAAACATGGGAAAATACATATACAGAGAACAACCTCTCTCGGCCTAACATGGTACCACCCTATCCTTTGTTCACTACTACATATTCTCTTGGATTTTTGTTCCATAGGCTCTCTAGCCCACTCTACCCCAGTCCAACAACTTGGTCTCGTTTGACATCTCTCATGCACTTTGATCTACTCTCTTCATCATATACAACATTGTTCTATTTCCCCCCATTGCTCAATGGGAATCATAGGCTTTGTGCCGCAGTTGCACTCTAGTCAACGTTGTATCTGATGTCTCTTTCCACACCACCTGAGTGTACTTCTGTATGACACCTGCATACTATTGTTGCATCTACTACTTGAGTTTTGTCATTGTATTAAGCATGAGGATGGGCTCCAGAGTGCTTCACAACCTCTAAGTGTGATCCTCCATTCTAATAATTTAATCTAAGTCCACCTTTGCACTCTATAAATACTCCACATGCTTATTAAAATGATAACAGAGCTTGGAATGTACTCTCGCACGACTATGTTCTTCCCTTAATTTGTTGAATCATGAAAACAAGATCATAGATCCCTTCTTCTTGAAAACAACTCCATTATCTACTCTTACATGTTTTGGTCCTCATTTCCTTGACCCAACAATATTTGATAATTACCATTCACTCCATCAACCAACTCGGATTTTCATTTACTCTCTAGTTCCTAACCCCTTCATCATTTAACACTCTTCACTCTTGTATCGGAGCCACAATTCATATTAAATTATATTAAAACAACGTTACGAAATCACACATTTACAATGCCTTTAGCCACATAGTTCTTAGCCCCCTTCTCGTTTTCTTTCTCATATGAATGCTACTTGAGACCACTAACTTAGTGCTTAGGTGATAGGCCCTTTATGCTCTTGTCAGGGGACTATCTCCCTGTGTATAGCTCTCACCTTTTGTTCTTTTTGGGTTTCTACGTCCAGATGCCAACATATATCAAAGCTCCCTACATCGTAACTTTCTTCAAAGTTGATTTAAAGTGGAGTTCTGAAATCCTAGGTGTTAGCCTCATTATACACCCTTGGTTCTATTAGTTCTCTTTACCGTACACCAATGCATCGAAGCCCCTTTCATCGTAACTTTTCTCCAAAATAATTTACAAAGGAGTTCTAAAGTTTCAACCTCTAAAATACATCCTACATGGCATCGCACAACACTTGGGTGTTCGGTCTTCTCTATGCTGTTAGTTTTTTGGGGTCCTCATGACTGAGTCTCATTCAAAATTGGGGCCCATTTATCGAATCATAATATTTCTACAAAACAATTAGACAGAGCTTATAAAAACTCCAACCTTTGATATGTCGACCCACGAGATGACATCTTGTTGTCATCATCACTGCACGTGGCACCTCCTTAGTGGTGAAACATGTCACCCAAATTTACCCCATCAAGCCACCACAAATATTGAATAAAACTTCCATGTGTCCACTGTGTAACCACATCACACTAATTTCATATGCTACATTAGCTCCTCAGGGCCAATCACCTATTTCCATGTGTCCAATTAGAGGAGAGATAAAGAGTCCATCAGTTCTTGGTTTTTCAATGATTTCCATTGTAATCCTTATCCTTGTTAAACCTCGACACTTTCAAAAAATTGCAATTTATAAGGACTTATGATCTTCTAAGGTGCTAATGGACTCACTCTTTCGAGGTTCCGATATCAGGTCTCGATGTGCTTTGTCCTTCAATGCTTCGATGGCCTCTAACTTTTGATATTCTCATATTACCTCTGTTATGAGGTTCTAATATTTGGTCCCGATATCATTTCAAATATTTTTCTCAAAAGAATTATAAGGGAATCCAACATCCTATATTTTATCCTCTCAAGGTCTTGATTTGTTATCTTGCTCTCATATTATGACCTTCTTAGGTCTAACTTGGGTAGTTAGTAACTATTCATCCACAAGGCTAGTCCGATTGACACCAATGCCAACACAGAAAATGACACAAGCTATTGAGGCAATGTTAATTTAACAACAATATCCCCCTTTTGCATTGATGGTTCTTTTGGGGTCTCTACATCTAGACGCCAACATACATCACATCTCCCTACGTCATAACTTTCTTCAAATTTCATTTAAAGTTGATTTCTAAAATCCTAGGTGCTAGCCTCACTCTAATCCCTTATTTATATTATATCCCTTTACTGTGCACCAATGCATCGAAGCCCCTTTCATCATAACTTCTCTCTAAAATAATTAGCAGAGGAGTTCTGAAGTTTCAACCTCTGAAATACTTCCCACGTGGCATCACACAACACTTGGGTCCTCGGTCTTTTGTATGCTCTTTCACCTTTGGGTCCTCAAAACCGAGTGCCATTCCAACTTGGTGCCCATTTATCGGATCAAAACTTTTCTATAAAAAAATAGACAAGAGTTATGAAGGGAGAGAAAGGGTCCATCGGTTCTAAGTTTTTCAATGATTTCCTTTGTATTCCTTGTCCTTTTCAAACCTCAACACTTTCAAAAAATTGCAATTTATAAGGACTTATGATGTTCTGAGGTTCAAAAGGACTCGATCTTCTGAGGTTCTAATAATAGGTCCTGATGTGCTCTGACATTCGATGTTCGAGTGGCCTCCAACTTACGATATTCTGATATGCACTCTGCTACGAGATTCGAATATTGGGTCTTGATGTGCTCCGACCTCTAATAATAGATCAAATATTTTTATCAAAAGAATTATAATGGAGTTGAATCTCCTATATTCTATCCTCTCAACGTCTCGATTTGTTATATTGCTTGGATATTACGACCTCCTTAGCTCTAACTTTGGTAGTCAATAACTTTTGATCCACGAGGCCATTTTCTGACTTCACCACACCTTTGGAAAGATATTTTATTCACTTTCGAGTGGAGAGTGTCTGATATAGGCTTTGAGCCAATTTTCTTCCTTAGAAATGGTTGGGAACTCTCTACCTCAATGCTAGTCTCATTAACATCAATGCCAACATACCAAATGCCACAATGAGTCAAGACAATGTTAGTTGTCCAACAATATCCCCCTTTTGCATTGATGGCAAGAATGTAAGATCCCCATAAAACCAAGCATGGTATTCCTCATTGTTGTTATTATCCATGGCAATCTACTACCCGTTTGTCATCAATGGCAAATAATGCACTTGAATACTCCCCCTAAACCACTGCAACCTACTCTTCAATTGATCTCGTATGTTGAGTAGCTTCCAACACACACTATAGTTGAGTAATTTGGGATGAGGAGTCATAGCCCATATCTACTACCTAAAATAGTCAAAGTGTTCTATTTTCAATGGATTAGTAAAGATATATGCAAGTTTGTATTTAGTGGCCACATATTCAAGACTAACAACATTGGCTGCAACTTGTTCTCTTAAGAAATGGAAGTTGATGGGGATGTGATTGTCCTTGGAATGCATGAAACGATTCTTAGAGATACTAATGGCACTTGTATTATCACATATGGTTGGAATAGGATCAGTAAAATCTACCTTAATATCCTTTAAGGTCTGCTTCATCTAGATAATTTGCAAGCAACAAATGGCCGTTGCAATATGCTTTACTTTAGCAGTTGATAAACAAATGGAAGAATTTTTGTTGCTGACCAATGAGCCTAAGAACTTTCCCAAAAGGACTGTTGAAACTGAGGTGCTCTTCCTGCAATCAATATTTCATGCCAAATTAGCATTAGTGTAAGCCTTCAACTTAAACTCTCTGCTTTTACCATACCACATTCCATAATTTGCTATCCCTTGAAGGTATTTGAGAAACCTTTTGACAATGATGAGATGAATTTCATGAGGGAAAGCTTTGAAATCTGGCCAAAAGACCCACTGCTTGCATGATTTCTAGCTATGAAGCCACGAGATATAGTAAGCTTCTTATCATGGATATGTATCCAGTCTAATTTACTAGCAGTGTCTCATCTTCTTTGAATAATTTGAAGCCTATAACCATAGGTGTTCTAGTTGACTTGCAATATTCCAAACCAAACTTCTTCATAGTTTCTAGTAGGTACTTGGATTGGGAGATAAACACTCAATTTTGAGACAAAGAAATTTTAAATTCCAATAATAAAGAAAAGTCTTTGAGAATGGACATCTCGAAATTTGTCTACATATAGTTTGTGAATTGATGTCTTAATTCTTACAAGTCGTTTCTGAATATTATGTGCTCCTCATATACTACTACAACCAGAAGATGATCGCCTTTATTATTTATGTATAATTTTTTATCTACAGTACCTTTCTTAAAGGTGTGTTGCTGAAGGTATCGATCTAGTCTTAAATACTAAGCTCTTGGAGCCTGTTTGAGTCCATATAAGTGCTTCTTTAGTTTTCACACAAACTCTTTATCTTTAGTGAGCGTGAATCCTTATTGATACTTAATATAAACCTTTTCTTAGAGATATCCATTGAGAAAGGTAGACTTCAAATCCATTTGATATACCTTGATATTTTTATGACTGGAAAAGGAATGAAACATTCTAATAACTTCGATTCTCGCTAATGGTGCAAAGGTTTCCTCGAAATCTACCCCCTCTATTTTGGCATACCCTTTACAGGCCAAACGTGCCTTGATCCTAATTACTTGACCCTGCTCATTTAGCTTGTTTTCTAAAACCCATTTTGATCCAATGGATTTTTTCTCTTTGCATCTTGGAACAAGTTCTCGACTGTCATTTTTCTTAATTTGATTAAGGTCTTCATTCATAGCACTCACCCAGAACTTGTCCTCACTTTCCTAGATGATATTTTTAGGCCTAATCTAAGGCAATAGGGCAGTATTTGCATAACTTGAACTACTAACAAGTTTCCCCTTGGTCTTCGAGTTTTTGGCTCTTGGTGTTTTTGGTCTTGGAGTTGTGCTCATTTCCACATCTTCATTATATGGATTTGTTTCATCTTGATCTGAGGGCCTAATGTCTTAACTTTCCTTTCCATCTAAGTTCATGTTTCCTTTGGAGGACTTATATTGTAAAGCTATTTCATCTACTACTACATCAATGCAATCATCAACCCTCTTTTTATGTTTGTTGTAACACTTGTAACCTTTACTTCGAGCAAAGTACCCAAGTAAAAAATCCTCATCAGCGCGTGAATTAAAATTTCCAAGATTTTTATCATTCCTTTTGATAAATAATTTTCTCCCGAACACCTTGAAATGTTTAACTGATGTAGGTCTTCCCTTCCATAAATCATAGGGATTTTTATCACTATTAGGCGTTAGTCATGTTCTATTTTATAGGTACACTATTTCTTGTGTTACTTCTCCCCAGAAGATGTTGGATACATTTTCCTCATCCATCATAGCTCTAGCCATTTCCTATGTTGTTCTATTCTTTCTCTCAGCTACTCCATTTCATTTTGGAATTTTAGTCACAAAATATTTCCTCCTAATGCCATGATCTTCACATAATTCTTCAACCTCTCTTGAAGTGTAATCTCCTCCTCTGTCTCACCTTAAGCATTTGATCTTCAAATATTTCTCATTTTCTACTTCAGCTTTAAAAATTTCTATATGCTTAAATGCTTCTACTTTTTCTTCTAAGCACATGATCCAAGTGGCCCTAGTAAAAGCATCAATGACAAACATAATGTAACTTTATCCTCTTGTTATTTTTTCTCTAGTTGGGCCGCAAATATCTATATCAATTATCTTTAGTGGTCTATATGAAGATAACTCTTTTGACTTAAACGAGCCCTAGTTTTCCTACAAAATTGACATGACTTATAAATTGAATTATCAAGCCTTGATAGTCTTGGAAAACCTCTCACCCCTCACATCTTGCTGACTCTAATCAAACTATCAAAATTTATATGACTAAGTCTCTTGTCCCACAACCATGCTGCATTCATTTTTCTTCAATAGAACTTTACTATAGAGTCATCAAAAAAATATACATTGTTGTGAGTTTTGATTTGTTTTCCCACTAGATTTCCATCTTTCTCATTTAAGATCTCACAGTCCTTGAATCAAAATATCACATCATATCCATGATCACACATATGGATTACACTAAACAAGTTTTTCTTAGGACCATCCACGTACAACACATTTTCAAGTTTCATCTTTTAATCCCAATTTACTATGCCTTTACTATCCACATATCATCTATTCTATTTATTATGTGTAGATAGAGCAAGTCCACATTGCATGCTCTTTTTAGTTTTTTGTTTCTAATTATCCTTATCCTTTTGAGAAGTTGGCTGCCAAATATTCCTTAGATAATTACTAGAACCTGCTTTTTCACTCACTTTCCGTGTGCTCGAAACTATTATATTTAAAAAATTCAACATCACTTAACAGGGCAGAGCAGGCATTTCAATATCTGAGAGGAGAGTTTTGAGATCTAAAATTCTTATACTTATTATATCTAGGATTTTCATCTCTTTCAACTTTGATCCTTCTATAATAAACAACCTTATGTCCAAATATGTGACACATATTAGAATAACCATAAAATAAATAAGTGTACCTATTGTTGGAAAGTTTATGAGTTTTTCCATGTGGGTACCTCTGTTGTAGAGTTGATTGATTCATTCTCTATTTGTGTGGCTCCTTGCGGTGGATGGAGTTATTATTCCAGTGATGATCTCTTATTTTCCTGGCTTCCCTTTTACCTTCATTGATTCTTTCTTGAAGCTTGTTTTCATAGCTCTGTTGTTCCTCAAATCCTTTGGACCTGAAGTTTATCTTTCCCATAGAGGATTGATGTGTTCTTGAGTATCCCACACCTATTTTATTCCCTGAAGACCTTTTCCTGTTTAGAATCTAATATATCTTTCTTGTGCCTTCTACAAATTTTTCATTTAAAACTTTCTCAGTCTCCACTCTCTCAAGATCCTTTCTCAGGGAGACGACCTCTACCTAACCATTTTCTTCCCATTCATGGATTAAATCATGAATAACTTCTTGTTGTCACTTTTCTTCTTCTAATTTGACTTTCAAGGAAATAATTTCATCTTGACATTTTTTTGTGATTATTTCCTTCTGCACCTTGAAGAACTCTTATTTTAATGATTGTTTTCTTCTTCTACTATCTCACATGTTCCATGTTTTTCTTTTAGTATAAGGGCTACATTGTCTTTTCTTTTAATGCCTTCTTCAAGTTTTTATTTTTTATAAAAAAATCTTCATTTTCTAATTTGTATATACCTTCTTCAGCACGCTGCAATTTTTCTTTTAGTTTTCTATTATTTTTCCTTACCTTCTTTAAATCATAAAGAGAACTCATGAGTTACCCTTTAAAGTCCATTATTCCTACTTCATCTTCTTCCTCTTCAGAATTAGTAATATTTTATTTCTTGGAGTCTGCTCCAAATGCCATAAGTACTTATCTAAATAATATTCTAAAGAGTTTTCATTGTCTCATTGTAGTGTTTAACTACCATATTTTGAGTAGAGGCTCTTTTTCTCATATAACTTCTTCCTCTTATGTTTTTGATATTTTTTCCTCAATTTTTGATCATATTCCTTTTCAGCGCTTTCTTTATAATGAGACTTGAATGAGAAATTTCCAACTCTCCCATAGTCAAACTATTTAAATGGCAACTTTCCTTTATATTTTCTCGAGTTGCACTTCAATTTCCTAGAAAATTGAGCCATCTCTTGATCAGATTCATGGCTAGAGAAGTCTTGATGATATTTTACTCCTTGGCCTTCTTGGACACTTTCAACGTTGCCTCCTTGGGTTCAAAATTCTCTCTTTCTACTCTCATCTCATAAGATATGAGAGTACCAAGCAACTTGTCCATCCTTAGATCCTTTAAGTTAGTCATTTCTTCAATAGCTCACTTTCACATTAAATCTCATGGGTAGGGATCTTAAGACTTTTTTAACAGTCATATATTCCTTGACTTCTTCACCAATTCCTCTTATCATATTGTTTACTTCATCAAATCTAAGGAAGTGTTCTACTATTCTTTCTTCTTCACTCATTTTTAAAATTTCAATCCTCATTCTAAAAGTTTTAAGTTTGGCATGCTTGAATTTATCATATCCTTCATGAATCTGATTGAGCTTCACCTACACTTCCTTGGCAGGCTTACAGTGCATAATATTTACAAGTTCAGATTGACTAAGGCCAAAGAGAATGACATTCTTGGATTTTGCATTATATACATAACAATAATTTACCATCTCCATCAATGGGAGGGACATCAGGAACATAATAATCTATTACTACAGAGCTCCAAACATCTACTCCTAGGGACATAAGATAGGATTCCATCATAATTTTCCAAAAGACATAGTTTTTCCCATCAAAGATGAGTATCTTCCTTGAGTAAGCATCTTGACTCTCTTCAATAGACATAATTCCCTAAGGATCTACCTAATAGTGGTTAAATTGTTCCTAAAGGAACTTGGCTATTATACCAATTGTTGAAATAACAAATTACTTGGGGTAGGGGTTGAATTAGTAATAATGAGATTCTTAGAAAAAATTATGAATACGTACTTATGTTTTTCCTGTATTGTTTGTTTATGAGACCATTCATACATAATATAAATGAATAGCAAGATAAGACACTCACAAATACATACAATCCATCACATGAGTATCATACACATATTGACTCTCACATGTTTACGTGGAAACACAAAGGAAGTAACCACCAATCTATTTGTTATATGATGTAAATTAATCACCTAGTTAATTACATCAATTTGTTTGTGAGCATCCACTCACAAGAGGCACTAACCCCCTTAAGATAGCAAGCACCTACTTTCCAAGAGGCTCAAACCTCTTATGAATGTAGGCCACCACCTTCTTTAGCCATTTTTCTACCTTTCATACAATTTTCAAACTAAAAATAAAGGAAAATACATATATAGTGAAATACTAATATGGCTCACTAAAGAAGCATACTTCCACTCTTGGTCCTCTAATATTCCATAAGCTCTGTCGGCCTCACACAACAACACCATATCATCTGCACAATACTACATATACTCTACGCTAATCCTTTTGTTCCACAGTCTCTCTGTGACACTCTACTTCATTCCAACAATTTGGTCCAACTTCACAACTCTCATGCAATCCGCTCTATTATCTTTAGCACATACAAAAAAAAATTCTTCCCCCCTTTTTTCAATGGAAATCATAGGTTTTTTTCCACTGCTCCACTCTACTCAATGTTGTCTATGTTGTTATTTCCACACTACCCGAGTGTACATCTGTATGACACCTCCATACTATCGTTGTGTTTACTGCTTGAGTTATGTTGTGGTATTAAACATGAGGATGGGCTCTTGATCACTTCAACAACTCTCTGTGTGATCCTCCATGCTGAAATTTTAAAATTAGTCCACCTGTGCCCACTGGAAAGACTCCGCATGCCTATTAAATTGATCACAGAGCTCAAAATGTACTCCAACATGGCTCTGTTGTTCCCTTAATTCATTGAAGCATGCAAACAAGATCATAGATCCCTTACTTTTTCTTGATACATACTCAATTATCTATTTTTGCATGTCATGGTCCTCCCTGCCTTGACCCAACTATATTTGACAGTGGCCATTCACTCCATTAACGATATCCTTTCATTTTCATTTTCTCTCTAGTTGTCGTTCCATTCACCCTTAACACTTTGTACTATTTTATCATATCCATAACTCATTGTAACTTATATTAAAATAATGATACGAAATCACATAATTTTGATTCATTTAGCCCGTTGGTGCTTAGCCCCCTTACTGTTCCTTTCTCATATGATCTCTTCCTAATACTGCTAGCTTAGTGCTTGGGTGATAGGGCATTTACGCTACTATTGGGGGACTATCTCCCTTTGTATAGCTCTCTCCCTTCTTTATTTTTTGGTTTCTACATCCAGGAAAAAACATACATCAGAACTACCTACATCGTTACTTTATTCAAAGTTCATATAAAGTGAAGTTTTGAAATCCTAGACCACTGCTCTTCTCCATAGTTCTTAGGTGCTAGTCTTGTTCTAAACTGTTGTTTCTATTAGTCCCCTTGACCACACGCCAACAAATCAGAGCCCCTTTCATCATAAATGTTCTCCAAAAAAAAATTATGGACGAGTTTCAAATCAACCTCTGAAATAATTCCCACATGGCATCAGACAACACTTGGTTGCTCTATATTTTCTATGCCCTTGACTCCTTGGTTCCTCATGACCGAGTGTCATTCCACATTGGAGAACCTTTATCGAATCATAAATTTTCTATAAAACAATTAGATAACAGTTACAAAAACTCGAACCTCTAATATGTCGACCTCTGAGATGAAATCACATTATCGTCATCACTCCATGTGGTGCATCCTTAGTGGTGATACGTGTCACCCAAATTTTCTCCATTAGGCCACCAAAAATGCCAAATCAAACTACCGCGTATCCACCATACATCCATGTCATCTTGATGCCATATTCTATGTTAGTTACTCAAGGCCAATAACCTATTGCGATGGGCCCAATTGGGGGGGAGAGAAGGGTCCGTGAGTTCTTGGTTTTTCAATGAGTTCCTTTGTATTTCTTCTCCTTTGAAAACCTCAATACTTTCAAATAATTTCAATTTACAAGGAATTACAAGTTTTCAAGGTTTTGATGGCCTCAATCTTCTGAGTTTCTAATATCAGGTCTCAATGTGGTCTGACCTCCGATGTTCCGGTGGCCTCTAGGTTTTGATATTCTGATATGCCCTCTCCTATGAGGTTCTAATATAAAATCTCAATGTGTTTCTACCTCTGATATCATATTAGAACTTTTTTTCAAAAGGATTATAAGGGACTCAAACCTTCAATATTCTATCGTCCCGAGGTCTGGATCTGCCAACCTACTTTAATATTACGACCTGCTTAGGAATAAATTTGGAAGTCAACAAATTTTTATCCACGAGGCCATTTTTAGACTTCAACACCACATTGGAAAGCTATTCTAGAGAAATTTCAAGTGGAGAAGTTATGATTTAGGCTTTGATCCCATATGCTACCTAAGAAATGGTTGAAAAGTCTCTACCTAAATTCTTGTCTCGTTGACATCAATCTTAACATACCAAATGTGACAAGCCATCCAGAAAATGCCAAGTGTTCAACAAATGTTTACGCAATGTAGGCACTCGTGTACTAGCTAGGTGGCACATTTCCATTAGTTTTATATTTGTGTATTCATATTCTTTACATAGCCTTTGTATATTTATCTGGAATCTGTATGGGGTATGCTACATGGAGATGTAACTTTGTTTATGCTTTGATTGTAAAACATTTGGTGGAACAATGAAAGCGAAATCAATGAGAGGAGACCAGGCTATACAATTTTGTTGTCAATCATTATATGAGTCCCAGTTAAAAATATAAACACCAAACTACAATGTTATTAGTTAATGGTATGATTTTATTCTCAAATTGAGTTTTTTTGTTAGGAGACCTAATAATATTTAGTGTGGTGTATTTACTCAATTCAAAAACCTCATAATGTTTTATAGGATGTAGTTTTGAAAAAGAAATTTTATATTAACACAAATTCCAATTATTTCTTTTTGTTGTTTAAAATAGAACGTGATTCAGAATATTTTTACGCTTCATTTCCCTATTGCTTACTCAATATACATTTTCTTTCCTATCCCATAATTTTTAGAATTGTAGAGTATTTCAGAGATTCCTACAACCCTTGATATTGTTTCCTTCAACTTGATATTTTGTATTTAGTATTCTACATGGTATTTATTTTTCCTATAAGAATATCCATGACTGAAGTGAGGCTTCATACAAGTTGGTTGTATCTCATTTGTAGGGTATTCATTTTAATCTGTAGTTAATTGACTTTTTCAAGAATTTCCATATGTTTCTCTTCAAAATTCCTTAGTCATCCTTACAATTTCTTTTCTTTGAGTAATTATATTTAGAGTTCAACATGTGTCACTATTAGCATATAAATTTTTGATAATTTTTCTTTTACTTTCCTATCACAGTTCTCAAACCAGGAGGTAGCTCCACAAAACGAATTGTGTCGTTGAATTAACATTGGTCATGGATATATACAAGAAGGGAGAGACTCCTGGGCTTCACCTCCCCGTGTCTCTTCATATTCTTATTCTGTATTATTTACTACTTAAATTATTTACATATATTCACCAAATTCCAATGATTAGGTTTCAACATTCTCCCCCTTGATTTGAAGGGTTGTTGGTGAGTGTAAGCATTGTTATGAACCATTCAAACTTTTCTCTTTATGGATGAAATGTAGCTCTCATTGGTCCCTATAATCAAAAGATCATCTACATATACCACAAGATATATAAGTTTTTTTCAACTTTCTTAACAATCAATGTTTCATCATCAAGATCATAATGTTTGAATTCTAGTTTCATAAGATGCTTAGTTGAATTTTCATACTAGGCTCACAATGCTTGCTTGAGGCCATAAAAGGATTTCACAAGCTTGAATACTTTGTGTTATTGGTCCTTCACAAAAAATCCTTCTAGATGGGACATAAAAACATTCTCTTTTAGATATCCATTCAAGAAAGTAGTGTTTACATCCATTTGATGGACTTTCCAGCTTTTCAGAGCTATCAAGGTAAAGAGTGTCTGAATGGAAGCCCATTTTGAATGGGGGGGAAAAGACTCCTCATAATCAATCCATTCCTTCTATGCAAAACCTTTTTCCACAAGTTTGGCTTTGTGATTGTCAAGTGAACCATCAACTTTATACTTGTCCTTGTCGACCCACTTGCAACCAAATGGTTTGGTTCCCAATGGACGATCAACCAGCTTCCAAGTGCCATTCTTTATCAACACATCATACTCCTTTTTCATTGCTTATTTCCATTCATAATGAGAATTAGTTTCTTTGAAGGAAGTTGGTTCCAAATCTGTAGAAAAATTCAATTCACAATCCTAAGAAACATCCATATCAACAAGTGAATCAGAATCATATACATCACCTCCGTTTTTCTTGGTTATATTTCGTGTTCATGTCTTTCTAACCTCATCAGGATTAATACTTTCAAGTGTCTTTGTAATCCATTTTGGAGGACCTTTCTGAGATGGCCCCGGTCATTGAGTGGATTGACTTGTGACTGAATCAACATTCAGCCTCCCAATTCTATTAATCACATCACTCAAAGTATCATCAATGGTTTGAGCTTCATCTAGGGGAGAGAGTGCTTTAGAAGAGGATTCCATATATTGATCCAGTATAGGAATCCCCCCTTCAAGATGTGGAATCTGATTATAAAATTATTAAAAGGATTTTTCATGCCCCAATCCATCCAAGTGATCAAGTTGTCGATCAAGAACATTGTCATCATTGGCGGATTCAAGAATATTACATCTCCAGATACAACAAACTTCTTATTAAATTCATCATAGAGATAGTGTGCTTTGAATGTATTTGAATACCCCAAGAAGATACACTTACGACTCCTTGCACCAACGTTTTTCTATGTTCCTTTGGTATCAAGGCATAACAAGTGAAACCAAAGACCCTGAGATTCTTTACTGAAGGAATGTGGCCATACCACATTTCATAAGGAGTATTGTTTATAATAGCATTAGATGGACATATATTCTTTACATGCACAACATATAGAACTGCATAAACACAAAACATAAATTTTACAGTTTTGAAAACATCATGGAACATACCATATTTAAGATTGTCTTGTTCATTCTTTCAGCTGCTCCATTTTGTTAGGGATTATAAGGCACATCTATTTGATGTTTGATCCCATGCTAGGGAATATAGGTTTCAAATTCATTCGAAGTGTATGATTTTCCATTATAAGTTTGAATCTAGCCAATATGAGATTGTTCATCATTTTCAATCCATGTATGAAAGTTCTTGAATGTTTGAAAAGCATATGATTTGTTATTAAATAAATTAACCAACACATTCTAGTGTAGTCATAAATAAATGCCATCGTATGTTTATTTCCATTTGCAGAATGAACAAGGATTGGACCAAAAAAATCAGAATGAATGAGTTCAAGTTTTCTATGTTCTTTGGATGTGAATCGTGAAAAGATTGTTTTCGATGCTTTCCTAGAATACAAGCATCAAATTGCTTCTGTTTCCTAGGAATTGTAGGCAAGCCAGTAACACCGCTTTTCTCCAAGATACAAACGTTTTCATAATTCAAGTGTCCAAATCTATAATTCCATAAAAGACTTGATGGAAATATACCTTCATCATAATGACAACTATATGATAAGTTTTGTGCACAAACATAGGTATCTTGCAGCTTCAGAAGTCTTTCTTCTTCTATACCCTTCATGACAAGTGAGTGATATGATGATTTTATCGACTCAACCTTTCCATCAAACATATGAATTGAGTGTGCTTGCTAGCGGACGTGGAAGTAGGACAACAAGTTTCTCCTCAGCTCTAGGATATATAAAACATTGTGTAGAAGAAATTCTAGAAGACCAGACAATTTGAGCCGTATTCTGTGAAGCCCTGATTGCTCGAGTTTTGATTTATCTACAAAGTATACTACTCCATCAGCATTGTCAATAAATTCTTCAAAAAAACATCTTCTAAAATTCATGTGGTAAGTTGTCCCTAAATCAAGCAAACAATGATTTTTCCAAGAAGTAAGAAAAATATTAAATAATTCTTTAGTTACTCCCATATTACAATTTTCCATGATATAATGAGCAGATTCAAGTGCTTTACCTTTGTCTTTGTCATTGGTTTTACCTTGGGCTTGATTCCTTTCCTACTCAATTATGTCCCAAGGCAACTTACATGTCGACGCATCATGCCCATCTCTATTGCAATGTATACAATGAAGATGAGGTTTTTTTCCTTGAGAGTGTCTACCTCCCCGCCTCTAAAATTTCTTCTTCCTCTTCATCTTCAACAACCTATTCCTCTAGAAGAATATTGAACATGATTCTTATCTCTCTGTGCAAGACACATAGCTCCTTCAAAAGACTGAGGAGTTTTCTTCTTCCCAAAAGCTTTCTTTCTCTTAGTAAAATTCTTCATAAGGGATGCAAAGGTAATCTCCTTGAGGTTTCCACTTGCTTGCAATGACTCAAGATAATTTGAATAAGTGAGATATAGTGCCTAGACAAAATCTATGAGAGTAATGTCTAGTTGAACATCAAGGGTCTTTATATCATGCATAATAGATCTTACTTCTGATGCTAAAGCAAGATGATCATCATTTTCCAATTCAAGACTGAACAATTTAATCATCAATTGGACAACTTCAAGTTTAGAGTGTGAGTCATAGAGTTCCTTCAACTTATGTAAATCTTCAAAAGCATTTGCAAATGGTGAAATATTGTTACTCACGTCTTCATTGACAGATGCTACAACCAAGGCATAGGCCTTACGATTCTTGTTTTCCCAAATGGTGATCTCCTTATATGAGGTGTGATTTGTGGGTTTATTATCTCCTTCTTCAACACAAACTCCTTTCCACAACTCATTGAAAATGAGAGTTTGTTTTATCTTCCTTGACGATTCACGATAGTTCTCTTTTCCCGAGATAACTACACTAATAATAGATATTAATGAATGGATTTTAAATGTGTGTACTGTAAAAAGATGTACTTATGTTGCAAATATACTGTAAGAAATTGCACTTATGTTGGTAATATGTGCAGAAAAATGAACTTTTATATATGAAAACAAAGATATTATTTGGGGGAAGTGGTATATTGGGGAGAGTATATATCGGGGAGGGAGTGTTTTAGGAAGGGTGTATATGGGGGTGGGATTATATAGGCAAAGGGGCATAGATATATAACCGGAGGCATGGTATCAACAATGCAGAGGTATTAATTGTGATACCAATTGTTTGGAGGTATTCCATAATGTGTTCAACGTATGACCAAGAATAGGGCGGAGGCCTGGAGGCACGATATTAACTATGCAATATTGGAGAAGGAGGTTTGGATCTGCATGGAGGGAGTAGTGTTCAACATTCAAAGTACTTATGTAGTAAGAGGAGGAGATAGGTGGGTGGTATGAGGAGTTGATCAATTCAATAATGGTCCATTTGTATGCATTGATGGAAGTGTTCACTGCGTAAGAGCAAGGGATAATGAGTTTGAACTAGGAAAAATGGGAATGAAAATTTGGATAACATTGAGGGTTTATGGTGACAAAATGGTTCATGTGATTAAAAAACATTGAGAGCATTAGAATGAAGAAGTCATACTCAGAAGCATAACATATGTGGTGGGTTCACATCAAAATTCCCTTCACATATTTGAAGTAATAATTAATATATTTATCAGAGGATACCTACATGGAGGAAACAATTCAGAGACCCACAAGGTAGTAAAGGTGAATATAGTCAGTGGAAACCACATTGAAGAACATCAGCCACATTCACACCACTATTTTTCACCACTCAAATTCCATTTCACCTCCATCTTCAATGCACTAGGCACAACACCTCTAAGTAGAACACCATTTGACACAACAGTGTGATCCATTCTTCACAGGAGGAAAATAAATGCCTCAATACAA
Organism: Pinus tabuliformis; assembly: GCA_031772625.1. Taxonomy (NCBI): domain Eukaryota; kingdom Viridiplantae; phylum Streptophyta; class Pinopsida; order Pinales; family Pinaceae; genus Pinus; species Pinus tabuliformis. Next base: position 1,491,884,573 of record CM062817.1, read on the forward strand.
CAAATTGACCCTTCAGTAGCCTTGACCAGTGCATTCAATAATGCACGAAATCTTGCAGGGATAAGACAAAGAAATATTGAATGGATACCATTACACTGGCAATGAGAGCAGAACAAAATATTAAAAAATGCAGTGGGTGTGCGTTGAGCGTATGGAAAGGAAGAGTATGAGAAACCACCAAGGCAACGTAGGTGTGTTGGATGTATATGAGGTGATAGTTCAGAAAACTATACAAAACAAGAGGGAGTTATAAATGCAGGAAAGCTAAAAAAATGGACTTGGATTTGATACCATGTCAGGCCAGGGGGTAACTCAAAATGAATTGTGTCTTTGCATTAATATTTCTCATAGATATATATAATCATGGAAAGACTCTTGGGCTTCATGTCCTAGTGTCCCTTCATATTCTTATTCTCCATTATTTACTATTTACATTATTCACATATATTCACCTAATCCCAATGATTAGGTTTCAATAATAGTAAATGGAGATAGAAAGGTTTTGATACTTCTACTTTTATTTTTATGCATATATCACAATAAATGAGGTTTTAAAATTTCTCTAATTTGAGTAATTCTATTTAGAGTTCATCATGTGTCATTGTTGGGATATAATGATTTGATAATTTTTCATTTACTTTCCTATCACATTAAATGGGGATAGAGAGGTTTTTATCATTTTACTTTTATTTTTACGAAAATGTCATAGTAAATGAGGTTTGATATGCGGTTTGGTACTTTTACTATTTACTATTTTATGGAATTTTTATATTATAAGAAGTGACTTGTTCAATGTTTCATTATTCACTCATTTTTAATTGAATTAACTTAGGTATAATGTGTAGAGCCATAACAAAAAATCCCATTTTCATTCTCAAGTAATATTTTTTCCATTATAATCGGCTATTAATGTGCCTTCTAGAATGAATTTTGGTTACAATGTCACAAACAACATGGAATAAAATGACCTAGGCTATATGTAAAAATATGTGTGTTACAAGAAAAAGAGTCAATCTATCCAAAATCCAAATCATAATGTGGTTTCAACAAAAAATATATAACACCCTTATTCTTGATGGCCTCGAGAATCTTTAGTACCCATACTTGTTTAGTTTCCTGCTTGAGCCAAGTATGTTGGCCTACCTATAGTGGTGGATTAAGATATGTTGGGTTTCTGCCATATGATTTAGTCGAATACCTCACATACCTCACATTTGTGCTACTAACCTTTGCATTAAGTGGAGGTGTCTGATGAGCATACATAGAATTGACCCTTGCACTGGTAGTAATAAAGCAAGTCGGTAAACCACCATTTTGATAGTGAGGGAATTGAATTTTTTTGAGCTCTTGGAATAATGGTGTATTATATGCAATATGGCCCAATTTGTTTGACATCATCCTCGTTTTATTAATTGTCCTTGAATCATTATCAACAATATTGGTCATCCATTGTTCCTTTTCAAGAATTTGTTGACCCTCTATTGCTTCATTATCCTCTATTACCATTTTTTATGGTCCTTCTCTTTCCTTAGTTTCTCTCTTTCAATCCTTTCCTCTCCTCAATATTGTGTTGCAACAATCCTTCTTGCCTTGTTCTCCTTGGCTAAATCCTCACTTTTCTATTTTAATTCCTAAATTTCAAATTTATTTTTTAAGACTCAACTAATAGTGTTATTTAGTCATCTGAGGTGAGTAATTGTGAAATTTGGACCAAGCGAAGACTACCTAGTGTTCCTTTGTTTCTTTTCATTGACAATTTATCTACTAGTAGCTTTAGGAACTGACCAAGTAACTTATCCTTCCCTACCACCTACATTTCATTGCTTGACACATGCCTTTTAATATGTAGGACAACCGTTTGAATTATATTTTTCTCTTCATCTGATGCCTTATTATGTGAGTTATCTTTTTCAATTCATATATTTTCCACAAAAATAGAACAATTTAATTCTTCAATCATGTTGGTTGTGAAGGTTCGTTCATGTTTTGTTCATTGGCTATTGAGATACTATGTTGTTCAAATAAATCATGGCTTCTACCAGCCATGGTGGTGGAGTTACCTAGCTTGGAAATGTCAATTGGTCATTTTTGTTTCCTAGTGCAATATTAGTAATTCATTTTCAACTACAATGTCATTTTGAGTTGCATGTTCAACAAATTCATTAATAATGTCAATAGCAGAAGTTCCATGTGCTTCAGTTGGTAGAATGACATCCATGTTATTATCAATAAGTTCAATATTATATTTTGTTTCACTTACATGTTCATTTCCATTGAAATCCATTAGACATTTCTCCTCTAGAAATGCGTGTTGGAAAACTTCAAGCCTCAAGCCTTAAGTTGTGGCCTTTGAACACCTAAACTATGAAGTCTCCCATTTTTTCTCCTACCAAAACTATGCATTGGGAAAATCCAAGCCCCAGGCCTTAACCTTGAACTCTTGAACCCCTCAATTTCAAAATGCTTTGACCATGGCCATCCTAAACTACGCATTGTACAGTCCCAATCCTTAGTCCTAAAAATACGTAATCCCTCAGTCAATCGCTCAATTAGTCACTTGGTTCCAACTCGAAGAAGTGATTTCATGAAACATTTTAGATTAATATTTTTCAGAATAATCTCAGCTTGTCATGATTTGTTTTTATTTTTAGGTACTTTATCTTATCATGACAGGATGATGGTGAAGGAAATGGAGAAGGAGACCACGGTATAAGAAACCCATGGAGATTAAAAGATGTTATTATCATCAGGCAAGAAGACAAAGGGACACTAGATTGTGACAACAGTTGGAAATCAAGGTCACATTGAAGACTCCCTAACTTCAAGCTTTATGGAGGAGGAAGAAGAAGAACATGTTCAATCTTTCAAGAGACACTAAGAAAACAATAGAAAATAATGACTTGATAATTCTGTATCATCTTGCATTCCATGCCATCAGTTCCATGTCATGTCCTATCATGATTCATCCTTTTCTACATTGTTTGTGGACTATGTAAATTCAATATTGGAGAAATGTAATGTAAAGTGGAATTCCAAGGGACATGTATAGAATGTGAAAAGTCATGTACGATTCGTAAGGTTATAGAGAAGGAAAATGGAAATGAGGGTAATCCAAGAGTCACAAGGAAGATAAATGATCAACCCATTTGTTATATATACACCCTCATTGCTCACGTAAAAGGAATATCCACCTTAGCTCCTCCTAGCGGGTATTGGAGAGGAAGATGGTTCTTTTGGAGGATAAAGTGTCTACTCTAATGCTCCACTATTTGGGCTAGCTATGTTCACTATCTTTATGTATCTTGGAACATTTTCTGAATTCAAAATCACATTGAGCCAACACACTTTCATGTGTATGTCGTAAATATTGTAAGACTATTCTTTGAATGTTTATGATGCACATTTGCTTCATCTATACGAAGGAAAATGAACTATTTCAGTGGCTTTGGTACTTATCTTGTTGAAGGTGTGTTTTATTTGTTTTAAAAATTATTGCTTCCATGTGAACTATTTTTCTAGTTGGTCAATGAGTCATTCTTATGTACATGCTCATGTGTCTTTTCTAGATTAGTACTATTACTTACCTTCAAAAGGCTCACTTTTCATTCCCTTTTGGTAGAAGAACCTTGATATGTCTTCAATTGAACATCCAAAAGGCATACTCACTTGCTAATATGAAATTACCTATGTATGACTCTCTCATGCTAAACACTGAAGCCAAGGAAAATCTATAAGAATATATAACATTCGGGCCTTAGTTCCGAAAGAGCTCCTATATTAAATGGTGTAAAGCATAATTGGGACTTTTAATGAGGGAGACCTCTTAGTTGATGGAATTATAGCACTGTAAACATTTACTCTCTAGCCCTACTAGAGAGTAAACTAGCTTCAGGAAACTATTCACAATGAAAAATTTTCAATGCTTTTTGAGTTCTGGTAAATTGAATAACCATCTAAATGCAGTGGGATTTAGATGAATTTTTCTTTCTCCTAGCTTAATTGTGCTCTTCTTAAGTTAAAATTATTTTCACAGAGATAACCAATTTCTTTGAAATCATATACCTTCAAAACAAACACAACTTTTGTTAATCCAGTACTCCAAATCTCATTTCATTTTTTCTCTTTTGTTTATAGATTCACATGTCACACATACATTCTTGACTAGTCAAAGCTATCATCGATGCCAAAAAGTGATTTAATTGTATCACTACAAATAGCTTTTTTTCCTTCACTTGCTACCCATTTTTGCTTTGTAGTAAAAAAAATCTATCAACGAATATTGTATTCAAATCCCATTCCAATTTTCTATTCTCTATTTTCTTCACAAAAAATGGCTATTATTATTACTCGCGTGAAAACGTTTACACATGACACACCGAATAAAAATAAATTAAAGATACCAAATCCAATTTTTACAAAGATTGAGAGGAAAATTTTCTAAAATTCCAAAAGCATCATGCCGATTTACTTGTCACTTCTCTCCTCCAATAGCATTGATATATGTGTCATAATTAGAAACATAAACTTATGATATACAATAATAGTCATTTTTTACCAAGACAGTAGATTTGCCCATAAGGACAAAACTCACTGCAATTCGATTTTTTTTCAATGAAAAATTGGCAACGCATGCGTTTGAATCATGTTTTCCGATAGTGGAAATGGATTCAACACCCTCAAAAACCCCATTGGCAAAATTTCCTATACTACGAAAAATCACCACAATCCAGTATTTATTTTTTTCAACAAAAATCTAAGATAAAGAGTGTTTGAATCACGATTTCTGATGTTGTAAATGGATTTAGTATGATTAAAAAGTCAATTTACAGCTAAGATGATGAAATTTGACAATTGTAACCTCAAGTTACAAAAAAAAATCCACCATATTTTATATGGAATGTCCTTAAATTTCCATTGTTTTTCAACCAAGTTTGGAGAATTGTATAAATAGCTAGAAATAGTAAAGTGCATAAGGAATTCCAAAATTAAATATTATGCCAACATATATTTAGCTACCTTTTATGAATAATGGACTTGACAGTTGGTCCCCATTACTTTGTAAAACCCAATGAAATTTGATTTATGAATGACTTGACACATTTATTTCTCACAAATTTTGACACCTAGTTTTGATGCAGTGGGAGCCTTATTCTGCACAAATAGATTTAATTTTGAACTCTTTGATTTTTGTGGATGCAAAATAATTTAATTATTGAAAATAAAAACATTAATTTATAATATAATAGGAACAAATACAAAAAGAAATTTGTAAACTAGAAATAATAAATATTTGTCGATTAAATACTTATTGCTATTACCCAATATTAGATTATGTTTTTAATGGTAGAACATATGTGTGGAACAAATATGGGAAATATTGGTACCTTGTGTGTATTGGTATATTTAATAAATATGTGTGCACGCACATACTCGGTAAATTGAATCTTCAAAGCACTAATATTGACCCGCACATGTGATTTCTATTAGTAAGGGAAAAGACATTGAAATGATTAAAAATGTGGATGACGGAACATTCCATTTAACATTAGGATTCATTCAAGATAAAAAAGCCAATGACTTAACCTAAACAATACAAGTCAAGTGATGGAAGATAACACTATGTCATATTCCTTGCTTCTCACACATGTTCTCCTACAACTGTTACTATTACCCGCATTAAAACTGCTACACATGACATGTTGAATAACTAGAAATCAAATAAACCAAAGCTAATCACAATCCACTCATTTAATATCAGCATTATACGTGTCATAAGAATCATAAATATACCATACAAAATAAGTTCGAACTAACTGTAATCATGATATTGAGCTAAGAAACTACCAAATGCTAATAGGAAAGAAAAAAAGGTGAATTGGTTTAAAAACTTGTAGTATTGCAGTGTTTCTCTATTTATACACTACTATTAGCATCCATAATTTAATATAAATTCCATTGAGACACGATTCAAAATTCAATTTCAACTTCGAAGATAACAATTATGTAAGGAAGCAGAAGCTCAGACGATAGTCCAAGCTCCTAAATGCATTTTGCAAAGACAAAATATTACATGATCTATTCCTCACAATACATAAATGATTAGAAATGGATGTTATCTCTATCATCAGATATCTTATTTCCTTCCTCTGTCAACAATTTCAAAATTATTTTCAACTCATTTTCTTTATAAGTCAGCACCTGTATGTCACAAAATCTTTGTATCAGAAATAAAGTTGACATCCATACCTCTCTATATTTCTATTTTTTGTCCCATCATTAGTATTTATATCTATTATTATTATTATTATTATTATTATTAGTAGTTCACAAATCAAATAATGGGAACAAAGTAAGTTGTTTTTTCTATCACTACAAATAACATTTCTCCCTCACTATACTAGCTAATTCAAACATGTGCAGACTTGTTTCCTTAGAAATCACCAACTACCACTATTTTTCACCTGAAACATGCTACAAAGATAAATGGACCATTTAGATTTGTTATGATCTCGATGTTTGTCCTCTGATTAATTGAAAATAGACTTGTGGGTAAATACTAGCCCTCACAACATTCACTCTGGTTACTACATATCTTCCCATTGATTCGGAAAGCTATAGAAGCATTAAAACATCAAATATAATAATAGGGTTTTCATATAATTTCAACATGATATAAATCAACATGTGTGGCACTATAGAGAAAATTCATTGTGCACAAAAATCTCTCAAACATTCATTGTGTGAACCTTTGCACTTCGTACAATATATTAATAATAAAATAACCACTGGTCTCATAACAGAGTGTGAGTGAAGCTCTCGGGATATCAAATATAGAAACATGATTTTCAAAACATTAAAATGCTAATACTAATGTATATTTTTAAAATAACACAAATGCATATGTACTCTAAAGATTTCATTGGGTGAACCTAGGCACTCTTATGAATCTATTAATAATAAAATAAGCACTACTCTTGCGCACAATCTACTAATATCAAATTGCAACTGCAATGAATCTAAATGAGTTGGAAACACATTACAATAAAAATATCCCTTCTCTCTTCCCTCATTCCACTCAAATTTCGCACATCCCTCATTCCTCATATGCATTTATTCTTTGCACAACCACTACACAAGCACAACCACCTCCACACAACTTTGTCCACGCAACAAATTATGGACTCAACAATGCCCTTCGATCAATAATTGACATTTGAAGGTGATATTAATTGATGTGGCTCCCAAACATTGTGCGGAGGAATCATTTGTTACAAAATACATTAGTAAATAAGTATATTTGTTATTTTAATAAACTTTGCATAAAGATTTCGGCATAGTGAAATACCTACGCATATGCATTTTTTCTCCTCACATGCATTTATTATCCTCACATGCTTCCTTTGAACAACCTAGTCAATTGTGTGCGAAAATATCTAAAGCTTTCATTCTATGAAACTCTGCGTTCTTTAGAATATATTAATAACAAAATAAGAACTTCTCTTGTGAACAATCTACTAATATACAATTGCACATGCACTAAATCCAAAATATTTGAAAACACATCACAATTAAAATAGCCCTCCGCACTTCCCTTATTTTGCAAAAAAAAATCACATGCATTTGTTCTCGAGATATCCTCGCACATGGACAACCGCCTTCACACAACTTCATCCAAACAATTATTTCCATAGCCATTATCACACTTCAATCAATCATTGACATTCCAAATTGATACTAATTAATATAGGTCCCATATGTCATGGGGAGGAAACATTTTGCAAAAGTGTGGAAAATTTATGATAGTCTACACTTCTACACTTCTTTGTAAAGTTAGCTAAGAACATAATAGTGGGGACTAACATTTTCTATAGGCGTCGACATAGAAAAAAGTATTTTTATAAATTCTGTGATTAAAAAATTTGTTAATGAGTGTAGGCATGTATGAATTGTGCAAAAGGACCACCCAATGAAATATTGGAAGCTTCCTCGGCATAATGGACTTCCTCCACAATCTTAAACATATGCCTATTTACATAAAGATAAACATAAACAAAGCTTTCACTGTGCAGAGAGCACAACCTTTAGCCAATTTACTAGCAAAGTCTCTAACATGGAAAAAGAGACACTAAGAAAACAATAGAAAATAATGTCTTGATACTTTTGTATCATCTTGCAGTCCATGCCATCAGTGTCATGTCATGTCATGTCATGAGTCATCATTTTCCACATCATTTGTGGACTATGTAAATTAAATATTGGAGAAATGTAATGTAAAATGGAATTCCAAGAGACATGTATAGAATGTGAAAAGTCATGTAGGATTTGAAAGGTCATAGAGAAGGTGAGCAGGCATGAGGGTAATCCAAGAGTCAGAAGGGAGGTAAATGATCAACTCATTTGCTATATATACACCCTCTTCACTCATGCAAAAGGACTTTCTACCTTAGCTCCTCCTACCATTCATTGGAGAGTAAGATGGTTCTTTTGGAGGATAAAGTGACTACTCTAATGCTCCACTATCGGGGCTAGTTATGTTCACTATCTTTATGTATCTTGGAACATTTTCTTAATTCAAAATCTCCTTGAGCCAACACACTTTCATGTGTATATTGTAAATATTGTAATACTATTCTTTGAATGTTTATGATGTACATGTTTTTCATATGTACTAAGGAAATTGAACTATTTTGGTGGCTTTGGTACTTATCTTGTTGAAGGTGTGTTTTATTTGTTTTAACAACTATTGCTTCCATGTGAACTATTTTGCTATTTGGTCAACGATTCATTCTTATGTACATGCTCGTGTGTCTTTTCTAGATTAGTACTATTACTTGTCTTGAAAAGGCTCACTTTTCTTTCCCTTTTGGTAGAATAACCTTGATAGGTTTGTAATTGAACATACAAAAGGCATACTCACTTGCTTATCTAAAATCACCTATGTATGACTCTCTCGTGCTGAACGCTGAAGCCAAGGAAAATTTATAAGAATATATGGAATTCAGACCTTAGTTCCGAAATAGCTCCTATACTAAATGGTGTAAAGTATAATTGGGACTTTTAATTAGGGAGACCCCTTAGTTCATGGAATTATAGCATTGTCAACATGTACTCTCTAGCCCTACTACATGGGAAAGGAGCCAATAGGAATTCCTAAACAATTGCCTAAAAATATGTTGAAATGTGGCAACAAGAATATTCCAATTTTAATTTGTCCTTGAATTAAAATTGAGAATTAAAATTCGAATTTAGTCTCACCAGCTACTTGAAAAATAATTAACTAATTCATCTTGAGTTAATTCATTGCATAAATTCAAGCTAGAAGTCTTTGTGATGTCATGCAACAGTTATCTGTTAAATTAAGGAGATTATCCCTTCATTAAGGAAATACAAGTGAGTTGTATTTGAGTTGTAATTAGTTAGCTCAATTAACTGAGTTAAGTCCAATTAAATTAGTTCCAAACAGTTTGAGGAATTAATTGTGATTTTAGTTAGTTAATGCATGCATGCAACAAACCAGTGTACTCCATATAAGTGAAGATTCTATCATCGATAACTCATGCATGTCAGAGAAAGACCCAATTGATATTAATGATAGGAACATTGTACTATCAGTTGCATGAATTTTCCTATAAGGAAAACTCTTGCATGGAGAAGGAATTCATTCCTTGAGATTTTCACAGTTTTACAGGGTGTAAGATTAATGTGAGTGATTTGTGTCACACTTTGTGATATCTGGAGCACCCAAGAGAAACTGCACAAGGAAATAGGAGGTTTGGAGAGCAAAGGAGAAGGAATATGAGCATTCTATTTTGTCTATGAGCAGTAGTGAGGGGTTGTACTAAGAGCTGGATAGATGTAAGAGCTAAAGTTGTGTGTAATCTTGATATATTTCCACGTGTATGATAATACAGATAGTAGGTTTTTTAGCTGAGGCTTTGCCCATAGTATTATTTTGTGTTTCATGTGTATTGATTCTTCTTCTCTGTTAGGGAAAACTTGATTGCTTACTAGCATGCCATGAAAGTTCAGCCACCAATTGAAGGCCAATAGAATCTCTCCTAGTAGAGTTATGGTGAGATAAGACTAGGGGAAGCTTGTTGCATGTTGTGGGAAAGCTATAGCTAGCTACATTGAAGTTCCTAATATAGTGCGTTTTAATGCAGCACTTTCTTTTGGATTATTTGACTTGCTTAGAAGGTCAAGAATGTTTTAGCTCGAAAGAAACAATTTATAAGAGGAAATTGAATATCTCAATATATTATAGTATAGAAAACTAGTAAAAGTTGGTGGACGAACAAATAGATAAATTATTAATTAAAAAACTTGAACCAAAACCTTACCTTGTGTTGACATGGCTAATGTTAAATCCTAAATAAAACACCTAACCTCTATGTGTTAAATCCTATCTATACTATTTCTAACTACTCTAATCTAGTCTTAGATATCCTAATCAATCCCGAAAAATCATAATACATAGGCTTAAACATCATATATATGTTCAACACGAGCGTGATAAAGAAGATTAAACATCATGCATAGATTCAACTCCAAATGAATCAATCATTGAATTCACGACTGGACAAGACTGTATTAAAGCTAAATTTCAATCCAATCACTCATATAGGAATCAACATCCTTTTATGGAATCAAAACTACAACTGATGTTTAACTTAGTTTCAAACTAGAGACTATTCACATGTTAACCATGAAACTGAATCACATTCAATTTAACAAGACTAATAGTGAACTGTAAGTCATTAATATGCATAAATAAAAATCAAATTTAAATTCATGCCAACAACCACACTTTTATCCAAAACATATAAAAGAACAATGAAATAAGTCTAAAGCTAAAGGATCCTTCTTCCCCCAAAAAAATCCTCCTTATTCACAATAAAGCAAAACCATTCTTCTCGAAAATCAAAATCCTTTTCTCCTCTTCGGAGGTAATACTTATGCAAATTCCCTCGACTCTAAGTCTATCCTACCACTTCACCTTTCCACCATTTCAGATATGAAAATCGGGTACACAGAGATAGGATCATCAGCGTGATAGATGGTACGTAGAAAGCATAACGGCTGGATTGATTCCTTTCCTAAAGAAGAGAACAGATGTTGGTAAAAAGGGTGACTATATGTTACCTTCCCATAATGAAGGTCGTGACAGCTCTGCTTACAAAATGTATAGGCAACGCTTGGGGTTCTGACCAGAAACACTTGCAGCTCGGCCCTTAAATGCAACACTTCTGCAGACATGGCTCTTTGAATCCCCTCCTGTGTTCTTTACTTCTCACCTCCAAGTAGAGCTATCATTAGCTTGATGATTGTGAAAAATAAAACATAAATGTTCAATCAAAGGTAAACATTTCCTTCATCAATTTTATAAACTACGAAACATGTGTGAAAGGGATTTATGCCTGATACATAGTCAATATATAATTTCCCGCTCAACCCAAAAGCTTGTAAAAGTTTCCTTTGAGGGCTTCTTTTAAATCGTAATCAGGTACTGGCCCCTCCACAATTCGCAGTACTCATGCCTTCCACTTCCCTAATGCGCAATTACACTATCGGGACTCTGTAGGCCGACCCTTTACACTGAAAACCTGATGCCTTTGTAATTTCAGAAAATTTGGAAAATACATGAAAATAAGGGAAATCCAACTCCTATTGCTTAAGCCGGACCTCAAACATTATATGTTGGAGTCTATAGATATCACCGGGTCCGGCCTATTGCATATCGGAATATGCACAAACCTGGGGCTTTGCCGATCGTGATATTCGATAGGGCTTTAGAGGCTAGGGGCACGCCATATATATATAAAACTTGGACTTATGCTGATTGCGATATGCGATGGCCTTTCAGACCCAAATATATATATATATATATATATATATATATATATATATATATATATATATATATATATATATATATATATATATATATATATATATATATATATATATATATATATATATATATTCTAGTTCATAACATCATTGGGCCCAGGGCCTTATGGCATGCATTATGCATCTAGGTTGAATGTGATAAGCAAAAGAGGGAGGATATACGTATTTTGCGAAGGGTTTCCTTTGTAAAGGGATTATAACGGGACAATGATGTGATGAAGGGTTTTGGAAGCTAGACAAACCCCGACGAGCATATGAATGAAGGACTTAACAAGGTTATATGTGAGGGCATGTGAGGTCACAGAGTTAAAATATCTATATTCAAGCTTCGGTGATCTATAATGATTTAAACAAAGTCTTTCGGTAGAAATCACATGAGAGAATTTTTGGCCTACGCATTTTGAACCAACAAGTGTGGTTCATCAAGGCCAAATGAAGAGATAGACCATGGCAAAGGCTTAAATAGAGAGAAATGTAGAGACATAATTTCAAGTAATGGCTATATTTGAACAAGAGTCTCTACATTGTTTTAGAAAAGCCAAATCTGTCTTAAACTTGGAAACCCTTACGCGAGACCGTTTAAAGCGATGAAATTTTATAGCAGTTGCCCTTCTGTATAGGGTAGTAATTTTTGTATTCAAGCTTCTATGATCCATAATGAAAAGGATTATTCATAGAGATGATAGATCAGACTTATAGGGGGCCCATTCAAAATTTTCTATCAGAGCATGTTTTAGTAGGGTGGTAGTTGTGCCCACAAAAAATCGTGAATTGTTGGGCAAACCAGTTATCTCTGTTTCCAAATAACCTTAAAATCAATAAAACGTTAGGATGTTAAGATAAAATTGAAATGCAAACTATATAGATGGATAGGCACGGGTTCCACTTAAACATTAACTGCGTCATGAGGGATAGAGACAAGTAGCTTCTACTTGCTGATATGATTTTGACATGCATTCTCCAATGGCAGTATTATGGGGTTTATTGACCTTCCTTTACCTATTTCCCGCTTTCAAAAATCCCTTTAGGGTAGTCACTGGTCTGTCCATACCTATTTAAGTGTGTACCTCAACTCTTTATTGCTCATCAAGCTTGATGTAGACATGTTTTTCTTGCACTTTATATGATAATTTCAGTGTTATATTTTCATTGATTGAATGGGGCGCAGTCATGGATCATGCCATATTCTTAAACTGATTAAGCAAGGTTGGGCTTGCTGTGTCAACCGTACTCTGAGCTCAGCAACAGTCCTTACTCTAACTGGCTTCTCAAACAACCTATCCTTTTAGTTTGGCACAAGGACTTGACATTTCATTCCTTTTTAGATAATTCCTTCTAGTTTCAGGAACAAGGACTAGAGCACAATTAGATTTGGCACAAGGTCTGAGACAATGAGCTTAGCCCATGAAAGGAGGTTTACTTGTGAGTAATAGGTATTGGACCATTTAGTGTGGTGGATGGGACCATTGGATAATGATTGTAAACCTTACAAGCAAGTATAGGCTAGGTCTCAGTGGGATTTATTTAATTGCAGTGTTCCTCCATGCTAGTCTAGTTGTAGTTACACATTTTTTTTTTTATCAAGATGCCCCTACATGCTCTAGATATCTAAGTTATCAACAAATCTCACACAGTTCCCAACAGATGCCAATGAGGGGTTTCGGTTTGAATTCCACTATTGATTCTCAAGTGCTCATGGGTTGATAGAAAGTTTGCTTGATTTGTAGGGAAATGATGGATTCAGGAACAAGATAATCATCAGTAAGTTAATGAGGAAGGGAAAGGCCAAGAGTAGTGAATGAGGGCAAATCTGAGAGGTAGAATGAGATCGGAGGACTACAATCACTTGCCTAGAAAGGAGTGTAATTCAAAACAGAAGGAAAATAGACTTGGCAGAAAACAAAAGAAAGGACATAAATACAACTAAACCAACAGCAAAATGAAATGATCTCTAACCTACTAAGGAGGTAACCACCCATGCGGTAGCTATTGGAAGTATCAATTCAAATGTTGGCCATTCATAGGGAGCTTTTCAGTCTCTCCATGTAATGTTTTCAACCTGTAAGTCCCTTGACCAATTTTTTCAACAACATGGAATGCACCCAGCCATAGGTGTTGGAATTTTGTGTGTTTACCATTTGGCTCACTCAGATTGTTCCATTTCATGACTAGCTCCCCTACTTGGAAATATTTATGTCCTGCCAGATGATGACCAAACCATATTTAAACAATCATTTAGTGATTTTTGAATTTAATTCTAGCTCTATCCCTTAATTCCTCTAGCTTCATCAATTGGTCGATCCTTTCTTGAAGCAGGGTTGAAGGGGTTCCTCTTGAAGCTTGGGATAGCTATAAGGATGGAAGGGCAATGTTTGGGGGCAATATGGCTTCATGTCCATAGACGAGAAAGTATGGGGAGTTTCCCAAGGCCACTTTACGGGTGACCCTATCATCCCAAAGGGTATTTTTCAAGGCATTGTGCCAATTCATCTGGTTATGAGGGATTAACTTGCGGATTATGCGGATAAGGTTCTTATTGGAAGAATTTGCAACTCCGTTTCCCTAGGGGTAATAGTTTGCTACATATTTTATGTGGATTGACTTATCACTGGTAAACTTAGTGAGTCTCAAAGATGAAAATTAAGAAGCGTTATAAAAAATGAGAGCATTAGGGATGCCATACCTGTTGATAATGAATTTCTCAATGAATGATATTACCTGATCTTTGTTCACCTTCTGGAGCGGGATGGCTTCAAGTAATCAGTCGCTGTGAGTATATACTTATGCTACTGTGAGGAGTTTGGAGTGATCTCTCTCATGACATCTATTCCCCATTGCTGGAACGATGGAGAAATTAGAACAAGCCTGAGGGGAACAACGAGCTTTCTTTCTTGTCCTACAAGTCTTTGACTGTGGGCCAATAATATCCGGCTCTCAATATTTTGTGAGAAGTGGGCTCTCCACCATGGTGACCACCTGCTGCGCCGTGGTGCATTTCTTTCAATACATGGTTGGCATCATCTTTCTCTAAACACCTCAGCCAGATTCCATCATGATTTTTTATGTCTAAGATGTTGTCGGCCAAACGATGTAGATTGGATTTCAATATGAGTGCTCTCCTCTGTGATGCATCCATGTGTTCAGTACATGAACCTCGCACTAGATAGGAGCATTTGTCGTGGTACCATGACTCAGGGTCCGAAAAGGTTTTCGATGCTTCTTAGTCATACATCAGCACTTCATTACTCCATAAGAGATCCTCCCTGAGTTCTCTTTGTGCATATTTCATGCTCAACATTCCTGATTCTTTGGATGCCTCCTTTTGGTTCGTTAAGGCTTCCGCCACTAGCCTGAAGAGTCCCTACCCTCGAACTATCTATTCCGGCTTTATCTCCAGGTCAAACTCTTGAAGGGTGGTTTTTGAGTTCCCTCTTTTTTCACCCAATTATTTCTGCGCGAAGAGTGCCCTTACAGCAGGATGGTGCACGATGACATTGGTCTTCGCCTTTAGAAAGTAAGGGTGGAAACATTTAATTGCCTTGAAAGCTACATAGCCCTGTTTCTCCACATCTGGGTAATTCAGTTCCGCTCCTTGGAGATTTGAACTCATGTAGGAAATGGGGACTTCATTGCTATCATCATTTTTTTGAGTGAGAATTAAGGCATATGAAAGGTAAGAAGCAAAGGTGTATAAGAATAATCCTTTACCAAAATCAAGGCTTACCAATGTAGGAGCTTCAACAATGGATTCCTTGATTCATCGAAACACTTCCTTGGCTTCATCACTCCATTTATACACAACGTCTTTCTTCATCATCAGCTACAAAGGGCATACTATTTCTGTGAAGCCTGAGATGTTTTTTCTAACAAAATTAATCCTCTCGAAGAAAGATTGCATGGCTTTCTTATTGGTAGGGGGCTATATTCTCATGACGGATTGTATTCTTTCATGATCAATCAAAATCCCGTCTTTAGTAAGGACATGACCCAATAGTTTCCCCTTTGTGGCTGCAAAGATGCTCTTATTGGGATTCAAAGAAATTCCATACCTTCGACATGTTTCTAAAATCTGCCTCAAGTGATAAATATGATCCCTTTTACGATATGAATACACAGTGATGTCATCCATGTACACCACTACTGATATGTTCATCAACCCTCGAAAGGCTATGTCCATAGCTCTCTAGAATGTGGCACCCACATTAATTAGCCCAAAAGGAATTTTACGGCATGCGTAGGTGCCCCATTTGGTGTTGAAGGTTGTCTTAAACTAATCCCCATGAGATAAAAATACCTGATTATATCCTAAAATCCAATCTAATAAGGAAACCATTTCAGACCTAGAACACACTGAAGGATGTGTTCGATAGAAGGGACATGATAGTTATCCTTTTGAGACACTCTGTTTAGGTTTATGAAACTAATACACAACCTGATGTCTCCATTTTTTTCTCACTGGCATGAGATTGGCTACCCAACGAGTGTGTCTAACCGGGAAGATGATTTTAGCAACCAACATCTGGTTCAGTTATTTCTTCACAAATGATTCTAAGCTTGGATGCATCTTACATAGCTTTTGTTTGTAGGGCTTGGCCTCCTTTTCCAAAGGGATCACATGCTTCATAACACGGGTATCAGAGGTCTTTAGGTCTTCATGTGTCCATGAAAATACATGCTTGTATTCTTTAAATAGTTTGAAAAATGCAACCTTTTCTTGCAGAGAGCACCCCAGGCCCAGATTGACATTTTTTGGGTATTTTTCCGTCCCAAGGTTGACCGTTTCATACTTCATGGATGAGCTGTGTGTTTTGCAATTAGTGGGTTTCTTGAATTTATCATACAATTCATACAAGTGCTCCATTAGAGGATGATTGATTTTGGAATCACATTGGGTTGATCCTTTCCCTCATCTTCCCTTTCATTCATAAGCTTGTCATACTCCTTTTCATTAATGACTACACTCTTAAATGTCTTCTCACAATGCAGGAACTCAAGGATTTGCTCATAATCTTCAAAAACCTACCAATTTGAGATGTTATCAGGAATGGCTGGTTTGAAAATCAATTCAACAGAACATTTATTTTTCTTCAATCTAAAATTCGGAAAAATTTTAGTAGCCATATTAGCTATTAGATCAGCATCTTGGTTTTGGCCTCGAGGTATGTATGTAATATTTAAGGAATCAAAACTATCAATTAAGTCCCATACCTCATGCTGATAACTCACTAGGTGTGGAGAATTGCAATGTATCATTTTCCTTACCTGATCTACGATTATCTGTGAGTCGCCAAAAACTTTAAGATTTTTCACATTCATACCAATGGCTTTCTTCATGCCTTCTAGCAGGCCTTCATATTCTTTTGTGTTATTGGTGCATGCGAACTCCAACCAGCTAGCCATTAGATGTTGGTTCCCTTGCAGGTCAATGAGAATACTTCCAGCACCCGCATCTTTAAGGCAATTAGAGCCATCAAAATAAAGTGTCCATAATGTAGCATCTAATGTTACATCAATTGAAATACTATCTAAGAAATTAGTCCCAACATCTACTATAATACATGATAGCTCATTAGTTGGATTATGGGAGTGAATTTCAAATTATGTGTGTATTAAAGTTTCTTCAACAATTTCTCCATGAAACTCTCCAAAACAGGTTTTTGTAGCATAGACATTGAAACTATAGTTCCCAAGGATGGAGTTGGTAAACATTACAGGTTCATTGGGACCATTTAGTTCTGTTACCACATAGTTCACTATCTTTCCCAATCAACTCTTAGCATATCACTTTTTCCCTTCTGAGGCAACAAGAGATGGTACCAATCAGTCGAAAATTATCCGTTCAATTTTGCTGACCATTCCCTGCTAAGTAACATTCCATAAGCCTTGGGTATATCGACCACCACTATATTAATGACTTCTGTGTACTGTGGTTCAGTAGCCATCTGAATCAACACATCCTTCAATTCTCTAGTTACTTTCACATTTGTCCTATCTAATTTCATGTTTCGAGTTCCAGTTTTTTCAGGTATGGCCTGAAGTCTTTTAACAACGGCATAAGCCATGACAGTGGATGAGGCGTCGGAATCTACTAAGCAATTGTGGACGTTCCTATTGAAAATTTCAAACATGATGAGGAATGTTGGAGTCATATATTTCGATTTTCTCCCTATCATGGTTGCGTTGACAACTTAGGTTTTTCAATTCATTTTAGATAACGTGGCCTCCATAGCTAATGGTATTTGGTTTGCACTAGTGGTACTAACAGTTTTGGACATTGGCTTCTTGGTTTGGGTGCTTGAGGTGGTGGGGGTTTTGTAGTTCCACTCATTCATAGCTTTCAGCAGAAAATCTCTTTGTTACGTTAATTTTAACAAGTCAAAATATGTGATATTAGCCCTAGACTTCTTGAGATCATCCACAATATTGTAATCAATGATATAAATATGATAGGGAAGAGTAAACATACATGTTTTTCCATTCTTAGGTGGGATTTCACCATCTTGAGTAGCCTTCGTTGCAGTGGGAGATGCATTTTCTTTCTTTGGGTGACTTACAACAAGGGTATTCTTGGATTGTCTACCAGGCCTACTCTTCTCAACAAGAACACTAGGAGCGGATGCTTTCACAGGGAGAACATATTACTTTATTCAGTCGAGGGTATTTGTTGCACCTAGAAGTGGCCCTTTATTTACAGTTAAAATATTATCAATTAATAAGTATAAACAATCTTATTACAAATAGAAAATATGGATTATGCTTTAATACTAAAATATTAGCAATAAAATTCTTTAGTGAAGAGTGTGGAGATTCGCACAATGATTACCGATATCTATAAAAGGCTGAGATCTCTAAAGAACACAGAAAGTAAATACATATGTACTCTAAAGCTTTCATTGTGCAAACCACTACATTCTGTAGAATTTATTAATAAGAAAATATGCATTGCTCTTGCACACAATCTACTGATATCAAATTTCACATGCAGTAACTCCAAAAGAGTTGAAAATGCATTACAATTGAAAAATCCCTCTGCACTTCCCTCATTCCACTCAATTTTTTCACCTCTTATTCTGAATATGCATTTGTTCTCTACATAACTATCGCACATGCACAACCACCTCTGCATAGCTTGGTGTGCACAACTACTTCTGGACTCAAAAACATCCTTTGGTCATTCATTTATTTTATTGCTAATATTTTATTATTAAAGAATGCATAAGCATGGGATCCATAAAATATTATTGGTAATATTTTAGTCATAGATAATACTTATCTCCATGTTCATTTTTGCTAAAACAACACCACAGATTATTGTGTCATAGTATAGTGGTACCACTTAGCAGGCACATCAATTTTTGCGTCTTTGAGCAGAAGCTTTGTTTATGGATATTTTTCTAAAATTAGGCATATGTGCGGAAGTGTGCAGAAAGTCCATTGTGCAGAGGAAGATTTCAAAATTTCATGGTGTGGATCTCTACACTAAACACTTTTATTGCTAATATTGTAGTAATATACACACTTACTTATAAGCTTGTGCAGAGAACCTATAAACTCGTCAATTGCCATATCATTGAAGAGAGTAGTGTTAGGGTAGGGTCAAAGCATCCCTTTATATGAAAAGGACACTCGAATGGTGCACACATACAATATTACTGGTAATATTTTAATTATAAATAATGATTTTATTGATAATATTTTAGTATTAAATAAAATATATTTGATCTTCGCAATATTTTAGTTATAAATAATGCGAATCTTCGTATTCATGAATATCACTAGTCAATTGGATAAGGTTTAAGTGTTTTGGAATGCAAATAACCTCCAACCGCATCAATGTTTGGATCATTGAGCAAAATCTTTTTTTATAGTTATCTTGTCGAAAATGGGCACATGTGCGGAAGTGCTTTCTGTCTTTCATAATGCAAATTTATGGAGTCTATACTAAATACTTTTGTATATTTTTCTCGAAACCCATGTCTGAATATAGAGACTAAGTGCAAAAAAATTGAAAGATAACATATAATGTCGCACAATCACTTCATAGCCAATATACAACATCAATTTTAATTTATCAAATTTAATATCACATATTGTTCTCATTATTTGTGTAGTATAACATTATTATTTATAAAAAAAAATATTGTGTAATTATTGTAATGATAATAGTTGACATACAAAATGTTGAAAGAATTTAGTTTTTCTTCGTGGTTAAGTTGCGTTCTATGTGCATTATTTGACTATGTTTCTGCAATTTTAACCAAAGTTTCCAGAAAAATACTCAATATTCATATTTTTCCATATATTAAAAGAAAACTCAAAGTTTTAGTAAATTTTATTTCTACTTTCTAATAGGATGAGAAACCTTTGTTTATGGTTATATTTCTAAAATTGTGCACATGTCTAGAAGTGCATAAAAAATTCATTGTGTGGTGGAAGCTTTAAAGCTTTCATTGTGCATATCTGGAGACTCCTCATTGAAAGTTTTTATTGTTAATATTTTGGTATTAAATAATTCATATTTGTTGTTTTTTAAATCATTTTAATTTTGAACTTATGTTTGAAAAAATTATCTTATTTGTTTTTTTCTTAATCCCTAAATACCATTTATCTTAATTTTGAATTTTCTTCGTTATAAATACCATTTATCTTAATTTAAAACTTACTTAGTGTGAATTGTGAATACAATTGTCAAAGATTAAAAGTAGTTTATTAATTATTATTATAATTCTATATATATTTATTTTTTAAATTTTAATTTTGAAATATTTAATTTATAGTTTATGTTTTTTATTAATATTTTAAAAATATTATTATCAAATATCTTTAAAAAAAATTATAAATATTTTTTATTTTAAATCAAACATATTAAAACTTTCAACATTTGCCATAGCTATTTTTCTATCGAATAAATCATTTTATTTTAAATCACATATCTTCACTCACAGAGAGATATATACTAAAATATATATACCATTCCCTAGTAATTTTAATATTTCCTATAACTATTTTTCTATCCAATAAATCAATTTTTTTTGCACATATCTTCACACTCATACACTCACACACATAGATATACTAAAATAAAAAATATACCATCCCCTACATTACTATTTTGATTATATCTATCTCATTTAAAAATTGAGATAAAGATAAAATTCATAGAAACATTCGACTTAAATCACATCTTAAACCATCTGCACAATAGATGTGTGTTTATAAATTCCATGGAATATAAGGGATATTACACCATAAAGTTTATTTCTTCAATATATATATATATATATAAACAGGTTGGAAATTAAGGGATATTACACACGTTTATTTATTGAAAATATATATTAAATGGCTGTGAAAGTGGGTAATGTTTCCGGATACTTTAAAATATTGTTTTAAAATATATAAATTCTCTCATCAATGTTCGTTCTTTAGATTTATATTTTAGGAGTTGTCTATAATGCGACTTTTTGAGATTCTGGTGACGGAATTCGGCGGAAGAAATTGAGATGAAATCATGATTTGTTGCAGTTAAAATGGTTTTTTAACTGCATATTCGGATTCAGCACCCTGAAAAACCCCTGGGAGTCTTTCATTGTGCAGAAACTAGTTATCAAACTTGGATTTCAATAAATTATTGCCGGATTTTCACCGGAAAAAATTGCCGGAAAGACTTTCAAAAAGTCGCGTTAAAGACTACGGCTATATTTTATGGCCAGAACGAAAATCACGGGTTGGTAAACAATTTCTTGAGACTTATCGTATAATCGATTTTTCGTTTCTTCCTTTAATCATCCTCCAGATTAGGTGGCACGTTCAGATCAAAAGAAGCTGCGTAACGCCCTTTCAAGGAACTGTATAACAGGGTGAGCTTCGATGCCTCCAGGTGACAACAAGCGGATATCACTGGCGGGAACAGTGGTAATTTCACCTTTAGATGGGCCGTCATTCCATAAAACCTTGGCACTAACGGTAATCGTATCAGCGCTACTTGTACTTGTAGATATTTTTTCCATGCTGGTCAAGTGCGCTTCCCGAGCGACCTGCAATCAGATGAAATGCCTTACTAGCTGATTGTAACAATAACCTCCACAACTGAGATTAATGAGAATAATCGTGTAACAATACATTAATAAAAAAAGTCTTCCCGTTATTTCTATGAAATCTAGGGTGATAATTCTTGTTTCCAATTTTTTGTGATGCTCAGAATTCGAAGAAATAGTTCCCTGAATTATATCCACAGTCAACATTTTTATTTATCAAATTTTCCTTTATCAAATTTTTCTTTATCTATATTTTAGTACAGAGAAAGACTCATCATCCATTTTATTTAAAAAGGCGTAGAACAGACAGAGGAGCCAGTGTGACAAGCTGAGCCATATTACTTAGGTGGTGGGATAGAAACCGGTGTTGGCGACAAAGAAAGAAAGCTTTCCATCATTAGTTGGAAGGAGCTTAGGAGCCGGAAACACAATTAAGACAGGAAGGAAGAAGCCCCAATAAAACATAAGTGGAAGAGAATATTCTGAAATCTGATAAATAAAAATTGAAAACAAAAAGCAAATTCAATATTTCCAAATCTTTAATCTACTTATAAAATCCTAATCTTAATCTAAATCCAAAGGCGCATCAGCATGTAATTATTTATGCAGAAAATAATGAATGAAGAAAGAATAAACAGGTAAAATATTAGGGAACCTCTTTGATCATTGCATTAAAATAGTGAGCATCGTTGTTGTTGTTTGAGCGGTATGCCGCACATATGGTTGAATCGCCTTGCAAGTCCCAGTGCTGCGAATCTTGTAATTTAGTGGACTCCCATCGAAATCTCGCTATCGTTTCCTCGACCTGCTTACTGTCATGCAAATTCACGCTATAAACCTGCCCTCTTCGATGTCCGCTTTCATAATGCACATCAAAGTATGGGGTTCCTTCCTGGTGTCCATGAGGGTATCCTATGACTCGTCTGGGTGCTCCACAGGATCCATCACGGTATCCATACTGAATGGATACTTGATACCATGAATCATCTTCTGGAGATTTAAACTCCAGATTTTGAATACCGCCTTTAACATCGGCCATTACTGGAGTATATGGACATTTTCTATTCGCAGAATGTTATTTAAAGTTTAAACCCATTGCGTTGATGCCAGGGATGAATGGGTAGCCCAACCGTACGCGATGCCCTCCCACGTTCCAACTTCCTCGCCCGAAAACCATAGTAACCAAATTCTGTCGAATTGGCAGAAAAAAATCGAAAATAAGGCATTTTCGATTGGATTCATAAGTTAATACGCTATTCGTAATTCTGTACGGCATATTGAGACAGAGTCCAAAAGCTTTCCAGGTGGCCCATCAGCTCTGCATACATGAAATTGCTTGAGTGTACCGTTAGAATTGCTCTCCATTAATGTATTTAGATACGGAAGGTTTACAGGGAGAGCCAAGCCTCATTCCAATCAGAATTATAGATTTTCGGTGGTCATTTGTTCTTTAAAAACGCTTTTGGGTCTATGAGATAGCATGATATTTATTTATGAATAGTAAAACTAGTTTATATGGTTCATTTTAATGTAGAATTTTAATGAATTCAGAATATCTGGTGTAATTGTATATATGGATGAATATAAAAATTCTCACACTAAGCTTTTTTAAAGTAAAATTATGTATTTTTATTTTGGTAATGGACAACAATTTGTTTTTGGTATTTTCAATTATATTTTATATTTCAATTTTTTAAAATATTAAAAAAATAATGTATTTAAATATTTGCAAGAATTTGAATTCCAATTCAAACTAGAATTTGGTAATTATGTTTGGAACTCTAAAAATTTTAAATTAAAAAAAAGAAAAGAATAAAGTTCAAATAGGAAAACAGTTGTAATGTAGATATTACCTAAGATTTAAGATTAAAAGGGAAAATAGTTACACTAATTAGACTTTGTTGAGCTATATTTTGTTATATTTCTTTTTATTGGTCGTGTATATTTTCTTTAATTCATAACTAGGTTTAGAAATTTTATTAAAAATTTGTGAATGTATAGAATTGTAATTATATATATAGAGAGATATATATAGATAATGTTCTAGTTTTTTGTTTTTTTTTTTCTCAAATTAGTTTATAAATTTTTGCAGAAAGGGACTTTAAGGTAAGCCACCATTAGATGGTATATTAGAGCATTTTATAAATATTAAATATTAAATTAAATTGAAAAAAATAATGTCTTTTCATATTTAATTAAGATTATTTAATAAAATAAATATATAATTAAATATAATATTTTTCTATAAAAATAATAAAAAATTAAAAAATAATATAAGTAACAAGTTTACTATATTCAATTTCATATTTCTTAAATATATATATATATATATATATGAAATTTAATAATAACACTTTATATTTAAACTATTTTAATAATCATAAAAATAATTAATATTTATAAACTTATTTATAATATTTATCTAAAATTTTGTATTTATTGCAATTTGACTTTTAGTTGTGTAGCAAGTGTGGCTAATTATTAAGAAATTATTAAGAAATCTGATGAAGCCTAAAAAATAAATAGATTAATTATGGATGGATAAAAATCAAAAAGTTCTTTCCTTTATGCATGGTCACTATAATTTTGGCCTCATTTAGTTAATAAGATTTCTAAAGAAATATGAATTTTAAATATTACCTACAACAATCACATAACTTTTATCATAAATGAATTTATAAAGTTTTAAAGATTATAAATTTTAATTATATACTTATTTTCAATATATGATGATGATGATGATGATGGTTAACGTCCGCTGAGACCAAATAATGATCTATCGGACCTAAAAAGACAAATTATTTATTTTGATTTAAGATTTTATTCCTATGCTCAAAAAGCTTGGAGAGAAGCCTCCCGAGTTCACTGTAATTTTGGCATTGTAAAAGGCTAGGAAGGTGAGTATTGTAACAAAGGTTGTGAAATTGAGATCTAATGTGGTTGTATGCAGGGCACTCTAAGAGGAAGTGGTTTTCATCCTCGATGCTCCTATTCTCACAAATATGGCAGATCCTTTCCATCCATGGCGTTTTAGGAACTGCCCAGCGGCCAGTTTCACTATGGAGCTCATGAGAATTCGTTCTAATCTTTGCTATATTAATTTTCTTCTTTGAGCTAGTTAGAATAGAGAGATACTTTATCTTCAAGGGTGGGGTTGATGACCTTCTTATAATAACTTAATTTTCTTTTAGACGCTAAATCTTTCTCACACCACAATTTTTCTTTGAACTTAGAAGTAACAATATCTTTAATGTTATTTATTTTTTGCAAAGCATCATTCAAATTGATCTCCCAATAGTTTAACCAAGCCCTTGTGTCCTTATGCCATCCTCGGTTAAGCCTTAGGCGGTTTTGGCTGGAATTTAAAGCTAGCCTAGAAGTCTATGATTGTCTATGTTATTGAGCTTGTGCTTGTACAACAGAAACCTGAGCATAGCTAGGCTCTCAATAGGAGAAAGACCTGCTTCTATAAGGAGAATAGGATATGGTGTATTACTTTTAATTTTCAGGTTATAAGTTATAAAACACTTCTGGATTTGCTCAATCTTCCTCCATGATTCTCTGGAGATGCTGCAGCCTCAAACTTCACAGCCATATAAGATAATAGGAGTGACTAAAGTTTCAAAGAGGAACTTCTTTTTATCCCACATTACGAGGTTTGTTGTTTTACAATTATTTTCAAGACAAAAATAAGTTTTCCATCCCCCATTGATCCTTTTCTCAATGCTATGGTTCCAGTTGAGCTTGTGATGGATATCAATTCCTAGGTACTTGTAAGAATACACTTCCTCCAAGTTATTATTGCCATACATAAAATTAGTGCAAGTGTCCTTCTTGGATTTGATAATCATAACTTTTGCTTTGTCAGTGTTAACAGTCATACCCATGGTAGAGCAGAAATCCTTAAGAAGCTTTAGTTGCTTATCAAGATCAGAAGGGCACCTTGCCAAAAGAACAATATCGTCAGCATAGAGAAGAAGGATAATGACTATCCCGGCTAAGATTGTGCTGCCACATCCTGCTTCTTCTAAATAACCTTCGAGCTTATCGATGTAAATGCCAAATAGAGTAGGGGAGAGGGGGAAACCTTGTTTAAATCCGATGTTACACTTAATATCTTTTGACCACCCCTCATTGTTCTTTAGCTTGGCAATTACATTCTCGTATAGCCTTATAGCAGCAGCTCTTAACTCAAGAGGAACCTTTAGCTCTTCTAACCTATTCCAAAGGTTGTATCTAGGAACCGTATCAAAAACCTTTCTAAAGTCTACAAAGCAGCAAAATAAATTGGATTTATCATTACGACATTCCTCCGCAATGATCCTTAGCGTAACAAGGTGGTCTGTTGTTGAGTGATGCCTTCTGAAACCTGCTTGGCCTTTAGCCCACTTACCTTCACTTTCAAGCCATATGCTTAATTTTTTTTCCAGAATACTACCATATAACTTGGCTAAGAGAGGGCTGATCATAATTGTCCGATAATTAGAGGGGTTATTTGTATCTCCACTTTTAAAAATAGGGATAATGAGGCTCTCAGTCCAAGGTTTAGGGAACCCTTGTTTAACAGCTTGATTGAAAAGCTTGTGGATGTGGGGGATGAGGACAGGGCCTCCAATTTTTAATATTTCTGCCTGGTAACCTTCAATGTCCTTAGCTTTCCCATTCGCGAGGTGATTAACCCCAAACTTAATGTCTTCTAAAGAGAAGACTTCTTTCGTTGTGAGCAGGGTTTCCAAATTATCCATGACATTAGGAGATTCATAAAGCTTTTTAAGATAAGAATTCCAATCGTGAAGAGCAATTTTATTATTATCCTTAGTCTTCCTAGTCAGAATCTGCCTCCAAAATTTCTTAGGAGCTACCTTAGAGAGCTGTAAGAGATTCTCCTGTCTTTGAGGAATGTAATGCCTCTTTTTCCTTTTAATTAGGGCTTTGTATATTCTTATCTTGTCCATTTTAAGAGAATCATCAACAGCTTCCTTAATTGCTCTCCTCGCATTTTTACAATCTTTGTCATACCAAGGATTGGTTTTGCTATTTCTTTTATTATTTGAGACTTCAATTGAGAACTTTTTAATAGAATATGAGAGGGTTGTAGTAAAATTATGATATAGGTCTTCTATGTTGTCTATACTAGATAAAGGAGGCAAATTAGTTTTTAATTCATTTAGAAAGAGGTCCTTTTTATTTTTATCAAATATTAAGTTCTTTTGGTTGTAAGTATTATTTTCTATGGGAACTCTATGCATGACAAAATTCAGGGTTATAAGTAAAGGCCTATGATCGGAGTGAGGCTCATGGTCGTTTAAGATGTCAAAGTTTATCATTTCGTTGTATAATGGAAGATCGGAAATAACATAGTCTACCACGCTGCTACCAAGTCCTTGGATGCAGGTCATCTTGCTGGAATTGGAACACTTTTTTAGACCGTTGCAAATTATGAGATCCTGAGGACTACAGAGCTTGACTAGCTCTGACCCAAACAAATTTTCCCCGAGGTCTTCAGAGCTACTTTTGTACCTACTAGCCAGAGTAGGGTCTTCTTCTAACCAAAGAGGATTAGGGTTGGAACGATTGCTTAAAATAATAGCTTGGTTGTTTGAAGTTCGAGCATTGAAGTCACCTATTAAAATGATATTACCATCATTCCTTAGGCTAGAAATATCGTTCTCTAAACTATTGTAAGGGTTAGTTTTATCTAGATTATTCTTCTTATAGAAGTTAGAATTAATGGGGGGAAATAACATATTGCTATGTAGGACTTTTTATTATTAATGTCTCTGATCTCTATCCAACTAAATTGGTTGTGAGGGTCGTTTTTATAAAGCCTAACATAGGGGGAGATGTTTTTATTAATGTAACAAGCTATTCCCCAATGCCTCTACAAGAGGATCGCTTGTTCCATGTAGACCATAGCGTAAAGCCATCTATGTTAGGGACCTTAGATTCTTCATGCTCCCAAGTTTCAACAAACAAAATAATATCAACATCATTTGAAATCCAACTTAGCTTGGGGCCTTTGTTCCATGGGAAGCCTCGACAGTTCCAAGAAAGGATCCGGAGCATGTTTAATTGCTATTGATTACTATCTTTTTGGTTTTTGTCTCGAATACAGGCTTTTCTATTTCTGATTATTGCCCATTTTCCTTCCTTTCTAGCTTCTTTTACCTTTGAACCTCCTTTCTCAATTCTGCTTGATCTTCTGGAATGAGATCTTCATTTATGAATATTCCCGTTCCTTTTAGACTTGAGGTTTTACTAAGTATGTTGTGCTTATGATCAGTAGAGCTCACCTTTATGCGGATTAATCTTCCTTTATTCTCGGTTAATTTCCCCAACCTTGTTGCTTCTGTGAGACACACTGTTTCAATTTGTAATCTATTATGTAATTTTGTCTGGACTAAGGCTAAAGTATCCTCATCTTCTTCCTCTTTTAAACTGAAGATTATAAGGTTTAAGGTCCTCTTGTTACGTTTGTGGTCTAATTCTATTAGTTCTTTCATTTCGTCTTTAATTGGTTTAATATCTAACTTATCTACCACACTATTTAGGGTGAGGCGGCTATTAACTTTTTCTTCTAATTCTTTAATCATGTCTTTCATTTTAAGACCCTCTAAGGTATCAGCGTCTCCTTGCTGGGATGGTTGGTTAGTATCTTGGTTTTGTTTTTCTATAACATGCAATCTAGTCTTCATTGCCTCCATTTTATTCTCCAGTAGTTCTATTTTATTTTCTATTTGTTTTTGGATAGTGTTTTCAAGAGATGCAAATTTGTTTTCCAGCACGGCTTCTAACTCTTTTTGTAACTTGGCTTCTCTTTCTTCTCTACGTTTCTCTAAAGACTCTATATACTCATAGAGGCCTTGTAGAGTAACTGTGTTAGGTTTGCCCTTGGTAATCTTTGGTAACTGTGGTGAAATATTCATACTCGAAATTATATGAGCAAATATGTATTAGAAAAGAAAAATATAAGGAATGTGTGCACCTGATATCCGAACCTGATGTGCGAGCCAAGATCTCCAAGCTTTAGATTTATGTATGTGAGCTTTAAAACCAAGATCACCGAATGTGTTTATAAATGCGAGCCCCAGAACCAAGATCACCGAGAGCTCAAATTATATATGCGAGCCAAGATCACCGAATGCGAGGGTTTATATATATTTCAAAAACCGGAGCCTTAGAACCGGAACGAGGGTACCGAGCTTCGGATTTATATATTCCAAAATCACCGGATGCGAGGATTTAAGAGAATCGTTCAATATATATCCGCACTGATAACCGAACTCCTCACACGTTTTATCGAAGACTGCATTGTTTATATATGCGAGAGACTGTTTATATCATGAGACTTTATATACAACAGGAACCGAGACTATATATGCGAGACTATATATCATGCGAGAATGGCATACATATATATGGTTTTATATCATGAGACTATATATATAACCGGAACCGAGACTATATATGCAAGAGACTGTTTATATCATGAGACTTCCACTGCGAGACTATATATGCGAGAGACTCTTTATATCATGAGACTTTATATACAACCGGAACTGAGACTATATATGCGAGACTATATATCATGCGAGACTTCCGTTGCGAGACTATATATCATGCGAGACTTCCACTGTGAGAGTATATATCATGCGAGACTATATGCAAGAGACTGTTTATATCATGTGAGACTTCCGCTGCGAGACTCCTTATATATCATGCGAGACTTCTGCTGCGAGACTATATATCATGCGAGACTGATACAAAGGCTACGAAGGTCAGTATTGTAACAAAGGTTGTGAAATAGATCTCTCTCTCTCTCTCTCTCTCTCTCTCTCTCTCTCTCTCTCTCTCTCTCTCTCTATATATATATATATATATATATATATATATATATATTAAAGAAATTAATTAGGATTGGAGAAATTAACTAGGTTTTGAAATATCATCCACTAAAAAAGACAAGTAGAACCCAACCATTCAAAGACAGAGCTTTAACGAGGCTTTGAAATCTCATCCATTTTAAACACAAGTGGAAGTCAACCATTAAAAGGTGGAGATCTAAATCTTAATAACTGGATATCCACCTGAATTTTGAATTTAAATGGGAATTCGATGTTCGAATTTTCAATCTAAATTGTAACTAGGGGAGGGATGTTAGTTGTTGGATGCGCTCCCAATAGCCCACCTAGTTGCCACATTAGTTGTAAAACACATTGTTGACTGGGCCTGCCAGCTATTGTGGTAGGTCGATAATAAAGATTTACCTCGAAAGGGTCATTCTCCTAAGCAATTTATAGTTTTTGCAATCTAATGATTAGGGTTGAGTCTTTTTTTGTTCAAGGTCGATATGTGGATGTTCTTATGCCTCGAATGTTGTTCGATCAACCTCCATTTCTTGTTCAACTGCTACTCCATATTTTCCTTGCCATGTATTTGTTCTTCTGAGCACTACTTTGTGGGTTGTTTAGGATTTAGTTTATTGTTGCACATGGTTTAGCCTCATATGGATGATTTCTATATACCCATGGCATAGTAGTGCTTTGTTAACTTTTTTGTTGTCGACCCTCTACAGGTTTCAGTTAGTTCAATGGTGGATATGGAGGTTTCATGCTCCAGTGGATTAATATGAAGGTAACTTTGCCACCCCTGCAAGTTTACATAGGAATTCTATTTGTTTACATGTTATTTTAAGGTTTTTTTACACATTTTGTATTTTTTGTTGCATGTATACTAGGTTTTGGTTACAAGTCATGTATGGCAAGTTGCTGGGGTGTTCAATAGTGATACAAAGTTGCGCCTCGGTGGCTTTGTCAATGGTTTTCTGGTATGGTTTTTAATCCTACCAACCCACTATCTATGTGTTTGTCAAGACATTCCATCCATATTCTCGAAATGTTATTCCACTCGGTGGTTTCTCTAAATATTCATGGGTTTTTTTATAGAATTTAATAGTGTTTTTGTAAATTTGCATAAATTTGTTTGTTATATGCTTCTAAATAAAGGTTTTTGATGATGCTAAATTGTGGGATCTCTGTAAATTTGGTTACGGCACTGGTTTTTGTAAAACTCATATGGTTTTTGTAAATTTGTTTTTTGTTTTCTTGTAAATTATGGCTTTTGATGCTGCTAAATTGTGGGTTCTCTACAAACTTTGTTATGGTGCTGCTTATTTTTTAATTCAAAGGGTTTTTTAAATTAGTTTGGTATTGCTGGTAAATTAGCATTTTCCTTGCTTCTAAATTGTGGGTTCTTTGTAAATTTTCTTTAGGGTTAAATTCATAGTGTTTTCTCTCTTGTAACAGTTTCCCCATGCACTAATTTTATGGTTTGATGAGGTAAAAATATTCGTAGTGCATTAATTTAAATATGTCATTGATATTACCCAGCTTCTTCATTTCATAGTAGATTCTTCCTAAGTGTGCCACGAATTTTAATTACAGGATGTATTTTCATTGTGTTTACACCCTTTTATAAACCCATGCTTGAACAAATTTCCTTGTTCTTCCTACAAAGTAACATTATAATTTTTCTACGCATAAATGGATCATTTTTTTAATTTTACGTTTTCCATACCAATTCCCCTTATATGATCTTTCGGATGCCTTTCTGCCCATTCCAGCATCTCAACCTTGGCTGACCACCATACCATTGATGATTCTAGAGTCCACATGTTCTCGTTTCATCGCATAGTTGAATAGGATGTTGTTGAAATAAGGAATTACTAAGACGGGGTGGGGGGGGAGGTTTGAACCAGTAATAGTGAGGTTCTTAAAACTTTTTATGAATACATCTTTATTTCTTTCCTCTACTAATTGTTACATATGAGAGCACTCATACTTAATACAAATCAACATCAATATAAGACATTCACATGTACATACAATCCATCACATGAGAAACATACACATATTGACTCATGTATTTTTACTTGGAAACCCAAAGGGAAAAAACCACCAATTTTATTATTGTTATGATGTAAATTTAGAACCTAATTAGTTACATCAATTTGTTTGTGAGGTACCACTCAAAGGAGGCACTGAACCCCTTAATATACAACCTCTTACGAATGTAGGCCACCATCTTCTCTAGCCACTATTCTACCATTCATACAATTTTCAAACATAAAACATGGGAAAATACATATACAGAGAACAACCTCTCTCGGCCTAACATGGTACCACCCTATCCTTTGTTCACTACTGCATATTCTCTTGGATTTTTGTTCCATAGGCTCTCTAGCCCACTCTACCCCAGTCCAACAACTTGGTCTCGTTTGACATCTCTCATGCACTTTGATCTACTCTCTTCATCATATACAACATTGTTCTATTCCCCCCCATTGCTCAATGGGAATCATAGGCTTTGTGCCGCAGTTGCACTCTAGTCAACGTTGTATCTGATGTCTCTTTCCACACCACCTGAGTGTACTTCTGTATGACACCTGCATACTATTGTTGCATCTACTACTTGAGTTTTGTCATTGTATTAAGCATGAGGATGGGCTCCAGAGTGCTTCACAACCTCTAAGTGTGATCCTCCATTCTAATAATTTAATCTAAGTCCACCTTTGCACTCTAGAAATACTCCACATGCTTATTAAAATGATAACAGAGCTTAGAATGTACTCTCGCACGACTATGTTCTTCCCTTAATTTGTTGAATCATGAAAACAAGATCATAGATCCCTTCTTCTTGAAAACAGCTCCATTATCTACTCTTACATGTTTTGGCCCTCATTTCCTTGACCCAACAATATTTGATAATTACCATTCACTCCATCAACCAACTCGGATTTTCATTTACTCTCTAGTTCCTAACCCCTTCATCATTTAACACTCTTCACTCTTGTATCGGAGCCACAATTCATATTAAATTATATTAAAACAACGTTACGAAATCACACATTTACAATGCCTTTAGCCACATAGTGCTTAGCCCCCTTCTCGTTTTCTTTCTCATATGAATGCTACTTGAGACCACTGACTTAGTGCTTAGGTGATAGGCCCTTTATGCTCTTGTCAGGGGACTATCTCCCTGTGTATAGCTCTCACCTTTTGTTCTTTTTGGGTTTCTACGTCCAGATGCCAACATATATCAAAGCTCCCTACATCGTAACTTTCTTCGAAGTTGATTTAAAGTGGAGTTCTGAAATCCTAGGTGTTAGCCTCATTATACACCCTTGGTTCTATTAGTTCTCTTTACCGTACACCAATGCATCGAAGCCCCTTTCATCGTAACTTTTCTCCAAAATAATTTACAAAGGAGTTCTAAAGTTTCAACCTCTGAAATACATCCTACATGGCATCGCACAACACTTGGGTGTTCGGTCTTCTCTATGCTTTTAGTTTTTTGGGGTCCTCATGACTGAGTCTCATTCAAAATTGGGGCCCATATATCGAATCATAATATTTCTACAAAACAATTAGACAGAGCTTATAAAAACTCCAACCTTTGATATGTCGACCCACGAGATGACATCTTGTTGTCATCATCACTGCACGTGGCACCTCCTTAGTGGTGAAACATGTCACCCAAATTTACCCCATCAAGCCACCACAAATATTGAATAAAACTTCCATGTGTCCACCGTGTAACCACATCACACTAATTTCATATGCTACGTTAGCTCCTCAGGGCCAATCACCTATTTCCATGTGTCCAATTGGAGGAGAGATAAAGAGTCCATCAGTTCTTGGTTTTTCAATGATTTCCATTGTAATCCTTATCCTTGTTAAACCTCGACACTTTCAAAAAATTGCAATTTATAAGGACTTATGATCTTCTAAGGTGCTAATGGACTCACTCTTTCGAGGTTCCGATATCAGGTCTCGATGTGCTTTGTCCTTCAATGCTTCGATGGCCTCTAACTTTTGATATTCTCATATTACCTCTGTTATGAGGTTCTAATATTTGGTCCCGATATCATATCAAATATTTTTCTCAAAAGAATTATAAGGGAATCCAACATCCTATATTTTATCCTCTCAAGGTCTTGATTTGTTATCTTGCTCTCATATTATGACCTTCTTAGGTCTAACTTGGGTAGTTAGTAACTATTCATCCACAAGGCTAGTCCGATTGACACCAATGCCAACACAGAAAATGACACAAGCTATTGAGGCAATGTTAATTTAACAACAATATCCCCCTTTTGCATTGATCGTTCTTTTGGGGTCTCTACATCTAGACGCCAACATACATCACATCTCCCTACGTCATAACTTTCTTCAAATTTCATTTAAAGTTGATTTCTAAAATCCTAGGTGCTAGCCTCACTCTAATCCCTTATTTATATTATATCCCTTTACTGTGCACCAATGCATCGAAGCCCCTTTCATCATAACTTCTCTCTAAAATAATTAGCAGAGGAGTTCTGAAGTTTCAACCTCTGAAATACTTCCCACGTGGCATCACACAACACTTGGGTCCTCGGTCTTTTGTATGCTCTTTCACCTTTGGGTCCTCAAAACCGAGTGCCATTCCAACTTGGTGCCCATTTATCGGATCAAAACTTTTCTATAAAAAATTAGACAAGAGTTATGAAGGGAGAGAAAGGGTCCATCGGTTCTATGTTTTTCAATGATTTCCTTTGTATTCCTTATCCTTTTCAAACCTCAACACTTTCAAAAAATTGCAATTTATAAGGACTTATGATGTTCTGAGGTTCAAAAGGACTCGATCTTCTGAGGTTCTAATAATAGGTCCTGATGTGCTCTGACATTCGATGTTCGAGTGGCCTCCAACTTACGATATTCTGATATGCACTCTACTACGAGATTCGAATATTGGGTCTTGATGTGCTCCGACCTCTAATAATAGATCAAATATTTTTATCAAAAGAATTATAATGGAGTTGAATCTCCTATATTCTATCCTCTCAACGTCTCGATTTGTTATATTGCTTGGATATTACGACCTCCTTAGCTCTAACTTTGGTAGTCAATAACTTTTGATCCACGAGGCCATTTTCTGACTTCACCACACCTTTGGAAAGATATTTTATTCAATTTCGAGTGGAGAGTGTCTGATATAGGCTTTGAGCCAATTTTCTTCCTTAGAAATGGTTGGGAACTCTCTACCTCAATGCTAGTCTCATTAACATCAATGCCAACATACCAAATGCCACAATGAGTCAAGACAATGTTAGTTGTCCAACAATATCCCCCTTTTGCATTGATGGCAAGAATGTAAGATCCCCATAAAACCAAGCATGGTATTCCTCATTGTTGTTATTATCCATGGCAATCTACTACCCGTTTGTCATCAATGGCAAATAATGCACTTGAATACTCCCCCTAAACCACTGCAACCTACTCTTCAATTGATCTCGTATGTTGAGTAGCTTCCAACACACACTATAGTTGAGTAATTTGGGATGAGGAGTCATAGCCCATATCTACTACCTAAAATAGTCAAAGTGTTCTATTTTCAATGGATTAGTAAAGATATATGCAAGTTTGTATTTAGTGGCCACATATTCAAGACTAACAACATTGGCTGCAACTTGTTCTCTTAAGAAATGGAAGTTGATGGGGATGTGATTGTCCTTGGAATGCATGAAACGATTCTTAGAGATACTAATGGCACTTGTATTATCACATATGGTTGGAATAGGATCAGTAAAATCTACCTTAATATCCTTTAAGGTCTGCTTCATCTAGATAATTTGCAAGCAACAAATGGCCGTTGCAATATGCTTTACTTTAGCAGTTGATAAACAAATGGAAGAATTTTTGTTGCTGACCAATGAGCCTAAGAACTTTCCCAAAAGGACTGTTGAAACTGAGGTGCTCTTCCTGCAATCAATATTTCATGCCAAATTAGCATTAGTGTAAGCCTTCAACTTAAACTCTCTGCTTTTACCATACCACATTCCATAATTTGCTATCCCTTGAAGGTATT
Organism: Pinus tabuliformis; assembly: GCA_031772625.1. Classification (NCBI taxonomy): domain Eukaryota; kingdom Viridiplantae; phylum Streptophyta; class Pinopsida; order Pinales; family Pinaceae; genus Pinus; species Pinus tabuliformis. The sequence goes on from CM062817.1 coordinate 1,491,920,425, forward strand.
TGAGAAACATTTTGACAATGATGAGATGACTTTCATGAGGGAAAGCTTTGAAATCTGGCCAAAAGACCCACTGCTTGCATGATTTCTAGCTGTGAAGCCACGAGATATAGCAAGCTTCTTATCATGGATATGTATCCAGTCTAATTTACTAGCAGTGTCTCATCTTCTTTGAATAATTTGAAGCCTATAACCATAGGTGTTCTAGTTGACTTGCAATATTCCAAACCAAACTTCTTCATAGTTTCTAGTAGGTACTTGGATTGGGAGATAAACACTCAATTTTGAGACAAAGAAATTTTAAATTCCAATAATAAAGAAAAGTATTTGAGAATGGACATCTCGAAATTTGTCTACATATAGTTTGTGAATTGATGTCTTAATTCTTACAAGTCGTTTCTGAATATTATGTGCTCCTCATATACTACTACAACCAGAAGATGATCGCCTTTATTATTTATGTATAATTTTTTATCTACAGTACCTTTCTTAAAGGTGTGTTGCTGAAGGTATCGATCTAGTCTTAAATACTAAGCTCTTGGAGCCTGTTTGAGTCCATATAAGTCCTTCTTTAGTTTTCACACAAACTCTTTATCTTTAGTGAGCGTGAATCCTTATTGATACTTAATATAAACCTTTTCTTAGAGATATCCATTGAGAAAGGTAGACTTCAAATCCATTTGATATACCTTGATATTTTTATGACTGGAAAAGGAATGAAACATTCTAATACCTTCGATTCTCGCTAATGGTGCAAAGGTTTCCTCGAAATCTACCCCCTCTATTTTGGCATACCCTTTACAGGCCAAACGCGCCTTGATCCTAATTACTTGACCCTGCTCATTTAGCTTGTTTTCTAAAACCCATTTTGATCCAATGGATTTTTTCTCTTTGCATCTTGGAACAAGTTCTCGACTGTCATTTTTCTTAATTTGATTAAGGTCTTCATTCATAGCACTCACCCAGAACTTGTCCTCACTTTCCTAGATGATATTTTTAGGCCTAATCTAAGGCAATAGGGCAGTATTTGCATAACTTGAACTACTAACAAGTTTCCCCTTGGTCTTCGAGTTTTTGGCTCTTGGTGTTTTTGGCCTTGGAGTTGTGCTCATTTCCACATCTTCATTATATGGATTTGTTTCATCTTGATCTGAGGGCCTAATGTCTTAACGTTCCTTTCCATCTAAGTTCATGTTTCCTTTGGAGGACTTATATTGTAAAGCTATTTCATCTACTACTACATCAATGCAATCATCAACCCTCTTTTTATGTTTGTTGTAACACTTGTAACCTTTACTTCGAGCAAAGTACCCAAGTAAAAAATCCTCATCAGCGCGTGAATCAAAATTTCCAAGATTTTTATCATTCCTTTTGATAAATAATTTTCTCCCGAACACCTTGAAGTGTTTAACTGATGTAGGTCTTCCCTTCCATAAATCATAGGGATTTTTATCACTATTAGGCCTTAGTCATGTTCTATTTTATAGGTACACTATTTCTTGTGTTACTTCTCCCCAGAAGATGTTGGATACATTTTCCTCATCCATCATAGCTCTAGCCATTTCCTATGTTGTTCTATTCTTTCTCTCAGCTACTCCATTTCATTTTGGAATTTTAGTCACAAAATATTTCCTCCTAATGCCATGATCTTCACATAATTCTTCAACCTCTATTGAAGTGTAATCTCCTCCTCTGTCTCACCTTAAGCATTTGATCTTCAAATATTTCTCATTTTCTACTTCAGCTTTAAAAATTTTTATATGCTTAAATGCTTCTACTTTTTCTTCTAAGCACATGATCCAAGTGGCCCTAGTAAAAGCATCAATGACAAACATAATGTAACTTTATCCTCTTGTTATTTTTTCTCTAGTTGGGCCGCAAATATCTATATCAATTATCTTTAGTGGTCTATATGAAGATAACTCTTTTGACTTAAACGAGCCCTAGTTTTCCTACAAAATTGACATGACTTATAAATTGAATTATCAAGCCTTGATAGTCTTGGAAAACCTCTCACCCCTCACATCTTGCTGACTCTAATCAAACTATCAAAATTTATATGACTAAGTCTCTTGTCCCACAACCATGCTGCATTCATTTTTCTTCAATAGAACTTTACTATAGAGTCATCAAAAAAATATACATTGTTGTGAGTTTTGATTTGTTTTCCCACTAGATTTCCATCTTTCTCATTTAAGATCTCACAGTCCTTGAATCAAAATATCACATCATATCCATGATCACACATATGGATTACACTAAACAAGTTTTTCTTAGGACCATCCACGTACAACACATTTTCAAGTTTCATCTTTTAATCCCAATTTACTATGCCTTTACTATCCACATATCATCTATTCTATTTATTATGTGTAGATAGAGCAAGTCCACATTGCATGCTCTTTTTAGTTTTTTGTTTCTAATTATCCTTATCCTTTTGAGAAGTTGGCTGCCAAATATTCCTTAGATAATTACTAGAACCTGCTTTTTCACTCACTTTCTGTGTGCTCGAAACTATTATATTTAAAAAATTCAACATCACTTAATAGGGCAGAGCAGGCATTTCAATATCTGAGAGGAGAGTTTTGAGATCTAAAATTCTTATACTTATTATATCTAGGATTTTCATCTCTTTCAACTTTGATCCTTCTATAATAAACAACCTTATGTCCAAATATGTGACACATATTAGAATAACCATAAAATAAATAAGTGTACCTATTGTTGGAAAGTTTATGAGTTTTTCCATGTGGGTACCTCTGTTGTAGAGTTGATTGATTCATTCTCTATTTGTGTGGCTCCTTGCGGTGGATGGAGTTATTATTCCAGTGATGATCTCTTATTTTCCTTGCTTCCCTTTTACCTTCATTGATTCTTTCTTGAAGCTTGTTTTCATAGCTCTGTTGTTCCTCAAATCCTTTGGACCTGAATTTTATCTTTCCCATAGAGGATTGATGTGTTCTTGAGTATCCCACACCTATTTTATTCCCTGAAGACCTTTTCCCGTTTAGAATCTAATATATCTTTCTTGTGCCTTCTACAAATTTTTCATTTAAAACTTTCTCAGTCTCCACTCTCTCAAGATCCTTTCTCAGGGAGACGACCTCTACCTAACCATTTTCTTCCCATTCATGGATTAAATCATGAATAACTTCTTGCTGTCACTTTTCTTCTTCTAATTTGACTTTCAAGGAAATAATTTCATCTTGACTTTTTTTTGTGATTATTTCCTTCTGCACCTTGAAGAACTCTTATTTTAATGATTGTTTTATTCTTCTACTATCTCACATGTTCCATGTTTTTCTTTTAGTATAAGGGCTACATTGTCTTTTCTTTTAATGGCTTCTTCAAGTTTTTATTTTTTATAAAAAAATCTTCATTTTCTAATTTGTATATACCTTCTTCAGCACGCTGCAATTTTTCTTTTAGTTTTCTATTATTTTTCCTTACCTTCTTTAAATCATAAAGAGAACGCATGAGTTACCCTTTAAAGTCCATTATTCCTACTTCATCTTCTTCCTCTTCAGAATTAGTAATATTTTATTTCTTGGAGTCTGCTCCAAATGTCATAAGTACTTATCTAAATAATATTCTAAAGAGTTTTCATTGTCTCATTGTAGTGTTTAACTACCATATTTTGAGTAGAGGCTCTTTTTGTCATATAACTTCTTCCTCTTATGTTTTTGATATTTTTTCCTCAATTTTTGATCATATTCCTTTTCAGCGCTTTCTTTATAATGACACTTGAATGAGAAATGTCCAACTCTCCCATAGTCAAACTATTTAAATGGCAACTTCCCTTTATATTTTCTCGAGTTGCACTTCAATTTCCTAGAAAATTGAGCCATCTCTTGATCAGATTCATGGCTAGAGAAGTCTTGATGATATTTTACTCCTTGGCCTTCTTGGACACTTTCAACGTTGCCTCCTTGGGTTCAAAATTCTCTCTTTCTACTCTCATCTCATAAGATATGAGAGTACCAAGCAACTTGTCCATCCTTAGATCCTTTAAGTTAGTCATTTCTTCAATAGCTCACTTTCACATTAAATCTCATGGGTAGGGATCTTAAGACTTTTTTAACAGTCATATATTCCTTGACTTCTTCACCAATTCCTCTTATCATATTGTTTACTTCATCAAATCTAAGGAAGTGTTCTACTATTCTTTCTTCTTCACTCATTTTTAAAATTTCAATCCTCATTCTAAAATTTTTAAGTTTGGCATGCTTGAATTTATCATATCCTTCATGAATCTGATTGAGCTTCACCTACACTTCCTTGGCAGGCTTATATTGCATAATATTTACAAGTTCAGATTGACTAAGGCCAAAGAGAATGACATTCTTGGATTTTGCATTATATACATAACAATAATTTACCATCTCCATCAATGGGAGGGACATCAGGAACATAATAATCTATTACTACAGAGCTCCAAACATCTACTCCTAGGGACATAAGATAGGATTCCATCATAATTTTCCAAAAGACATAGTTTTTCCCATCAAAGATGAGTATCTTCCTTGAGTAAGCATCTTGACTCTCTTCAATAGACATAATTCCCTAAGGATCTACCTAATAGTGGTTAAATTGTTCCTAAAGGAACTTGGCTATTATACCAATTGTTGAAATAACAAATTACTTGGGGTAGGGGTTGAATTAGTAATAATGAGATTCTTAGAAAAAATTATGAATACGTATTTATGTTTTTCCTGTATTGTTTGTTTATGAGACCATTCATACATAATATAAATGAATAGCAAGATAAGACACTCACAAATACATACAATCCATCACATGAGTATCATACACATATTGACTCTCACATGTTTACGTGGAAACACAAAGGAAGTAACCACCAATCTATTTGTTATATGATGTACATTAATCACCTACTTAATTACATCAATTTGTTTGTGAGCATCCACTCACAAGAGGCACTAACCCCCTTAAGATAGCAAGCACCTACTTTCCAAGAGGCTCAAACCTCTTATGAATGTAGGCCACCACCTTCTTTAGCCATTTTTCTACCTTTCATACAATTTTCAAACTAAAAATAAAGGAAAATACATATATAGTGAAATACTAATATGGCTCACTAAAGAAGCATACTTCCACTCTTGGTCCTCTAATATTCCATAAGCTCTGTCGGCCTCACACAACAACACCATATCATCTGCACAGTACTACATATACTCTACGCTAATCCTTTTGTTCCACAGTCTCTCTGTGACACTCTACTTCATTCCAACAATTTGGTCCAACTTCACAACTCTCATGCAATCCGCTCTATTATCTTTAGCACATACAAAAAAAAATTCTTCCCCCCTTTTTTCAATGGAAATCATAGGTTTTTTTCCACTGCTCCACTCTACTCAATGTTGTCTATGTTGTTATTTCCACACTACCCGAGTGTACATCTGTATGACACCTCCATACTATCATTGTGTTTACTGCTTGAGTTATGTTGTGGTATTAAACATGAGGATGGGCTCTTGAGCACTTCAACAACTCTCTGTGTGATCCTCCATGCTGAGATTTTAAAATTAGTCCACCTGTGCCCACTGGAAAGACTCCGCATGCGTATTAAATTGATCACAGAGCTCAAAATGTACTCCAACATGGCTCTGTTGTTCCCTTAATTCATTGAAGCATGCAAACAAGATCATAGATCCCTTACTTTTTCTTGATACATACTCAATTATCTATTTTTGCATGTCATGGTCCTCCCTGCCTTGACCCAACTATATTTGACAGTGGCCATTCACTCCATTAATGATATCCTTTCATTTTCATTTTCTCTCTAGTTGTCGTTCCATTCACCCTTAACACTTTGTACTATTTTATCATATCCATAACTCATTGTAACTTATATTAAAATAATGATACGAAATCACATAATTTTGATTCATTTAGCCCCTTGGTGCTTAGCCCCCTTACTGTTCCTTTCTCATATGATCTCTTCCTAATACTGCTAGCTTAGTGCTTGGGTGATAGGGCATTTACGCTACTATTGGGGGACTATCTCCCTTTGTATAGCTCTCTCCCTTCTTTATTTTTGGGTTTCTACATCCAGGAAAAAACATACATCAGAACTACCTACATCGTTACTTTATTCAAAGTTCATATAAAGTGAAGTTTTGAAATCCTAGACCACTGCTCTTCTCCATAGTTCTTAGGTGCTAGTCTTGTTCTAAACTGTTGTTTCTATTAGTCCCCTTGACCACACGCCAACAAATCAGAGCCCCTTTCATCATAAATGTTCTCCAAAAAAAAACTATGGACGAGTTTCAAACCAACCTCTGAAATAATTCCCACATGGCATCAGACAACACTTGGTTGCTCTATATTTTCTATGCCCTTGACTCCTTGGTTCCTCATGACCGAGTGTCATTCCACATTGGAGAACCTTTATCGAATCATAAATTTTCTATAAAACAATTAGATAACAGTTACAAAAACTCGAACCTCTAATATGTCGACCTCTGAGATGAAATCACATTATCGTCATCACTCCATGTGGTGCATCCTTAGTGGTGATACGTGTCAACCAAATTTTCTCCATTAGGCCACCAAAAATGCCAAATCAAACTACCGCATATCCACCATACATCCATGTCATCTTGATGCCATATTCTATGTTAGTTACTCAAGGCCAATAACCTATTGCGATGGGCCCAATTGGGGGGGAGAGAAGGGTCCATGAGTTCTTGGTTTTTCAATGAGTTCCTTTGTATTTCTTCTCCTTTGAAAACCTCAATACTTTCAAATAATTTCAATTTACAAGGAATTACAAGTTTTCAAGGTTTTGATGGCCTCAATCTTCTGAGTTTCTAATATCAGGTCTCAATGTGGTCTGACCTCCGATGTTCCGGTGGCCTCTAGGTTTTGATATTCTGATATGCCCTCTCCTATGAGGTTCTAATATAAAATCTCAATGTGTTTCTACCTCTGATATCATATTAGAACTTTTTTTCAAAAGGATTATAAGGGACTCAAACCTTCAATATTCTATCCTCCCGAGGTCTGGATCTGCCAACCTACTTTAATATTACGACCTGCTTAGGAATAAATTTGGAAGTCAACAAATGTTTATCCACGAGGCCATTTTTAGACTTCAACACCACATTGGAAAGCTATTCTAGAGAAATTTCAAGTGGAGAAGTTATGATTTAGGCTTTGATCCCATATGCTACCTAAGAAATGGTTGAAAAGTCTCTACCTAAATTCTTGTCTCGTTGACATCAATCTTAACATACCAAATGTGACAAGCCATCCAGAAAATGCCAAGTGTTCAACAAATGTTTACGCAATGTAGGCACTCGTGTACTAGCTAGGTGGCACATTTCCATTAGTTTTATATTTGTGTATTCATATTCTTTACATAGCCTTTGTATATTTATCTGGAATCTGCATGGGGTATGCTACATGGAGATGTAACTTTGTTTATGCTTTGATTGTAAAACATTTGGTGGAACAATGAAAGCGAAATCAATGAGAGGAGACCAGGCTATAAAATTTTGTTGTCAATCATTATACGAGTCCCAGTTAAAAATATAAACACCAAACTACAATGTTATTAGTTAATGGTATGATTTTATTCTCAAATTGAGTTTTTTTGTTAGGAGACATAATAATATTTAGTGTGGTGTATTTACTCGATTCAAAAACCTCATAATGTTTTATAGGATGTAGTTTTGAAAAAGAAATTTTATATTAACACAAATTCCAATTATTTCTTTTTGTTGTTTAAAATAGAACGTGATTCAGAATATTTTTACCCTTCATTTCCCTATTTCTTACTCAATATACATTTTCTTTCCTATCCCATAATTTTTAGAATTGTAGAGTATTTCAGAGATTCCTACAACCCTTGATATTGTTTCCTTCAACTTGATATTTTGTATTTAGTATTCTACATGGTATTTCTTTTTCCTATAAGAATATCCATGACTGAAGTGAGGCTTCATACAAGTTGGTTGTATCTCATTTGTAGGGTATTCATTTTAATCTGTAGTTAATTGACTTTTTCAAGAATTTCCATATGTTTCTCTTCAAAATTCCTTAGTCATCCTTACAATTTCTTTTCTTTGAGTAATTATATTTAGAGTTCAACATGTGTCACTATTAGCATATAAATTTTTGATAATTTTTCTTTTACTTTCCTATCACAGTTCTCAAACCAGGAGGTAGCTCCACAAAACGAATTGTGTCGTTGAATTAACATTGGTCATGGATATATACAAGAAGGGAGAGACTCCTGGGCTTCACCTCCCCGTGTCTCTTCATATTCTTATTCTGTATTATTTACTACTTAAATTATTTACATATATTCACCAAATTCCAATGATTAGGTTTCAACATTCTCCCCCTTGATTTGAAGGGTTGTTGGTGAGTGTAAGCATTGTTATGAACCATTCAAACTTTTCTCTTTATGGATGAAATGTAGCTCTCATTGGTCCCTATAATCAAAAGATCATCTACATATACCACAAGATATATAAGTTTTTTTCAACTTTCTTAACAATCAATGTTTCATCATCAAGATCATAATGTTTGAAGTCTAGTTTCATAAGATGCTTAGTTGAATTTTCATACTAGGCTCACAATGCTTGCTTGAGGCCATAAAAGGATTTCACAAGCTTGCATACTTTGCGTTATTGGTCCTTCACAACAAATCCTTCTAGATGGGACATAAAAACATTCTCTTTTAGATATCCATTCAAGAAAGTAGTGTTTACATCCATTTGATGGACTTTCCAGCTGTTCAGAGCTATCAAGGTAAAGAGTGTCTGAATGGAAGCCCATTTTGAATGGGGGGGAAAAGACTCCTCATAATCAATCCATTCCTTCTATGCAAAACCTTTTGCCACAAGTTTGGCTTTGTGATTGTCAAGTGAACCATCAACTTTATACTTGTCCTTGTCGACCCACTTGCAACCAAATGTTTTGGTTCCCAATGGACGATCAACCAGCTTCCAAGTGCCATTCTTTATCAACACATCATACTCCTTTTTCATTGCTTATTTCCATTCATAATGAGAATTAGTTTCTTTGAAGGAAGTTGGTTCCAAATCTGTAGAAAAATTCAATTCACAATCCTAAGAAACATCCATATCAACAAGTGAATCAGAATCATATACATCACCTCCGTTTTTCTTGGTTATATTTCGTGTTCATGTCTTTCTAACCTCATCAGGATTAATAATTTCAAGTGTCTTTGTAATCCATTTTGGAGGACCTTTCTGAGATGGCCCTGGTCATTGAGTGGATTGATTTGGGACTGAATCAACATTCAACCTCCCAATTCTATTAATCACATCACTCAAAGTATCATCAATGGTTTGAGCTTCATCTAGGGGAGAGAGTGCTTTAGAAGAGGATTCCATATATTGATCCAGTATAGGAATCCCCCCTTCAAGATGTGGAATCTGATTATAAAATTATTAAAAGGATTTTTCATGCCCCAATCCATCCAAGTGATCATGTTATGAAACCAGCTCACAAAAACATAGAAAAGAGAGATCCACGACTTAGAATTCAGCCTCTTCGAGGGGGAAACCTCCTTTACATTACATAAATGAACAATTCTTGGATGATACAAATGAAAATACCTCCTTTCTATATATAGGAGTCTAAGTGGTCCCAGTACAATCAAAGCCTACATAACAATAATATTGTAGGGCACAACAATAACAATAGTGGGCTTCTATGTGGCACAATAGTAACAATATGGGCAGTACATGGGTACATCAATATAAATAAGGGGTATAACTACAATAGTAATGGGGTAATCACTAGTATTATAGGGACCCAACATGCCCCTCTCCTTCAAAAAAGTGTTGTCCTCAACGCTTGAGTAGTTCAGGATACTTCTGCATATAATTCTCGTCCTCCCATGTGGAATCTTCAGCGGATAAGTTCTTCCACTTGATAAGGTACTCTGAAATTGATCGATTTCGTAGCTGTCGAGTTCTTGTTTCTATAACTGCTTCCGGTTCCAATATAATTTTTCCTTCTTCGTCAAGTTCTGGCAATATTGTTTGAACTGGGAGCTTGTCGCCTATAACCTTCTTTAAGAATGAAACATGGAAAACTGGGTGCAATCGAGAAGCTGCAGGAAGCTCCAATTTGTATGCCATAGTACCAATCTTTTGCAACACCTTGTACGGACCATAATACTTTGGTGATAATTTATTATCCTTCTTAGCTTGCTTGAGGGACATTTGCTTATATGGTTGTAGCCGTAGGAATACCCAATCACCTACATCAAAACTTCTTTCACTGCGATGTTGATCTGCCTGTTGTTTCATTCTATTCTGTGCCAACACAAGGTTATCCTTTAAGAGTTGGAGGACTTGTTGTTGATGTTCGATGTGATGTTCCACTGCCCGAACCTTAGAATTTTCTCTTAAATATGATGTGATGGATGGTGGTTGATACCCATAAAGTGCCATAAATGGGGTCATTTTTGTTGTTGTATGAAAGGAAGTGTTATACCACCATTCAGCCAGAGGCAACCATTTGACCCATTGTGTCTGTTTATCAGATACAAAGCAACGAAGGTATCCTTCCAAACATTTGTTTACTATCTCAGTTTGCCCATCAGATTGAGGATGATAAGATGAGCTATGAGCTAACTAAGTACCAAGACAAGAAAATAATTCTGTCCAAAAATTTCCAGTGAAAATGGGATCTCTGTCACTTACAATAATCTTTGGGTTTCCATGTAGCTTTTGAATTGTTTCCATAAATGCAGTAGAAACTGTACTGGCTTTAAATGGATGTGATAATGCACAAAAGTGTGCATACTTGGTAAGTCTGTCAACTACCACCATGATGACACTCTTTCCCTCAGACTTGGGTAAACCTGTGATAAAATCCATTGATACCTCCTCCCAACGTTGGCTTGGAATGGGTAAAGGTTGTAATAGACCCGGTGTCTTAATTGTTTCAACTTTATTTTGCTGGCAAACCAAACATTCTGCCACAAACTTATGAATATCTGATTTAAGGCCATCCCAAAAAAATTCCTTCTTCACCCTGTGGTAAGTTTTTAAAAATCCTGAGTGCCCTCCTAAGGGAGAAGTGTGCAATTCCATAAGAATCTTTTGTTTTAGCTGGGAATTCTTACAGAGGTATAAGCGATCTTTGTACCATAACGAATCATTTTTCCAGCTAAATGTATCAGACGTACTGGAATCTTGTTGTAGCTTTCGAATAAGTTCCCATACTTCTTCGTCATTCTTCCATTCCTCCCTTGCTTCATTTATCCAATCTGGTTGGATGATAGAAATAGCGCACAACAATGCTTCCACATCCTCATCCTTCCTTGAGAGTGCATCTGCCACCACATTTTGCTTCCCCTTTTTGTAGATGATTTCAAAGTCATAACCCAACATCTTTGTGACCCACTTTTGTTGCTCTTCAGAGGATAATCTTTGTTCTAAAAAGTATTTAAGGCTATCATGATCTGTTTTTACCTTGAAGTGTCTTCCCATTAGGTAGGGTCGCCATTTCTTAAGTGCATGGAGTATTGCCAACATTTCCTTCTCATAAATAGCTTTTCTTAGAAACTTTCCCTTGATTGGACGACTTTCAAAGGCAATGGGTCTTTCATCTTGCATTAGAACAGCACCAATTCCATTTCCTGAAGCATCACATTCCACAGTAAAGGTTTTTGTGAAGTCCGGTGTAGCTAAGACCGGTGCTTGGCACATTGCCTCTTTAAGATGTTCAAAGGCCTTTGTTGCTTCCGGAGTCCATGAAAATGCATCTTTCTTCAATAATGTCGTTAGAGGTGCTGCTATTCTCCCATAATTCTTAACAAACTTGCGATAATACCCTATCAACCCAAGAAATCCGCGCAAATGCTTTATGGATGTGGGGATTTTCCATTCCTTAATGGCTTTAATTTTGGTAGGGTCTACCTTAACTCCTTCATGAGATACAATATGACCCAAATATTCCACCTCCTGGACTCCAAAGAAACATTTGGATCTTTTGGCATATAATTGTTTCTCTTCCAATAGTTGTAGCACCCTGTCGACATGTTCAACATGATCCTTCCAAGACTTGCTGTAGATAAGTATATCATCAAAAAATACTAACACAAATTTTCTAAGGAATGGTTTGAAAATTGAATTCATCAAACCTTGAAATGTTGAAGGTGCATTGGTAAGGCCAAAAGGCATGACCAAAAATTCATAATGACCCTCATGAGTTCTAAATGCCGTTTTCAGAATGTCTTCAATCTTCATTCTGATTTGATGATATCCTGAACGAAGATCCAACTTGGTGAAGTAAATTGATCCATGCAATTCATCCAGTAATTCATCAATGACAGGAATGGGGAACTTATCTTTAATAGTGAGCTTGTTGAGCTCCCTATAATCCGGACACATGCGCCATGATCCATCCTTCTTGTGCACCAATACTACTGGAGCAGAGGAAGAACTTTGACTCGGTTGAATTATACCAGCCTCTAGCATTTCTGCAACCATACGTTCAATTTCACTTTTTTGGACATAGGGATATCTGTACGGCCTGATGTTTGGAGGAACACTTCCTGGAATCAGATGAATAGCATGATCATGATCACGCATAGGTGGGAGACCTTTGGGAGTCTCAAATACCTTGGAATGATTGTCCAGGACTTTTTGGAGATCTGGAGAAATAGATGATTCTAATGTGGAAACATCTAGCGAACATAATTGTGCAATTACACCCTTTGCTCCTTTTTTAGAAGCTTTGTCATACCATTAGAGCTGATTATCTTTCCTGGTTTCCCTGCAATACCCCTTAATTCAACTTCCTTTCCTTCCACAGAAAATTTCATGAAAAGTTCTTGAAAATTAAAAGCTATTGTACCCAAGGATTGTAGCCATTGGACTCCTAGTACAACATCAGCACCTCCCATTGGAATGGAAAGCATTGGGCTAGTCAATACATATTCTCCCATGGATAGCTTGATATTATGGCACTTTCCAGAGCAATTTATTGTTCCTCCATTTGCAATCATCACTTGACACTCTGGTGCTGGATATAGGAAGCAATTCAATTCTTTTGCTACCCTACAATGAATAAAATTGTGGGTGCTTCCTGAATCAATCAACACTATCACCTTTTTCTTCTTGATTTGTCCTTCTATCTTGATGGTTTGAGGAGTGGTAATTCCCGCCAATGCATTACAAGATATGGTCGGATTTATTTGTTCTTCATATAGGCTTTGTTCCTGGAATATATCCTCTTCTTTTGACCTTTCTTGCTCCTTTTCTTCTTCCTCTTCACAATCTATGTAGAATAATTTCTTCTCAGCACACTTATGACCTTTTGTGTATTTGCTATCACAATTGTAACAAAGCCCTTTTGCTCTTTTTTCTTCCAATTGTTGCGGTGTCAACCTTGTAGGTTGTGGAAGACTATGGGCAACAACACTTCCATCTTTATAGTTGTGAATGGTATGCTTCCTAGTTGCCATAATTTTGCTTTCCATTTTTCTTGCTAACCTGAATGCCTTCTCTAATGAATCAGGTTCCCAAAGGCGCACATCATGTTGGATATTATCCTTTAAAGACCCTATGAACACATCAATCCTATGCTCCTCTGGAATATCTTTTATCCTTATGTTCAATTTTTGGAACTCCTCAATGTGCTCCATTATTGAACCCTTTTGTTTGAGATTCATCAATTGGCTAAAAAAAGTGTTGCTTTTTGTATCCTCATAATGTGCTATCAATTCTTCCGTAAAAATTGCCCAAGTGATAAATTGTTTACGAGAACAAAGCCATTGATACCATACAAACTGATTTGGTTCCAAATATAAAGTTGCCATACGTACCTTTTGTGTGTTTTGCACATTATTGAGATCGAAGAATTGCTCCATCTGTAATATCCATGTGGCGGGATCCTTCCCATCAAACTTCCTCATATCGATTTTTGGAACATGGTGAGTCTTCGATCCAGCATTAGAGTCTATGGAATCAAGATTAACATTTCTTTTGTTCTCATCATGAGTTTCCTTTACTACCTTTTCACCATTAGTGACCCTTTCTTGTAGCAACTTCTTCAATTCATCCATCTTATCATCCATGCCATCAATTTTAGCGTCCATGCCATTCACCTTAGCTTCCATGCCATCCATCTTAGCTTCCATGCCGTCCATCTTAGCTTCCATGCCATCCATATTAGCTTCCATGCCCTTTATCTTAGATTCCACGCCATTTACTTTAGATTCCACGCCATTTATCTTAGATTCCACGCCACTTATCTTAGCTTCTGTTAGCTTTTGTGAGCGTGACATTTGTTGCACTTGTTCTTGTAATTTTGATATATCATGTAGCATTTCTTCCTCTTCTTCATGAGTCATGCTAGAGCTTTCAGGCTCCTTACTAGGTGTTTGCATTTTCTTTCCTCGGGGCATCAGTTACCGATAATAATGCTTTACTATGCCCTTTGAATTCTGTTAAACCAAGCTTACAAAAAAATTTAAAAAAAAACTACACACCTTTTTTCACTCTATAGAAGCCTGATATTGAATCTGCTGTATCTCTGTAATTTCGGATCATCCAGTTTTGAAAATGCTATCTGTAGTAGCCTTCTGCGTCCTCTTTCCAATGCCACAAGTCTGAGCCAAATTGGATTCTCCAAGGAAGAGTTATGTGAAATCTCCCACAGTGACTTGCTTTTATACTATTTCCGTAGAGCGAAATTGCACGACGTGCCACGAGTTACTGTTTCAACCTTTGAATCTAAAAGTCACCCACAAGAAACTACAGTCCGTCCTCTTTCTGTACCTTTTTACAAAATTTCAATCCGATCCTCAGAGAGAGAGTTATGACGATTTTCCCCAGGTCACCTATTTTGAATGTAATTCAGGAGTCTGCAAAAAGGCCCAATTCCTCAGATCATATCTCCGAAAATATTGCGCTAAAATCTCTGAAATTTGGACTCGAGGTTCAGGGCCAATGCTTCTCAAATGGGTTTTTTTTGCGACTTCTGAAACGTCACAGAAAAAAGGTTATAGCGAAAATTCCACGATGACCTGTTTGGAGCAGCGAAACCCTAGAATCCAAAGCTCTGATACCAAATGTTATGAAACCAGCTCACAAAAAGATAGAAAAGAGAGATCCACGACTTAGAATTCAGCCTCTTCGAGGGGGAAACCTCCTTTACATTACATAAATGAACAATTCTTGGATGATACAAATGAAAATACCTCCTTTCTATATATAGGAGTCTAAGTGGTCCCAATACAATCAAAGCCTACATAACAATAATATTGTAGGGCACAACAATAACAATAGTGGGCTTCTATGTGGCACAATAGTAACAATATGGGCAGTACATGGGTACATCAATATAAATAAGGGGTATAACTACAATAGTAAAGGGGTAATCACTAGTATTATAGGGACCCAACAGATCAAGTTGTCGATCAAGAACATTGTCATCATTGGCGGATTCAAGAATATTACATCTCCAGATACAACAAACTTCTTATTAAATTCATCATAGAGATAGTGTGCTTTGAATGTATTTGAATACCCCAAGAAGATACACTTACGACTCCTTGCACCAACGTTTTTCTATGTTCCTTTGGTATCAAGGCATAACAAGTGAAACCAAAGACCCTGAGATTCTTTACTGAAGGAATGTGGCCATACCACATTTCATAAGGAGTATTGTTTATAATAGCATTAGATGGACATATATTCTTTACATGCACAACATATAGAACTGCATAAACACAAAACATAAATTTTACAGTTTTGAAAACATCATGGAACATACCATATTTAAGATTGTCTTGTTCATTCTTTCAGCTGCTCCATTTTGTTAGGGATTATAAGGCACATCTATTTGATGTTTGATCCCATGCTAGGGAATATAGGTTTCAAATTCATTTGAAGTGTATGATTTTCCATTATAAGTTTGAATCTATCCAATATGAGATTGTTCATCATTTTCAATCCATGTATGAAAGTTCTTGAATGTTTGAAAAGCATATGATTTGTTATTAAATAAATTAACCAACACATTCTAGTGTAGTCATAAATAAATTCCATCGTATGTTTATTTCCATTTGCAGAATGAACAAGGATTGGACCAAAAAAATCAGAATGAATGAGTTCAAGTTTTCTATGTTCTTTGGATGTGAATCGTGAAATTGTTTTCGATGCTTTCCTAGAATACAAGCATCAAATTGCTTCTGTTTCCTAGGAATTGTAGGCAAGCCAGTAACACCGCTTTTCTCCAAGATACAAACATTTTCATAATTCAAGTGTCCAAATCTATAATTCCATAAAAGACTTGATGGAAATATACCTTCATCATAATGACAACTATATGATAAGTTTTGTGCACAAACATAGGTATCTTGCAGCTTCAGAAGTCTTTCTTCTTCTATACCCTTCATGACAAGTGAGTGATATGATGATTTTATCGACTCAACCTTTCCATCAAACATATGAATTGAGTGTGCTTGCTAGCGGACGTGGAAGTAGGACAACAAGTTTCTCCTCAGCTCTAGGATATATAAAACATTGTGTAGAAGAAATTCTAGAAGACCAGACAATTTGAGCCTTATTCTGTGAAGCCCTGATTGCTCGAGTTTTGATTTGTCTACAAAGTATACTACTCCATCAGCATTGTCAATAAATTCCTCAAAAAAACATCTTCTAAAATTCATGTGGTAAGTTGTCCCTAAATCAAGCAACCAATGATTTTTCCAAGAAGTAAGCAAAATATTAAATAATTCTTCAGTTACTCCCATATTACAATTTTCCATGATATAATGAGCAGATTCAAGTGCTTTACCTTTGTCTTTGTCATTGGTTTTACCTTGGGCTTGATTCCTTTCCTACTCAATTATGTCCCAAGGAAACTTACATGTCGATGCATCATGCCCATCTCTATTGCAATGTATACAATGAAGATGAGGTTTTTTTCCTTGAGAGTGTCTACCTCCCCGCCTCTAAAATTTCTTATTCCTCTTCATCTTCAACAACCTATTCCTCTAGAAGAATATTGAACATGATTCTTATCTCTGTGTGCAAGACACATAGCTCCTTCAAAAGACTGAGGAGTTTTCTTCTTCCCAAAAGCTTTCTTTCTCTTAGTAAAATTCTTCATAAGGGATGCAAAGGTAATCTCCTTGAGGTTTCCACTTGCTTGCAATGACTCAAGATAATTTGAATAAGTGAGATATAGTGCCTAGACAAAATCTATGAGAGTAATGTCTAGTTGAACATCAAGGGTCTTTATATCATGCATAATAGATCTTACTTCTGATGCTAAAGCAAGATGATCATCATTTTCCAATTCAAGACTGAACAATTTAATCATCAATTGGACAACTTCAAGTTTAGAGTGTGAGTCATAGAGTTCCTTCAACTTATGTAAATCTTCAAAAGCATTTGCAAATGGTGAAATATTGTTACTCACGTCTTCATTGACAGATGCTACAACCAAGGCATAGGCCTTACGATTCTTGTTTTCCCAAATGGTGATCTCCTTATCTGAGGTGTGATTTGTGGGTTTATTATCTCCTTCTTCAACACAAACTCCTTTCCACAACTCATTGAAAATGAGAGTTTGTTTTATCTTCCTTGACGATTCACGATAGTTCTCTTTTCCCGAGATAACTACACTAATAATAGATATTAATGAATGGATTTTAAATGTGTGTACTGTAAAAAGATGTACTTATGTTGCAAATATACTGTAAGAAATTGCACTTATGTTGGTAATATGTGCAGAAAAATGAACTTTTATATATGAAAACAAAGATATTATTTGGGGGAAGTGGTATATTGGGGAGAGTATATATCGGGGAGGGAGTGTTTTAGGAAGGGTGTATATGGGAGTGGGATTATATAGGCGAAGGGGCATAGATATATAACCGGAGGCATGGTATCAACTATGCAGAGGTATTAATTGTGATACCAATTGTTTGGAGGTATTCCATAATGTGTTCAACGTATGACCAAGAATAGGGCGAAGGCCTGGAGGCACGATATTAACTATGCAATATTGGAGAAGGAGGTTTGGATCTGCATGGAGGGAGTAGTGTTCAACATTCAAAGTACTTATGTAGTAAGAGGAGGAGGTAGGTGGGTGGTATGAGGAGTTGATCAATTCAATAATGGTCCATTTGTATGCATTGATGGAAGTGTTCACTGCGTAAGAGCAAGGGATAATGAGTTTGAACCAGGAAAAATGGGAATGAAAATTTGGATAACATTGATGGTTTATGGTGACAAAATGGTTCATGTGATTAAAAAACATTGAGAGCATTAGAATGAAGAAGTCATACTCAGAAGCATAACATATGTGGTGGGTTCACATCAGAATTCCCTTCACATATTTGAAGTAATAATTAATATATTTATCAGAGGATACCTACATGGAGGAAACAATTCAGAGACCCACAAGGTAGTAAAGGTGAATATAGTCAGTGGAAAACACATTGAAGAACATCAGCCACATTCACACCACTATTTTTCACCACTCAAATTCCATTTCACCTCCATCTTGAATGCACTAGGCACAACACCTCTAAGTAGAACACCATTTGACGCAACAGTGTGATCCATTCTTCACAGGAGGAAAATAAATGCCTCAATACAACAAATTGACCCTTCAGTAGCCTTGACCAGTGCATTCAATAATGCATGAAATCTTGCAGGGATAAGACAAAGAAATATTGAATGGATACCATTACACTGGCAATGAGAGCATAACAAAATATTAAAAAATGCAGTGGGTGTGCGTTGAGCGTATGGAAAGGAAGAGTATGAGAAACCACCAAGGCAACGTAGGTGTGTTGGATGTATATGAGGTGATAGTTCAGAAAACTATACAAAACAAGAGGGAGTTATAAATGCAGGAAAGCTAAAAAAATGGACTTGGATTTGATACCATGTCAGGCCAGGGGGTAACTCAGAATGAATTGTGTCTTTGCATTAATATTTCCCATAGATATATATAATCATGGAAAGACTCTTGGGCTTCATGTCCTAGTGTCCCTTCATATTCTTATTCTCCATTATTTACTATTTACATTATTCACATATATTCACCTAATCTCAATGATTAGGTTTCAATAATAGTAAATGGAGATAGAAAGGTTTTGATACTTCTACTTTTATTTTTATGCATATATCACAATAAATGAGGTTTTAAAATTTCTCTAATTTGAGTAATTCTATTTAGAGTTCATCATGTGTCATTGTTGGGATATAATGATTTGATAATTTTTCATTTACTTTCCTATCACATTAAATGGGGATAGAGAGGTTTTTATCATTTTACTTTTATTTTTACGAAAATGTCATAGTAAATGAGGTTTGATATGCGGTTTGGTACTTTTACTGTTTACTATTTTATGGAATTTTTATATTATAAGAAGTGACTTGTTCAATGTTTCATTATTCACTCATTTTTAATTGAATTAACTTAGGTATAATGTGTAGAGCCATAACAGAAAATCCCATTTTCATTCTCAAGTAATATTTTTTCCATTATAATCGGCTATTAATGTGCCTTCTAGAATGAATTTTGGTTACAATGTCACAAACAACATGGAATAAAATGACCTAGGCTATATGTAAAAATATGTGTGTTACAAGAAAAAGAGTCAATCTATCCAAAATCCAAATCATAATGTGGTTTCAACAAAAAATATATAACACCCTTATTCTTGATGGCCTCGAGAATCTTTAGTACCCATACTTGTTTAGTTTCCTGCTTGAGCCAAGTATGTTGGCCTACCTATAGTGGTGGATTAAGATATGTTGGGTTTCTGCCATATGATTTAGTCGAATACCTCACATACCTCACATTTGTGCTACTAACCTTTGCATTAAGTGGAGGTGCCTGATGAGCATACATAGAATTGACCCTTGCACTGGTAGTAATAAAGCAAGTTGGTAAACCACCATTTTGATAGTGAGGGAATTGAATTTTTCTGAGGTCTTGGAATAATGGTGTATTATATGCAATATGGCCCAATTTGTTTGACATCATCCTCGTTTTATTAATTGTCCTTGAATCATTATCAACAATATTGGTCATCCATTGTTCCTTTTCAAGAATTTGTTGACCCTCTATTGCTTCATTATCCTCTATTACCATTTTTTATGGTCCTTCTCTTTCCTTAGTTTCTCTCTTTCAATCCTTTCCTCTCCTCAATATTGTGTTGCAACAATCCTTCTTGCCTTGTTCTCCTTGGCTAAATCCTCACTTTTCTATTTTAATTCCTAAATTTCAAATTTATTTTTTAAGACTCAACTAATAGTGTTATGTAGTCTTCTGAGGTGAGTAATTGTGAAATTTGGACCAAGCAAAGACTACCTAGTGTTCCTTTGTTTCTTTTCATTGACACTTTATCTACTAGTAGCTTTAGGAACTGACCAAGTAACTTATCCTTCCCTACCACCTACATTTCATTGCTTGACACATGCCTTTTAATATGTAGGACAACCGTTTGAATTATATTTTTCTCTTCATCTGATGCCTTATTATGTGAGTTATCTTTTTCCATTCATATATTTTCCACAAAAATAGAACAATTTAATTCTTCAATCATGTTGGTTGTGAAGGTTCGTTCATGTTTTGTTCATTGGCTATTGAGATACTATGTTGTTCAAATAAATCATGGCTTCTACCAGCCATGGTGGTGGAGTTACCTAGCTTGGAAATGTCAATTGGTCATTTTTGTTTCCTAGTGCAATATTAGTAATTCATTTTCAACTACAATGTCATTTTCAGTTGCATGTTCAACAAATTCATTAATAATGTCAATAGCAGAAGTTCCATGTGCTTCAGTTGGTAGAATGACATCCATGTTATTATCAATAAGTTCAATATTATATTTTGTTTCACTTACATGTTCATTTCCATTGAAATCCATTAGACATTTCTCCTCTAGAAATGCGTGTTGGAAAACTTCAAGCCTCAAGCCTTAAGTTGTGGCCTTTGAACACCTAAACTATGAAGTCTCCCATTTTTTCTCCTACCAAAACTATGCATTGGGAAAATCCAAGCCCCAGGCCTTAACCTTGAACTCTTGAACCCCTCAATTGCAAAATGCTTTGACCATGGCCATCCTAAACTACGCATTGTACAGTCCCAATCCTTAGTCCTAAAAATACGTAATCCCTCAGTCAATCGCTCAATTAGTCACTTGGTTCCAACTCGAAGAAGTGATTTCATGAAACATTTTAGATTAATATTTTTCAGAATAATCTCAACTTGTCATGATTTGTTTTTATTTTTAGGTACTTTATCTTATCATGACAGGATGATGGTGAAGGAAATGGAGAAGGAGACCACGGTATAAGAAACCCA
Source organism: Pinus tabuliformis (assembly GCA_031772625.1). Classification (NCBI taxonomy): domain Eukaryota; kingdom Viridiplantae; phylum Streptophyta; class Pinopsida; order Pinales; family Pinaceae; genus Pinus; species Pinus tabuliformis. The sequence continues at coordinate 1,491,941,773 of CM062817.1, forward strand.
TGGAGATTAAAAGATGTTATTATCATCAGGCAAGAAGACAAAGGGACACCAGATTGTGACAACAGTTGGAAATCAAGGTCACATTGAAGACTCCCTAACTTCAAGCCTTATGGAGGACGAAGAAGAAGAACATGTTCAGTCTTTCAAGAGACACTAAGAAAACAATAGAAAATAATGACTTGATAATTCTGTATCATCTTGCAGTCCATGCCATCAGTTCCATGTCATGTCCTATCATGATTCATCCTTTTCTACATTGTTTGTGGACTATGTAAATTCAATATTGGAGAAATGTAATGTAAAGTGGAATTCCAAGGGACATGTATAGAATGTGAAAACTCATGTACGATTCGAAAGGTTATAGAGAAGGAAAATGGAAATGAGGGTAATCCAAGAGTCACAAGGAAGATAAATGATCAACCCATTTGTTATATATACACCCTCATTGCTCACGTAAAAGGAATATCCACCTTAGCTCCTCCTAGCGGGTATTGGAGAGGAAGATGGTTCTTTTGGAGGATAAAGTGTCTACTCTAATGCTCCACTATTTGGGCTAGTTATGTTCACTATCTTTATGTATCTTGGAACATTTTCTGAATTCAAAATCACATTGAGCCAACACACTTTCATGTGTATGTCGTAAATATTGTAAGACTATTCTTTGAATGTTTATGATGCACATTTTCTTCATCTATACGAAGGAAAATGAACTATTTCAGTGGCTTTGGTACTTATCTTGTTGAAGGTGTGTTTTATTTGTTTTAAAAATTATTGCTTCCATGTGAACTATTTTTCTAGTTGGTCAATGAGTCATTCTTATGTACATGCTCATGTGTCTTTTCTAGATTAGTACTATTACTTACCTTCAAAAGGCTCACTTTTCATTCCCTTTTGGTAGAAGAACCTTGATATGTCTTCAATTGAACATCCAAAAGGCATACTCACTTGCTAATATGAAATTACCTATGTATAACTCTCTCATGCTAAACACTGAAGCCAAGGAAAATCTATAAGAATATATAACATTCGGGCCTTAGTTCCGAAAGAGCTCCTATATTAAATGGTGTAAAGAATAATTGGGACTTTTAATGAGGGAGACCTCTTAGTTGATGGAATTATAGCACTGTAAACATTTACTCTCTAGCCCTACTAGAGAGTAAACTAGCTTCAGGAAACTATTCACAATGAAAAATTTTCAATGCTTTTTGAGTTCTGGTAAATTGAATAACCATCTAAATGCAGTGGGATTTAGATGAATTTTTCTTTCTCCTAGCTTAATTGTGCTCTTCTTAAGTTAAAATTATTTTCACAGAGATAACCAATTTCTCTGAAATCATATACCTTCAAAACAAACACAACTTTTGTTAATCCAGTACTCCAAATCTCATTTCATTTTTTCTCTTTTGTTTATAGATTCACATGTCACACATACATTCTTGACTAGTCAAAGCTATCATCGATGCCAAAAAGTGATTTAATTGTATCACTACAAATAGCTTTTTTCCTTCACTTGCTACCCATTTTTGCTTTGTAGTAAAAAAAATCTATCAACGAATATTGTATTCAAATCCCATTTCAATTTTCTATTCTCTATTTTCTTCACAAAAAATGGTTATTATTATTACTCGCGTGAAAACATTTACACATGACACACCGAATAAAAATAAATTAAAGATACCAAATCCAATTTTTACAAAGATTGAGAGGAAAAATTTCTAAAATTCCAAAAGCATCATGCCGATTTACTTGTCACTTCTCTCCTCCAATAGCATTGATATATGTGTCATAATTAGAAACATAAACTTATGATATACAATAATAGTCATTTTTTACCAAGGCAGTAGATTTGCCCATAAGGACAAAACTCACTGCAATTCGATTTTTTTTCAATGAAAAATTGGCAACGCATGCGTTTGAATCATGTTTTCCGATAGTGGAAATGGATTCAACACCCTAAAAAACCCCATTGGCAAAATTTCCTATACTACGAAAAATCACCACAATCCAGTATTTATTTTTTTCAACAAAAATCTAAGATAAAGAGTGTTTGAATCACGATTTCCGATGTTGTAAATGGATTTAGTATGATTAAAAACTCAATTTACAGCTAAGATGATGAAATTTGACAATTGTAACCTCAAGTTACAAAAAAAATCCACCATATTTTATATGGAATGTCCTTAAATTTCCATTGTTTTTCAACCAAGTTTGGAGAATTGTATAAATAGCTAGAAATAGTAAAGTGCATAAGGAATTCCAAAATTAAATATTATGCCAACATATATTTAGCTACCTTTTATGAATAATGGACTTGACAGTTGGTCCCCATTACTTTGTAAAACCCAATGAAATTTGATTTATGAATGACTTGACACATTTATTTCTCACAAATTTTGACACCTAGTTTTGATGCAGTGGGAGCCTTATTCTGCACAAATAGATTTAATTTTGAACTCTTTGATTTTTGTGGATGCAAAATAATTTAATTATTGAAAATAAAAACATTAATTTATAATATAATAGGAACAAATACAAAAAGAAATTTGTAAACTAGAAATAATAAATATTTGTCGATTAAATACTTATTGCTATTACCCAATATTAGATTATGTTTTTAATGGTAGAACATATGTGTGGAACAAATATGGGAAATATTGGTACCTTGTGTGTATTGGTATATTTAATAAATATGTGTGCACGCACATACTCGGTAAATTGAATCTTGAAAGCACTAATATTGACCCGCACATGTGATTTCTATTAGTAAGGGAAAAGACATTGAAATGATTAAAAATGTGGATGACGGAACATTCCATTTAACATTAGGATTCATTCAAGATAAAAAAGCCAATGACTTAACCTAAACAATACAAGTCAAGTGATGGAAGATAACACTATGTCATATTCCTTGCTTCTCACACATGTTCTCCTACAACTGTTACTATTACCCGCATTAAAACTGCTACACATGACATGTTGAATAACTAGAAATCAAATAAACCAAAGCTAATCACAATCCACTCATTTAATATCAGCATTATACGTGTCATAAGAATCATAAATATACCATACAAAATAAGTTCGAACTAACTGTAATCATGATATTGAGCTAAGAAACTACCAAATGCTAATAGGAAAGCAAAAAAGGTGAATTGGTTTAAAAACTTGCAGTATTGCAGTGTTTCTCTATTTATACACTACTATTAGCATCCATAATTTAATATAAATTCCATTGAGACACGATTCAAAATTCAATTTCAACTTCGAAGATAACAATTATGTAAGGAAGCAGAAGCTCAGACGATAGTCCAAGCTCCTAAATGCATTTTGCAAAGACAAAATATTACATGATCTATTCCTCACAATACATAAATGATTAGAAATGGATGTTATCTCTATCATCAGATATCTTATTTCCTTCCTCTGTCAACAATTTCAAAATTATTTTCAACTCATTTCCTTATAAGTCAGCACCTGTATGTCACAAAATCTTTGTATCATAAATAAAGTTGACATCCATACCTCTCTATATTTCTATTTTTTGTCCCATCATTAGTATTTATATCTATTATTATTATTATTATTATTATTATTAGTAGTTCACAAATCAAATAATGGGAACAAAGTAAGTTGTTTTTTCTATCACTACAAATAACATTTCTCCCTCACTATACTAGCTAATTCAAACATGTGCAGACTTGTTTCCTTAGAAATCACCAACTACCACTATTTTTCACCTGAAACATGCTACAAAGATAAATGGACCATTTAGATTTGTTATGATCTCGATGTTTGTCCTCTAATTAATTGAAAATAGACTTGTGGGTAAATACTAGCCCTCACAACATTCACTCCGGTTACTACATATCTTCCCATTGATTCAGAAAGCTATAGAAGCATTAAAACATCAAATATAATAATAGGGTTTTCATATAATTTCAACATGATATAAATCAACATGTGTGGCACTATAGAGAAAATTCATTGTGCACAAAAATCTCTCAAACATTCATTGTGTGAACCTTTGCACTTCGTACAATATATTAATAATAAAATAACCACTGGTCTCATAACAGAGTGTGAGTGAAGCTCTCGGGATATCAAATATAGAAACATGATTTTCAAAACATTAAAATGCTAATACTAATGTATATTTTTAAAATAACACAAATGCATATGTACTCTAAAGATTTCATTGGGTGAACCTAGGCACTCTTATGAATCTATTAATAATAAAATAAGCACTACTCTTGCGCACAATCTACTAATATCAAATTGCAACTGCAATGAATCTAAATGAGTTGGAAACACATTACAATAAAAATATCCCTTCTCTCTTCCCTCATTCCACTCAAATTTCGCACATCCCTCATTCCTCATATGCATTTATTCTTTGCACAACCACTACACAAGCACAACCACCTCCACACAACTTTGTCCACGCAACAAATTATGGACTCAACAATGCCCTTCGATCAATAATTGACATTTGAAGGTGATATTAATTGATGTGGCTCCCAAAAATTGTGCGGAGGAATCATTTGTTACAAAATACATTAGTAAATAAGTATATTTGTTATTTTAATAAACTTTGCATAAAGATTTCGGCATAGTGAAATACCTACGCATATGCATTTTTTCTCCTCACATGCATTTATTATCCTCACATGCTTCCTTTGAACAACCTAGTCAATTGTGTGCGAAAATATCTAAAGCTTTCATTCTATGAAACTCTGCGTTCTTTAGAATATATTAATAATAAAATAAGAACTTCTCTTGTGAACAATCTACTAATATCCAATTGCACATGCACTAAATCCAAAATATTTGAAAACACATCACAATTAAAATAGCCCTCCGCACTTCCCTTATTTTGCAAAAAAAAAATCACATGCATTTGTTCTCGAGATATCCTCGCACATGGACAATCGCCTTCACACAACTTCATCCAAACAATTATTTCCATAGCCATTATCACACTTCAATCAATCATTGACATTCCAAATTGATACTAATTAATATAGGTCCCATATGTCATGGGGAGGAAACATTTTGCAAAAGTGTGGAAAATTTATGATAGTCTACACTTCTACACTTCTTTGTAAAGTTATCTAAGAACATAATAGTGGGGACTAACATTTTCTATAGGCGTCGACATAGAAAAAAGTACTTTTATAAATTTTGTGATTAAAAAATTTGTTAATGAGTGTAGGCATGTATGAATTGTGCGAAAGGACCACCCAATGAAATATTGGAAGCTTCCTCGGCATAATGGACTTCCTCCACAATCTTAAACATATGCCTATTTACATAAAGATAAACATAAACAAAGCTTTCACTGTGCAGAGAGCACAACCTTTAGCCAATTTACTAGCAAAGTCTATAACATGGAAAAAGAGACACTAAGAAAACAATAGAAAATAATGTCTTGATACTTTTGTATCATCTTGCAGTCCATGCCATCAGTGTCATGTCATGTCATGTCATGAGTCATCATTTTCCACATCATTTGTGGACTATGTAAATTAAATATTGGAGAAATGTAATGTAAAATGGAATTCCAAGAGACATGTATAGAATGTGAAAAGTCATGTAGGATTTGAAAGGTCATAGAGAAGGTGAGCAGGCATGAGGGTAATCCAAGAGTCAGAAGGGAGGTAAATGATCAACTCATTTGCTATATATACACCCTCTTCACTCATGCAAAAGGATTTTCTACCTTAGCTCCTCCTACCATTCATTGGAGAGTAAGATGGTTCTTTTGGAGGATAAAGTGACTACTCTAATGCTCCACTATCGGGGCTAGTTATGTTCACTATCTTTATGTATCTTGGAACATTTTCTTAATTCAAAATCTCCTTGAGCCAACACACTTTCATGTGTATATTGTAAATATTGTAATACTATTCTTTGAATGTTTATGATGTACATGTTTTTCATATGTACTAAGGAAATTGAACTATTTTGGTGGCTTTGGTACTTATCTTGTTGAAGGTGTGTTTTATTTGTTTTAACAATTATTGCTTCCATGTGAACTATTTTGCTATTTGGTCAACGATTCATTCTTATGTACATGCTCGTGTGTCTTTTCTAGATTAGTACTATTACTTGTCTTGAAAAGGCTCACTTTTCTTTCCCTTTTGGTAGAATAACCTTGATAGGTTTGTAATTGAACATACAAAAGGCATACTCGCTTGCTTATCTAAAATCACCTATGTATGACTCTCTCGTGCTGAACGCTGAAGCCAAGGAAAATTTATAAGAATATATGGAATTCAGACCTTAGTTCCGAAATAGCTCCTATACTAAATGGTGTAAAGTATAATTGGGACTTTTAATTAGGGAGACCCCTTAGTTCATGGAATTATAGCATTGTCAACATGTACTCTCTAGCCCTACTACATGGTAAAGGAGCCAATAGGAATTCCTAAACAATTGCCTAAAAATATGTTGAAATGTGGCAACAAGAATATTCCAATTTTAATTTGTCCTTGAATTAAAATTGAGAATTAAAATTCGAATTTAGTCTCACCAGCTACTTGAAAAATAATTAACTAATTCATCTTGAGTTAATTCATTGCATAAATTCAAGCTAGAAGTCTTTGTGATGTCATGCAACAGTTATCTGTTAAATTAAGGAGATTATCCCTTCATTAAGGAAATACAAGTGAGTTGTATTTGAGTTGTAATTAGTTAGCTCAATTAACTGAGTTAAGTCCAATTAAATTAGTTCCAAACAGTTTGAGGAATTAATTGTGATTTTAGTTAGTTAATGCATGCATGCAACAAACCAGTGTACTCCATATAAGTGAAGATTCTATCATCGATAACTCATGCATGTCAGAGAAAGACCCAATTGATATTAATGACAGGAACATTGTACTATCAGTTGCATGAATTTTCCTATAAGGAAAACTCTTGCATGGAGAAGGAATTCATTACTTGAGATTTTCACAGTTTTACAGGGTGTAAGATTAATGTGAGTGATCTGTGTCACACTTTGTGATATCTGGAGCACCCAAGAGAAACTGCACAAGGAAATAGGAGGTTTGGAGAGCAAAGGAGAAGGAATATGAGCAGTCTATTTTGTCTATGAGCAGTAGTGAGGGGTTGTACTAAGAGCTGGATAGATGTAAGAGCTAAAGTTGTGTGTAATCTTGATATATTTCCACGTGTATGATAATACAGATAGTGGGTTTTTTAGCTGAGGCTTTGCCCATAGTATTATTTTGTGTTTCATGTGTATTGATTCTTCTTCTCTGTTAGGGAAAACTTGATTGCTTACTAGCATGCCATGAAAGTTCAGCCACCAATTGAAGGCCAATAGAATCTCTCCTAGTAGAGTTATGGTGAGATAAGACTAGGGGAAGCTTGTTGCATGTTGTGGGAAAGCTATAGCTAGCTACATTGAAGTTCCTAATATAGTGCGTTTTAATGCAGCACTTTCTTTTGGATTATTTGACTTGCTTAGAAGGTCAAGAATGTTTTAGCTCGAAAGAAACAATTTATAAGAGGAAATTGAATATCTCAATATATTATAGTATAAAAAACTAGTAAAAGTTGGTGGACGAACAAATAGATAAATTATTAATTAAAAAACTTGAACCAAAACCTTACCTTGTGTTGACATGGCTAATGTTAAATCCTAAATAAAACACCTAACCTCTATGTGTTAAATCCTATCTATACTATTTCTAACTACTCTAATCTAGTCTTAGATATCCTAATCAATCCCGAAAAATCATAATACATAGGCTTAAACATCATATATACGTTCAACACGAGCGTGATAAAGAAGATTAAACATCATGCATAGATTCAACTCCAAATGAATCAATCATTGAATTCACGGCTGGACAAGACTGTATTAAAGCTAAATTTCAATCCAATCACTCATATAGGAATCAACATCCTTTTATGGAATCAAAACTACAACTGATGTTTAACTTAGTTTCAAACTAGAGACTATTCACATGTTAACCATGAAACTGAATCACATTCAATTTAACAAGACTAATAGTGAACTGTAAGTCATTAATATGCATAAATAAAAATCAAATTTAAATTCATGCCAACAACCACACTTTTATCCAAAACATATAAAAGAACAATGAAATAAGTCTAAAGCTAAAGGATCCTTCTTCCCCCAAAAAAATCCTCCTTATTCACAATAAAGCAAAACCATTCTTCTCGAAAATCAAAATCCCTTTCTCCTCTTCGGAGGTAATACTTATACAAATTCCCTCGACTCTAAGTCTATCCTACCACTTCACCTTTCCACCATTTCAGATATGAAAATCAGGTACACAGAGATAGGATCATCAGCGTGATAGATGGTACGTAGAAAGCATAACGGCTGGATTGATTCCTTTCCTAAAGAAGAGATCAGATGTTGGTAAAAAGGGTGACTATATGTTACCTTCCCATAATGAAGGTCGTGACAGCTCTGCTTACAAAATGTATAGGCAACGCTTAGGGTTCTGACCAGAAACACTTGCAACTCGGCCCTTAAATACAACACTTCTGTAGACATGGCTCTTTGAATCCCCTCCTGTGTTCTTTACTTCTCACCTCCAAGTAGAGCTATCATTAGCTTGATGATTGTGAACAATAAAACATAAATGTTCAATCAAAGGTAAACATTTCCTTCATCAATTTTATAAACTACAGAACATGTGTGAAAGGGATTTATGCCTGATACATAGTCAATATATAATTTCCCGCTCAACCCAAAAGCTTGTCAAAGTTTCCTTTGAGGGCTTCTTTTAAATCGTAATCAGGTACTGGCCCCTCCACAATTCGCAGTACTCATGCCTTCCACTTCCCTAATGCGCAATTACACTATCGGGACTCTGTAGGCCGACCCTTTACACTGAAAACCTGATGCCTTTGTAATTTCAGAAAATTTGGAAAATACATGAAAATAAGGGAAATCCAACTCCTATTGCTTAAGCCGGACCTCAAACATTATATGTTGGAGTCTATAGATATCACCGGGTCCGGCATATTGCATATCGGAATATGCACAAACCTGGGGCTTTGCCGATCGTGATATTCGATAGGGCTTTAGAGGCTAGGGGCACGCCATATATATATATAACTTGGACTTATGCTGATTGCGATATGCGATGGCCTTTCAGACCCAAATATATATATATATATATATATATATATATATATATATATATATATATATTCTAGTTCATAACATCATTGGGCCCAGGGCCTTATGGCATGCATTATGCATCTAGGTTGAATGTGATAAGCAAAAGAGGGAGGATATACGTATTTTGCGAAGGGTTTCCTTTGTAAAGGGATTATAACGGGACAATGATGTGATGAAGGGTTTTGGAAGCTAGACAAACCTCGACGAGCATATGAATGAAGGACTTAACAAGGTTATATGTGAGGGCATGTGAGGTCACAGAGTTAAAATATCTATATTCAAGCTTCTGTGATCTATAATGATTTAAACAAAGTCTTTCGGTAGAAATCACATGAGAGAATTTTTGGCCTACACATTTTGAACCAACAAGTGTGGTTCATCAAGGCCAAATGAAGAGATAGACCATGGCAAAGGCTTAAATAGAGAGAAATGTAGAGACATAATTTCAAGTAATGCCTATATTTGAACAAGAGTCTCTACATCGTTTTAGAAAAGCCAAATCTGTCTTAAACTTGGAAACCCTTACGCGAGACCGTTTAAAGCGATGAAATTTTATAGCAGTTGCCCTTCTGTATAGGGTAGTAATTTTTGTATTCAAGCTTCTATGATCCATAATGAAAAGGATTATTCATAGAGATGATAGATCAGACTTATAGGGGGCCCATTCAAAATTTGCTATCAGAGCATGTTTTAGTAGGGTGGTAGTTGTGCCCACAAAAAATCGTGAATTGTTGGGCAAACCAGTTATCTCCGTTTCCAAATAACCTTAAAATCAATAAAACGTTAGGATGTTAAGATAAAATTGAAATGCAAACTATATAGATGGATAGGCACGGGTTCCACTTAAACATTAACTACGTCATGAGGGATAGAGACAAGTAGCTTCTACTTGCTGATATGATTTTGACATGCATTCTCCAATGGCAGTATTATGGGGTTTATTGACCTTCCTTTACCTATTTCCCACTTTCAAAAATCCCTTTAGGGTAGTCACTGGTCTGTCCATACCTATTTAAGTGTGTACCTCAACTCTTTATTGCTCATCAAGCTTGATGTAGACATGTTTTTCTTGCACTTTATATGATAATTTCAGTGTTATATTTTCATTGATTGAATGGGGCGCAGTCATGGATCATGCCATATTCTTAAACTGATTAAGCAAGGTTGGGCTTGCTGTGTCAACCGTACTCTAAGCTCAGCAACAGTCCTTACTCTAACTGGCTTCTCAAACAACCTATCCTTTTAGTTTGGCACAAGGACTTGATATTTCATTTCTTTTTAGATAATTCCTCTAGTTTCAGGAACAAGGACTAGAGCACAATTAGATTTGGCACAAGGTCTGAGACAATGAGCTTAGCCCATGAAGGGAGGTTTACTTGTGAGTAATAGGTATTGGACCATTTAGTGTGGTGGATGGGACCATTGGATAATGATTGTAAACCTTACAAGCAAGTATAGGCTAGGTCTCAGTGGGATTTATTTAATTGCAGTGTTCCTCCATGCTAGTCTAGCTGTAGTTACACATTTTTTGTTTTATAAAGATGCCCCTACATGCTCTAGATATCTAAGTTATCAACAAATCTCACACAATTCCCAACAGATGCGAATGAGGGGTTTTAGTTTGAATTCCACTGTTGATTCTCAAGTGCTCATGGGTTGATAGAAAGTTTGCTTGATTTGTAGGGAAATGATGGATTCAGGAACAACATAATCATCAGTAAGTTAATGAGGAAGGGAAAGGCCAAGAGTAGTGAATGAGGGCAAATCTGAGAGGTAGAACAAGATCGGAGGACTACAATCACTTGCCTAGAAAGGAGTGTAATTCAAAACAGAAGGAAAATAGACTTGGCAGAAAACAAAAGAAAGGACATAAATACAACTAAACCAACAGCAAAATGAAATGATCTCTAACCTACTAAGGAGGTAACCACCCATGCGGTAGATATTGGAAGTATCAATTCAAATGTTGGCCATTCATAGGGAGCTTTTCAGTCTCTCCATGTAATGTTTTCAACCTGTAAGTCCCTTGACCAATTTTTTCAACAACATGGAATGCACCCAGCCATAGGTGTTGGAATTTTGTGTGTTTACCATTTGGCTCACTCAGATTGTTCCATTTCATGACTAGCTCCCCTACTTGGAAATATTTATGTCCCGCCAGATGATGACCAAACCATTTTTTTACAATCATTTAGTGATTTTTGAATTTAACTCTAGCTCTATCCCTTAATTCCTCTAGCTTCATCAATTGGTCGATCCTTTCTTGAAGCAGGGTTGAAGGGGTTCCTCTTGAAGCTTGGGATAGCTATAAGGATGGAAGGGCAATGTTTGGGGGCAATATGGCTTCATGTCCATAGACGAGGAAGTATGGGGAGTTTCCCAAGGCCACTTTACGGGTGACCCTATCATCCCAAAGGGTATTTTTCAAGGCATTGTGCCAATTCATCTGGTTATGAGGGATTAACTTGCGGATTATGCGGATAAGGTTCTTATTGGAAGAATTTGCAACTCCGTTTCCCTGGGGGTAATAGTTTGCTACATATTTTATGTGGATTGACTTATCACTGGTAAACTTAGTGAGTCTCAAAGATGAAAATTAAGAAGCGTTATAAAAAATGAGAGCATTAGGGATGCCATACCTGTTGATAATGAATTTCTCAATGAATGATATTACCTGATCCTCGTTCACCTTCTGGAGCGGGATGGCTTCAAGTAATCAGTCGCTGTGAGTATATACTTATGCTACTGTGAGGAGTTTGGAGTGCTCTCTCTCATGACATCTATTCCCCATTGCTGGAACGATGGAGAAATCAGAACAAGCCTGAGGGGAACAACGAGCTTTCTTTCTTGTCCTACAAGTCTTTGACTGTGGGCCAATAATATCCGGCTCTCAATATTTTGTGAGTAGTGGGCTCTCCACCATGGTGACCACCTATTGCGCTGTGGTGCATTTCTTTCAATACATGGTTGGCATCATCTTTCTCTAAACACCTCAGCCAGATTCCATCATGATTTTTTATGTCTAAGATGTTGTCGGCCAAACGATGTAGATTGGATTTCAATATGAGTGCTCTCCTCTGTGATGCATCCATGTGTTCAGTACATGAATCTCGCACTAGATAGGAGCATTTGTCGTGGTACCATGACTCAGGGTCCGAAAAGGTTTTCGATGCTTCTTAGTCATACATCAGCACTTCATTACTCCATAAGAGATCCTCCCTGAGTTCTCTTTGTGCATATTTCATGCTCAACATTCCTGATTCTTTGGATGCCTCCTTTTGGTTCGTTAAGGCTTCCGCCACTAGCCTGAAGAGTCCCTACCCTCGAACTATCTATTCCGGCTTTATCTCCAGGTCAAACTCTTGAAGGGTGGTTTTTGAGTTCCCTCTTTGTTCACCCAATTATTTCTGCGCGAAGAGTGCCCTTACAGCAGGATGGTGCACGATGACGTTGGTCTTCGCCTTTAGAAAGTAAGGGTGGAAACATTTAATTGCCTTGAAAACTACATAGCCCTGTTTCTCCACATCTGGGTAATTCAATTCCACTCCTTGGAGATTTGAACTCATGTAGGAAATGGGGACTTCATTTCTATCATCATTTTTTTGAGTGAGAATTAAGGCATATGAAAGGTAAGAAGCAAAGGTGTATAAGAATAATCCTTTACCAAAATCAAGGCTTACCAATGTAGGAGCTTCAACAATGGCTTCCTTGATTCATCGAAACACTTCCTTGGCTTCATCACTCCATTTATACACAACGTCTTTCTTCATCATCAGCTACAAAGGGCATACTATTTCTGTGAAGCCTGAGATGTTTTTTCTAACAAAATTAATCCTCTCGAAGAAAGATTGCATGGCTTTCTTATTGGTAGGGGGCTATATTCTCATGACGGATTGTATTCTTTCATGATCAATCAAAATCCCGTCTTTAGTAAGGACATGACCCAATAGTTTCCCCTTTGTGGCTGCAAAGATGCTCGTATTGGGATTCGAAGAAATTCCATACCTTCGACATGTTTCTAAAATCTGCCTCAAGTGATAAATATGATCCCTTTTACGATATGAATACACAGTGATGTCATCCATGTACACCACTACTGATATGTTCATCAACCCTCGAAAGGCTATGTCCATAGCTCTCTAGAATGTGGCACCCACATTAATTAGCCCAAAAGGAATTTTACAACATGCGTAGGTGCCCCATTTGGTGTTGAAGGTTGTCTTAAACTAATCCCCATGAGATAAAAATACCTGATTATATCCTAAAATCCAATCTAATAAGGAAACCATTTCAGACCTAGAACACACTGAAGGATGTGTTCGATAGAAGGGACATGATAGTTATCCTTTTGAGACACTCTGTTCAGGTTTATGAAACTAATACACAACCTGATGTCTCCATTTTTTTCTCACTGGCATGAGATTGGCTACCCAACGAGTGTGTCTAACCGGGAAGATGATTTTAGCAACCAACATCTGGTTCAGTTATTTCTTCACAAATGATTCTAAGCTTGGATGCATCTTACATAGCTTTTGTTGGTAGGGCTTGGCCTCCTTTTCCAAAGGGATCACATGCTTCATAACACGGGTATCAGAGGTCTTTAGGTCTTCATGTGTCCATGGAAATACATGCTTGTATTCTTTAAATAGTTTGAAAAATGCAACCTTTTCTTGCAGAGAGCACCCCAGGCCCAGATTGACATTTTTTGGGTATTTTTCCGTCCCAAGGTTGACCGTTTCATACTTCATGGATGAGCTGTGTGTTTTGCAATTAGTGGGTTTCTTGAATTTATCATACAATTCATACAAGTGCTCCATCAGAGGATGATTGATTTTGGAATCACATTGGGTTGATCCTTTCCCTCATCTTCCCTTTCATTCATAAGCTTGTCATACTCCTTTTCATTAATGACTACACTCTTAAATGTCTTCTCACAATGCAGGAACTCAAGGATTTGCTCATAATCTTCAAAAACCTACCAATTTGAGATGTTATCAGGAATGGCTGGTTTGAAAATCAATTCAACAGAACATTTATTTTTCTTCAATCTAAAATTCGGAAAAATTTTAGTAGCCATATTAGCTATTAGATCAGCATCTTGGTTTTGGCCTTGAGGTATGTATGTAATATTTAAGGAATCAAAACTATCAATTAAGTCCCATACCTCATGCTGATAACTCACTAGGTGTGGAGAATTGCAATGTATCCTTTTCCTTACCTGATCTACGATTATCTGTGAGTCGCCAAAAACTTTAAGATTTTTCACATTCATACCAATGGCTTTCTTCATGCCTTCTAGCAGGCCTTCATATTCTTTTGTGTTATTGGTGCATGCGAACTCCAACCAGCTAGCCATTAGATGTTGGTTCCCTTGCAGGTCAATGAGAATACTTCCAGCACCTGCATCTTTAAGGCAATTAGAGCCATCAAAATAAAGTGTCCATAATGTAGCATCTAATGTTACATCAATTGAAATACTATCTAAGAAATTAGTCCCAACATCTACTATAATACATGATAGCTCATTAGTTGGATTATGGGAGTGAATTTCAAATTATGTGTGTATTAAAGTTTCTTCAACAATTTCTGCATGAAACTCTCCAAAACAGGTTTTTGTAGCATAGACATTGAAACTATAGTTCCCAAGGATGGAGTTGGTAAACATTACAGGTTCATTGGGACCATTTAGTTCTGTTACCACATAGTTCACTATCTTTCCCTATCAACTCTTAGCATATCACTTTTTCCCTTCTGAGGCAACAAGAGATGGTACCAATCAGTCGAAAATTATCCGTTCAATTTTGCTGACCAGTCCCTGCTAAGTAGCATTCCATAAGCCTTGGGTATATCGACCACCACTATATTAATGACTTCTGTGTACTGTGGTTCAGTAGCCATCTGAATCAACACATCCTTCAAATCTCCAGTTACTTTCACATTTGTCCTATCTAATTTCATGTTTCGAGTTCCAGTTTTTTCAAGTATGGCCTGAAGTCTTTTAACAACGGCATAAGCCATGACAGTGGATGAGGCGTCGGAATCTACCAAGCAATTGTGGACGTTCCTATTGAAAATTTCAAACATGATGAGGAATGTTGGAGTCATATATTTCGATTTTCTCCCTATCATGGTTGCGTTGACAGCTTAGGTTTTTCAATTCATTTTAGATAACGTGGCCTCCATAGCTAATCGTATTTGGTTTGCACTAGTGGTACTAACAGTTTTGGACATTTGCTTCTTGGTTTGGGTGCTTGAGGTGGTGGGGGTTTTGTAGTTCCACTCATTCATAGCTTTCAGTAGAAAATCTCTTTGTTACGTTAATTTTAACAAGTCAAAATATGTGATATTAGCCCTAGACTTCTTGAGATCATCCACAATATTGTAATCAATGATATAAATATGATAGGGAAGAGTAAACATACATGTTTTTCCATTCTTAGGTGGGATTTCACCATCTTGAGTAGCCTTCGTTGCAGTGGGAGATGCATTTTCTTTCTTTGGGTGACTTACAACAAGGGTATTCTTGGATTGTCTATCAGGCCTACTCTTCTCAACAAGAACACTAGGAGCGGATGCTTTCACAGGGAGAACATATTACTTTATTCAGTCGAGGGGATTTGTTGCACCTAGAAGTGGCCCTTTACTTCACATGTGAATTTCATTAGCATTTATTTCTGTAGTGTTATCTCCCTCGTCATCATTCTCATCACTATGGAAATCCCATAGCACATTACTTTGGGTTTTCTCATCCGAGGTTTCTCCTCCTCGTCTCCTTGTTTTGGTTCGAGCTCCAATATAGTTTCTTCTTTGTTAAGGATCGATCCAATAAGAGCCAACTCTTCTATGTTTAAAGCCCCTTCACTAGGTGGAGCAGGCAATGTAAGATTACCATGACCACCTTCTATTTTCTTCCGATAGAAAGGTTTGAAGGGTCGTTTGTTAATATAATCTCCTCCCTTCCCACTTGTACTCTCTCTAGAATTTCTTTTCATATCGATGACTATGATTGTTAGTTTCTTAATGATTCGATGAAAACCTTGCACATCTATGGCATCCTTTTCTTTGGTCTCAACCACTTTTTTGCCACTCCCACTACTCTTCTTGGATGATTTGGAGGCTTTCTTCACTTCAGTTGTATAATGGCATGCTGTGAGGCTGGTCATTTCATTTCCAACTTTCACGGCTTCATTGGTAGCACCTTGTAAGGTTTTCACATTCATCCTTTCAACCCACATCGCTATAGGGATAGGGAGAGTAGAGACATAGAAATCGATGAGCACTTCATCAGTAGGTCTAGTGGTGGCTAGGATTCTATTGAATAGAGTGTTGAATCAGATGTTAAAATCCATGAATTTCTCATTCATTTCCATTTTCAAATGGGATAGTTATAAAGCTAAGCTGCAGGTGTTTTGTCATCACCAAAATTCACTAAAAAGGCCTACTGAAAAAGCATCCCAAGAGGTAATCGACCCTATTCTCAAATTGAAATACCATGTGGAGGTTGTATCAGTCAAAGTGAAATAGAATAGGTAGCACACCACATCTTCATCCGCCACCCCCAACCTACATAAGACTAGGAAGAAGGAGTGAATATGGTTATTAGCAGTATCTCCATGTTCAGGGTCAAAATTCGGTAACACCATTTTTGTATTGTTGGGTAAGCGATGCTGCTACCCAGGTACGACTACAACAGTGAGTGCAAGCCAGGGAGGGAGTGCTCCTAGAGGAGGTGAGGGTGAATTCCCACCTAGAGGAGGAGGTGGAGGTTGATTCCCACCTTGAGGAGGAATGTTGACTATATTATGGACAAGGAAGTTTTTGTTGGAGGCTTCTCCATTAGGATTCTCAAAATCAAGAAAGGAGTTACCTTTAGAAGGGGAATCCTCAGTAATTTCTTCCCAAGGGGTGTCAATACTTTGAAAGGATTCTAGCATGATATCTTCGAGAGAAGTGGTTGAATATATATCTTCGCTTAAGGTAAAGATCCTTGGGTTTCTCTTAGTTGTCATAGTTAAAGAGTGAAAGATGGGAAGCTAAGAGAGGGAACGAGTGTAAGCCAAAGTAAGTGTTCTGATTGGTTGTTCCTGAGTGATATGATACTCCCACAGTCTCTCTTCCTTGGGTGACCCAGAAACAGGACATAGAGGGGTCTGTGTTTCTCCAAAATGAGGCTCTTTCAAATGGGTGGAGTGGTCTTTTCATCCTCTACCATCCATAAATTAATCCTTTTGAATCCATGCGTGGCACTTATATATGAAACTTTGAAAAACTGGGACAGCAATTGAGGCCCTCCTTCTAGAGCCAATTTGTTGACATGGCTAATGTTCACTATGCCAACAAGGGGAACTAACCCAATCGTAAGCCCCAATTAAGGCCTAATTTCATTTGGAATAGCTAGCTCCAATGGGTCTTAAGGGACCTCGTAAACTGTCAAATGCATTGATAAATTGCTTCTGGGTGGAAGACTTCAATTAAATCAACATAATAAAATAGCTAACCTCTGTGTTAAATCCTATCTATACTACTTCTAACTACTCTAATTTAGTCCTAGCTATCATAATCAATCCTGCAAAAGCATAATACGGAGGTTTAAACATCATATATATGTTCAATAGGAGCGTGATAAAGAATATTAAACACCATGCATAGATTCAAGTCTAAATGAATCAATCACTAAATTCACAGTTGGACAAGACTGTATTAAAGCTAAATTGCAATCCAATCACTCATGTAGGAATCCACATTCTTTTATGGAATTAAAACTACAACTGATGTTTAACTTAGTTTCAAATCAGAGACCATTCACAAGTTAACCATGAAACTGAATCACATTCAGTTTAACAAGACTAATAGTGAACTGTAAGTCATCAATATGCATAAATAAAAATCACATTTACATTCATGCCAGCAACCACACCCTGATCCAAAACATATAAAAGAACAGTCAAATAAGTCTGAAACTAAAGGCTCCTTCTTCCCCCAAAACAGTCCTCCTTATTCATAATAAAGCAAAATCATTCTTCTCGAAAATAAAAATCCCTTTCTCCTCTTCGGAGGTAATACTTATGCAAATGCCCCTAACTCTAGGTCTACCTTTCCTCTTCACCTTCCCACTATTTTATATATGCAAATCGAGTACACAGAGATAGGATCGTCAGCGTGACTGCTAGCATGTAGAAATCATAATGGCTGGATCGATTCCTTTCCTGAGGAAGATAATATATGTTGGTAAAAAGGGTGAATGTATGTTGCCTTCCCATAGTGAAGACTGGGAAAGCTATTTTTATGGAATGTACAAGCAACGTGTGGGGTTCCAACCCAGAGTGCTTGTGGCCAGACCCTTAAACACAATGCTTCAGCATACATGGCTCTTCCAATCCCCTCCTGCATTCTTTACTTCTCACCTGCAAGGATAGATATCGTTAGCTTGATGATTGTGAACAATAAAACATAAATTTTCAATCAAACGTAAATGTTTCCTTCTTCCATTTTATAAACTACGGAACAAGTGTGAAAAGGATTTATGCCTAATACATAGTCAACATACAATTTACCAATCAAACCATAGGTCTGGCATGATTTTTTTGAGGGCTTATTTTAAATCAAAATCAAGTATCAGCCCCTCTACGGGTCGTAGTACCCATTCCTTCCATTTCCTCGATGCACAATTACACTATCGGGACTCCACAGGCCCGACCTTTACACTGAAAACCCAATCCCTTTGTAATTTCTGAATATTTGGAAAACACATGAAAACACGGGAAATCCCGCTTCGATCACTCAAGCTTGACCTATAATGCTATATGTTAGAGTCTATAAATATCGTTGGGTCCGACCGATTTCATATCGCAATATGCACAAGCCTAGGGCTCCGCCGATCATGATATGTGATAGGGCTTCGGACCCGAAAATATATATATCGTATGTTATAGCTTGGCGGGTCCGTCATATCACTGCGTGTATTATGTATAAGGCCCAGGCTCTATCGATACGCGATATGCGATTGGGGCCAGACCCGACAATGTATACAATGAAGTTCATAGTGTCAGTAGGTCTGAAGACTAGGGGCAAGCCATATATACATAAACCTTGGACTTAGGCCAATTGCGATATGTGACGGGCTTTCGGACCCGAAAATATATATATTATGGTTCATAATGCCGTTGGGTCCAGAGCCTTATGGCATGCATTATGCACCCAGATGGAAAGTGATAAGTGAAAGAGGGAGGATATACATATCTTGTGAAGGGTTTCCTTTGTAAAAGGATTATAACAGGACAACGACGCGACGACGGGTTTTGGAAGCTAGAGAGACCCCAATGAGCATATGAATGATGGGCTTAACAAGGTTATATGTGAGGGATTTGTTAAGGGGATTTTGCCATTTGTGAATGGAAGATTCGGCTCTTCATATAGTTAAAATCACTGGGATGAAAAGGATCATTCATAGAGATGATAGATTAGACTTATAAGGGGCCCATTCAAAATTTTCTATCAGAGCATGTTTTAATAGGGTGGTAGTTGTGGCCACAACACCTTGATAAATATTTTGGTTTGTTTGAACATGACACTTAGAAATGTTTGTGGCATTTTCAAATACAGATGAGTTTGCAGAATCATAACCTATAGAAAAGCCTTTAGGATCTCTTCCTCCCAAATTTTCTCTTAAATTCGTTTGTAAATTTGAATTCAGAACATCCTGAAAAAGAAACAATTACTTAATACAAAAGGGATACAAACAAATCAAGCATATAATATCAACAATCTAATCATGAAGTATTTTCAATTGAGATAAAAGGACACACAATACTGACAAATTGAACTTCTTAGAAGGATCCACAGATTTCATAGATTAGATATTTCTTTCAATTCTAAATAGAGTGAATAAATTTAATACCTCTCTCGCATTCATAGTACTATTTTGTGAGCATGTCCTAACCACCTCTGACTGTGCAAATTTTTCCTGTTCAAGAGACCTTTTTCCCTTGAGAATCCATGTTCACTATTCCTCTCAGAGATGACTCTCATTTAACACTTTTGGCATGCCACTAGTTCATTGAATCCATTCCTACTTCCTATTGGAGCATGTGCCTAGGGCCATTCTCAGTATATCATTTCAAAAACTTTCACTTGAACTAGTATTCATTTTACTTACCTAGCTATATCACCATTGACTCAGTCATATTGATTGATTTCAGAGATTTGGCGATGTAACAATTGCTATTGATTGTACTATGTGTCAATCATTACTACAATTTAGCATTTTATACGCAATGGTAAAAAAATTTAGATATGCCTTCTACATTGCTTGCTCAAAAATGTTACATATTAGAATTTCAATATATAATTAAGATAAGGTGATGAGAAAAAAATTGGAGTCATACTTAACAAATAAACAAGGAACGATTGCTAAATAATAAGCAATCTATATGGCCATGTTGTTACCTCATTATATGTGGTCTGACACTTTCTCTCAACCTTTTGACTGACTGGGCATAGTTAAACAATCAAAAACAAGCGAAACAAACCCTTGAGGCCAATGTGTAACAAAAATATCATTACAAGCATGCCCTAAGGACACCATGTATAAGAAATAGAAACATTATCTACCAGTGGATCAAGATATTTTTTGAGCTAGTCAACCACATGGATTAAACAGAACTCCACACATATTAACTACCCACATTCTCTCCATGGCTGGAGAGGTCCACATCTAGTTTGCATTTGACCTCCCTTTTTGCCCCATGACTACCATTACAAGAACAAACACACATGAATCTAATATCAATTTATATCAATTCCATTACCCCCAACAACATAAAGACATCCATCCATCAACATGTACCAAAAGAAAATTTTAGTTAGAAAAGGAAAGAGAATTGGTGAATTCTGAGGATACACCTATCATGCTGAAATATCAGTGTCCCCCCCACTCTTCTCCCCACCATTGACTCTAGGAATCTTTTCCTCTTCTTTGTGTTGTTCAAGTGCAAAGGTACAACTGATAAGTAATGCTCAATATCAAACATGACAAATACGAAAACCCAAGAAGCCAAAAACATAGAGTAATGAATGAGACTCACCCTGCGGTATGTGAAGAATCTAAGTCCTGTTGATGAATATATAAACATTGTACCCTTCCCATATGATTTTTTATGGAAGGTGTTGCAATTGCTGCATCACTACCTCTTGATACACCACTTCCACTTTCCATATAAATTGATTTCCCTCGTGCACTTGTAGAAGTTCCTAAACATCTACCAACAAGTGCATTTGAAGGATATTCTCCCTCCCCTTGTTGCAGAGTTGATTTATTTTTGTCAACATTCATTCTTGCACATAATAAAGTTAATCATTTGCTCAAATTAAGAAAGGAATTAAATATCTAGAACTTTGTTAGGAAAGAAGACTAAAAGATATTTACAATCCAAACTACCATTAATAGTTTATAGTAATTGGCAAGCATGATCCTTCATTAGCAACTATTCTCTTCTTATTAAATCCAAACATGTTTCTATAAATAGAAGGCTGGCCACTTCAACACCTTCACTAAGCTGGTAATCAGTACTATGATCTGATTTCTTTTTTCCCATTGTAATATTATAAAATAAGTTTGTATTGTCAAGACCTGACATCTTCTACAAGCGTAAAGGGGATGAATTAGGAGGTAGGAGTAAATAACAACCAAGGAGAGGCCTAAATTATTGAGGCTTATTGTATCCAAAGATATAAAACTTCTGAAACTTGATTGGTTCTTGTAATTCTACAATTTCTTGCTATGATTTGGATGATAGTAATAAAATCGTGTCTTTTCTTTAGAATCCCTCTCTCACGGGGGCTTACCTCCTATAAAAACCTTCAGTTAAACTTCAATTTCAGCATCTCCAAATCAGTCATGAACAACTCTTGAAGCAAACAAGGGTTGCATGAGTAAAAGTAAAAGCCCTAGAATATCATTTTGTTTCTATCTATTTCTAATCCTTGGCACTGACTCAAATGCTTCTACAAAAACATTAGGACTAAATAACTAGCGTTCAACATGTTTTTGTATGGCTTGTCTAGATTCTAAAATACAACAATGAACACATATTGATCTTCTGGAAACATAGAAAACATAACACCACACTTTAGCATATTAGTAATTTTCCAAATATGAAGGTAGATATTTCTCATCGTAGTTTTCATTATGGTCCAAGATTAATTTAAGTAGCATTTTAGTTTGAAATTTCTTATGTGGAGAGGCATTGTAGATTTGTTGTATTGTTCTTTTGTTTTACAATATATTGTCATGTCATCTCTGAAGGCTAGTTTCGCTAATTCTATACTATTAGATATGTGGAGGATAAAAATTTTCAATAGGTCAAATAGGCATCTATATGACTTCAATAAATATATAAAGTATTTTATTTATTGTAAGTGAAGAGTTTCATAAGTTAGATGGCCTCCTTACAAGAAGTTTCATATTTGGATACAAATTGTAGAATTGAGTAGTTTTGGAGTTTCATAATTTCGATAGCTTATAGTACATGACATCTTTTATGTGTCCTATTTAAAAGTTTATACCAATACCCAGTTCAGATTGGCTTTCCAGTGCTCAACGAGGAAGGCCAAATCGTATTATAACCATAAATCATTTTTCACACCTAAGCCAAATCACTAAGATTTAGACAAATAATTGAATACTTAGTAAGGTGATGAAACCTACGTTGGGGAAGCGAGAGGTAACAGGTGGATACGCGTGTAAGAGTTTCATTGTCTACCAACGAGGATGACCAGTAACTGAGTTTGCTTGGAAGATTGAATCAACTCCAAAAACATAGAAAAAAAGTTGGCTTTAGGAATTGGTCAACAATTTTTTTAGAACTCAAGCATCAAGTTCCATGGGGGTTCAATGGTCATCTTAGGCATTATGAATAAGGTAATAATCCCAAGAGAAATTAATATCAATAGGTTGAACCTTTGGAATAAAGAAGTTATTAAATATTTTGAAATCATTTATTTTACATATTTAAGGGGAAGTATAATTTCAACCAATGTCTATATTGATTCAGTCTTTTAGGAAACTTATGGCAATGGCAGGTTTTAGACTTTGGCTTAGGCATATGGATGACAAGATGGAAAGAAATGAGGCATGCATTGAATTTTTCCATAAAAACAATTGCAAAGATTGTGACATAGTTATTTTAGTAGGAATTTTCCTATTCATAGTTTTTCTCTTTTAACGAAATAACTCCAAGTAAACTCCACTTCATAGAAATTCTATCGCTTCCTTGTCACAAGGAGAGTCCAAAAGTGGTTATTGTAACTCTGGTCATACAGCTACCAATTAGCTTCTATGAAAAGTAGATTGGATAGTACTGTTTTATTCATTTGAATTCAAGGTAAAACTCATCGAAATTGTAGAAACATATAAGAGATATCAATTTGTTATAAACACTACATATTTAGCTCCCTCTACTGTCTATTGTGAAATTTTACATTTAGCTAGACAACCTATTATTTTTCTAGCCAACCTATTATGTCAAATTAAAATAACTCAACAGGCAATTTTCTAAACTAATCCATAAATGTCAACAAGAAATCACTGGAAGAATCATCTTTAAACAGACATTCCTTCCTCTTCTTCTTTCTATGAGCCCTCTTTATTGCAGCACCAATGGAAGTGGTGGCTACAACCTAATGATTGTAACAGGAAGGGTACTTTAATTATTTTCAATAGTGTCATGGACTACCTTCATAGCCTTTTGTTTTGCAGCTTCTTGATGAATTACAAAGTGATCAATGGCTAGTAGGAGAGAATAGTGGAGCTAATGATAGTTCTCTTTCAATTTAATGAAAAAATATCTAATCCATAAGGGCCAAGCCAAGCAGGAACTACTAGAATAGTCACCACTGTCACCAAAGCAACCTATCATCTCATTTTTTGTTGACTCTTCCCCAACTTAAGGACTACATAACTTTGTCTTTCATGATCGTTGTAGGCTACTTCAAAGCCTTATTCTTGATCTCACAATCGTGGGCATTGTTACTGCCTTCAAGATTTAATTGTGGGCTTGCTTCAAATGATCCAATACACTTAAAAATGCCTCTATTCAGGATGCCAAGCTAGCATAAGGCACTAGTATATTTTTATCTTTTAGCCATAAATCTGAGATTTCCACTCTGTGTTTAACAGGCTATGAGGCTTGGTTCAATGTGGATATTTAAAGGGCTTTGTATTTCCAAGGAAAATGCCCTCTAAGTTTCAGTGGTGGCAAAGCTTGGTTCAATTTGGATATTTAAAGGGGTTTCTGCTACTAAGGAAAATTTCCAGCTTTCCATATACATTAGAAAATGGCTACTGGTTTGCATTTCTGAGGTGAAAACATGTTGGGTTGCTTGACATCAATGAATATCTTGAATCACAGGTTTGCTGGGAGGATGCCTCACTGCACATTTAAAGCAACACATACACAACCTTTATTTGGGTTGCTATAACAGATATATTACTGTTGTGCAAAGTTTGTTTCCAAAGTTTTTGAAAATAAAACAATGTAAACTTTGAAACAACAATAGATATTGTTACTTGTTTCGTAGAGATAGCAAAAAAGTGACCTGATTTTGAAAAGGGGTGATGGAGAACGCACATGTATTTTTTAGAGCATAGTTTTTGGCACTTTAAATAACAAATACGATTACCCGTTTCGTAGCGTTTCATAGAGGTAGTAAAAACACAACCTGATTTTGAAAAGTGGTGATGCAAAATACAATACTTATTTTTTGGAGCATATTTTTGACAATTTAAATATTCTTATGTATCAAACATAAATATTTTTTTTAAATGTTAGTGATTTTTATGCTAATTTTGAATCGTGTTGACGCAACATGTTATACAACATACCTTTTCTTTTTAGAGGACTTATTTTTCACACTTTAAAATTTATTCTGTCCATTTTTTTTTTAAATTATCGTTACTTAACGAATTTTTAGGCAATTTTATTTTTATTTTTTCAAATGTTGATTACTTCAAGAAACTCATATAAAATATATATATAAAAAAAGACAAAAAAAAGTGTTAGTAAAAAAAGATTATCTCATAAACCATAAAAGAATTTGGAAAAAAAAACAAAAAAACATAATTTAAAAAAATATATATATATAAAATTAATTAAGTCAAAATAGAAAAATTAAAAAAGACATTAACAAAAACAAGATATAAATAAATAAAAACAAACTAGATTAAAAATAAATAAAAATTAACAAAAATAAAAATAAAAAACTAGTAAAATTAACTTTAAAAACATTTAAAAAAACAAAAAAAAAACTGAAATTCAAAAAAAAAAAAAGCCCAAAAAAATATAAATTTTTTTAAAATATGTCTCTTTTAAAATAAAAAAAATAAAAAAATAAAAATAAAAAACATGTATTTAAAATTAAAAATTAAATTTTTAAAGAATCATATATTTTTCTATTTAAAAAATAAAAAACAAAATTGATTAAACATATTAAAAAAAATTAAAAATTTAAATTATTTTTAAACAAATTGTTTTTCTGTTTAAAAAATATATATATTAAACAAATTTAAAATAATTTTGAAATAATTTTGTTTTTTTTTTATTATTTAAAAAAAAATTATTAGGAAATGTTTATTTTTTTTTAAACAAGTTGTTAATTTTATTTTTTTTAATTTAAAACGAAAATTTTGAAAGTTTTTTGTTTAAAAAAAAAATTATTATAAAAAAGTAATTGTTTTAGAAAAAAATTTCTTAAAAGTTTTTATTTAAAAAAAAAAAAATTGTGCCCTCTCGGCTGCCCACGGTGGCGCGACCCCGAGCGGAGGCCTGCGTGCAGGACCTACGCTAGGGGCCAACCCACCGCAGGCGGCCGGGAGGGCGGAGGGGCGATTCTCGGGAATCGCTCCTCCACGCCACCGTAGGTGGCCGAGAGGGCACAATTTTGTTTTTTTATTTTTAATTTTTAATTTATTTTTTTTTAAATAAAAAAGTTTTAAAAGTTTTATTTTAAATAAAAAAAAAACTTGTTTAAAAAAAATTAAACATTTTCTAATAAGTATTTTTTTAAATAATAAAAAAATAAAAATTGTTTAACCATTCTTTAAAAACAATTTAATATATAATTTTTTAAACAAAAAAACAATTGTTTAAAAATTTTTTTTTTTTTTTAAATAAAAAAGTAATTTGAAAAGACATATTTTTAAATTTTTTTGCCTTTTTTTTTATTTTTACTTTTGTTAATTTTTTATTTTTCTTTTACTAGTTTTTTTAATGTTTTTTTTTTGTCTATTTTTATTTACTATATATATATATATATATATATATATATATATATATATATATATATATATATATATATATATATATATATATATATATATATATATATATATAATTTTGTCTTTTTTTTTTTCCTAATTTTTTATGGTTTACAAGTTTTTTTAGTTTTTTAATTTAGTTTTTTTTTTTACATTTTTTTATCGATATATTTTTTTTTGGGTTTTTTTTTTTCTTTGTTTTTAGTATATTCTTTAATTTAAGTTTTGTTAATTTTTAAACCTTTTTTGTTTTGTGTTTTTTCATTATTTTAATTTTTTATTTTTAATTATATTTTATGTCTTCATTATTTGTTTGAAATTTTAATTTTCTTCAGGGTCATGATAAAATATTTTACTCTATTATTTCGAAATGTTGAAATATTACGCTTGAAAGAAAGGAAAAAAAAAAGTCTTATCCCAACGTTAACACTTTTTGTTTTGAGGGTGTTTTTTGGACAATTTTTCACAAAAAATTGGTTTTCACCGCCATTTTTAAAACATGTTCAAAATTTACCCTAAAAAAAAGGGTTTTATTCCAGCATCAACACTTTTCATTTTTAGCACTTATTTTGATGTTTTTAAGGGGTTTTTTGGCTACAGTTCCCGTTTTGAGTTTACAGTTCCCGTTTCAAAGTTTACATTGTTATAAACTCACACTTGTGTAGTAGTTTGTATTGATTTGCTTGAAACAAAGTTCCATGTGTGTGTTTGTGAGAAATAAAGAGACTGTAATGCTTGGCAATGTATTCTAGATGTTCTTATGTGCATTATAACCATGTTATGTGTGTTTTAGCACTGAAATGTCTCATTATCTTGGGCATGAATAGATGAGTAGAACTGCATTCTAAATGGTTGATAAAATGGTGTGCATAAGTTATTCTTCACAGTGTATGCCCACTTCAACAAAGAAAATACAAATCTAGGTTTTCATAGCAATATTTGACATACTATTTATTTTTCTCATTCACAACCAAAAGTGGCAATCCCATAGTATGTCTGGAAATACTTGAAAGACCTAAAATACTTTTTCTTTAATTCAAATGAAGTGTGATTGTTATCATTAATGGTCTTTGTCAACCTTTAGCCATTCACGGATTGTAAAATATTTAAAGAATTGTCACTTAGAATTAATTCTCTATTTCATGCTTCAACCCACTAGGATCAGGGTCTTTTCATAATAGTTGCAATCTGTGAATAGTTTCAATGATTACTCTTTCTGATTCAAGAAAATAAATGCATCAATACATTCAAGAGTTGGTTCTAAAATGTTGTTATTTCAAGTTGAAACTTAAATTAGTTGTTTGCAAAGTTATTACATGCATTTCACATGCGAATAGATTGTACCTTATCACTTGGAATTACAACATAATAAAATCTTGGTTTTGTCACTTAGGTTTCCAAGTAGTTTTCCTATGAGATATATTGTTGAATGTATGAAGAGATGATATAAGGAAAGCACCTGGCATATGTCTTGTTGAGAAATTTGCAGTAATTGATAGAGCCAAGTGTTGCCTTCATAGGCAGTATAAGATACACATAGAAACTTTACTTCCTTTTATGGTTATCGCCATTGGGATATATAGCAAGATTCTTGTTCAGGGAAGCCTCCCTTGTGGTGATAAGATAAACCTTGAAGAGTGCTATCTACTAGGCTGCACCAGGCAGAACCTGAAGACCCCATCACCTAATGTACAAGGAACTCATCATTTTTTTCAGAAGACTAGGAGTCAACAGGCACCCGTTGACCTTTTCTCTGTCCTCTCTATTCTTTTCCGTCAAATTCAACAACCATGTGGGAAATTGTATTAAATGACACTAGTATGATGACCTTTATAGAAGGACTAGACAACTTGCGACTCTATCGTTGAGTGAGTACATTCTAGAGTGTTTTTTCACCTAGCTAATTTCTTTTCAACAATGAATAATTAACTCAGTTTTTTCAATCACCTACCTGCAAAGCTGGAGTGGCAGCTTTGATGATTGAGCCCTGGGTCCATCCTAATGCCTAGAGTCGATGTATATTATCATTCTAGAACATATCTAAAGTGTCATGAAATTTGATTAGGTTTTGATAGGATTTTCTAATTTATTAAAAATTCCCGTAGAATGGGATTGTTAATTAAATTGTTCATTTTTAAAAAATAAGTGAGCCTAAAAGATGTTGGGTCTTTGGGGCTTATAAGTACTTAAAAAATATGCTCTCCACCCCAAAATTATTCTAGTGTCCACTTTGAGTGTCAAAAGATGACTTCTAGCCCTTGAAAATCCATCTTTCCTATTTTAGTGGTATAAAGTGGTGACCAAAATTGAAAAAATTAATAAATGGTGGACAAAATAAATATGTCACCAAGTGGAAATGATGTGGAAAAATAAAGTGAACTCAAATACTATGTTAATGATGACTTGTAGAACCAAATAAGAGTGCCAAATCTTAATGCCAAGTGGAGGGGCGAATTTGAGCTTGCTACAACAGCTTGGGGTGACCAAATCCCACCAAATGTGGTCCATCGTCAGTTAGAAAGAGGGTCGAGTCCATCAAGTTGAATGCTGGTAGTCAAAGGGAAGTAAAAATGGGAGTTAACTCCCCTCACCCAGCCATGTGTTAACACATAGCTAGCGACCATCTATTACACCCTACGCAGGCCAGCCAATATCCTCCACGCACAGGCATGTACATATGTCATTTATTGGAGGATTATTCCCATCAGTTAAGCACAGGTTTCGAGGGAGTTTGTCTCCCATTCTCTACACTCATCTCATATGTGGCTAGCATCTATGCCAATGCACATATCTAAAGAAGAATACACTACCAGCAGAGGAGATTCTACAACAGTTTGACTTCACACTTGGGAAGCCCTTGTGCCACATGGAGAATTCAACCCTCATTAGGATTTCCACTGCTATGCAACTTTTTGGATCACTTCTTCATTGGGATTTCTCCCAAATATTCATAAATAAACCCACAGAGCTCTCATTCTCTCATGGTTGGGAAGCTAATGCTTGGTTATATGTTGTGATTTTATAATTGCACATGATAATAAGGAAATGTATTTGAAGCTTCTATATTGGCATGATGTTGGTGATCTTTTCTTGATGCAAGGTCTATTTGTGTTTTTTTTAATTAGTTTTGTTGCATTTCTTTTGGTCGAGCAAGGTCCAAATAGGGGCAGTATTTCCTGGGAAGAGGTAGAAATGTATTTGACTATCCTCTAATAGTTGTCCAAATTTGAATAGATGTAATTGTGTGTTTGTGAATAATAGAATTTATTTTTTTCTCTTTTGCAACTCTATTCCTTGAGTTTATTAATTGTTGGATCCAATTATCTTAACTGAAACATAGACTACTTTTGAAAGATTTAAGGTTTGGGGAAATTGTTGGTTATATCAGCCAACCTTCAAGAGCTAATGAAGTCATGATCTTGCCATCATTAGGGGTAGCTAAAGACATCCAGAAGGAGAACATTGAATCTAAGAAATTCTTCCCTCAAAATTCTAAATTTTTTCTCTTGGTTACCTTATTTATGGATTCATTAAAAATTTAAGCTATTTCACAGCTATTTAGTGGCTGACCTAAAGGCCACAAATTAGTCAAGAAGATTTGGTTTAACCCACAATTTATTGGCTGTGATAGGGTAGAGTTTTATTCTAGTTTTAGTATAGTTAATTTGTTATTTTTTTCTAATCTAGTCTGATCACTAACCTAGTGGGTGCCCAAGTACGCTTGGCCTCTTTCACATTGGATTTTGCTAAGCTTTTTTGTAGGTATCAAGTGTCTCCTAAAGGTTATTTGTATCTCCTCTTTTGGACTAATATTGGGCAGCAAGGAACTGGCTTCCTCGCAGATTTCCTCTACCTAAGAAAACTGATTTTCGTTGCATTTGAGTGGCCATATTTGCTCTCTTTTGGATTGATATCTGGCAGTTGTACTAGAAGACCTAAAACTTCATTTTGAGATGATTTTGGGGAAGATTTTGAAAGGGAAAGAACATTTGTGGATTTGGACAACAAGGACAAGAAAACTCTTTAACTATTAGACCCTTTCATTGTACCTTCTAGAGTGGTTCTACATTCCAAGGATTCTTCATGGATTCGCTATTTTGTAACTCATTTACACTTCTCTTCTCATCCATAAAGGGAGTTCTAAGTTTTTTTGGGTTTTGATCTTATCACTGAGTGAAAGATCAAAACAAACTTTGTAACTATTTCCAATTAACATCTAGTTTGATTTTTTAATCACTTCTAACTATTGGAACGAGATATCTCTCCCTTTTGAGGGATCATTTGTAAACTTCCTAGAAAAGCAACTTCCTTTCCATATCTCATTTCATAAGAGGGAACCAATATAATACAGAGGCACTTATTCTTGGGAGCTCGGTGACCTTTCCCTCTTGGCATCCCACTCTTCCTCATTTGCGGAAGGTCTCCATGTGAGTGATTGAGTGGTTTGTTTTTGTCACTTAACACTAAGTAGATTAAATGAACACTAATTTCTTTCATTTTAATTCTCTTATTTTCTTTCATTTCATGCATTGTAGTTCATATGCTCTAAACGTCACATGCGAAATACCTAGATGAGTCTTGTGAACTATTTTGATTTATTTTGAGCATTACATTTTCTTATAGTTTGTATCTTGCTCTATTGCAATTCCAAATCCATTTTTTTATTTGTGTAAGTTGCTCTTGTTCCTTTTCTTAAAGGCATCATTTATTTATTGAGGCATCTTTATCACTAGTTTGGAAATTTCAAATGCTTTCATCTACTTTTGAGAAATTAATAGATTTGAATCATTTTTTCACTTAGAGGAAATCAACCTCTAGCTTAACTGGTTATATAGTTTTATAGGGCTCCTCTTCACCCATTTTTTTTCCAAGATTGGAAACGGTAAACAATCATCTTGCTAAATTAGTTTGGGCATACCAAATGTTGGATCTATTTGCAAGTTGGTTGACTTGAAAAAATAGTTGGTTACTCATTAATGAAGTTAAGCTTCTGCATGTTAGATCTACTTGCAACCATCCTTATCTTTTCTTGGATAAATTTTTTGATTTTCCACCCTCAGTGCAGTTAATAACCCTAAAGAGCCAATTGGAAACTATGTCTAATGGGAGGCAAAAGGTTCCAAGGTATTTTCCAATGTTAAAGGATACAATAATTGTCTCAGATAATCAAAAATTTCCTCTGCTAGAAGTTGCTAGCTAACAAAGTGTCTACAATTCCTCTTCCCTAGTATAAAATTATGCTAACCTAGCAATATAAAGTCAGGGCTTATAGTAATCCATTCATTAACAATACTGAAAAATAACTCTATGCACAGAAGGTTTACGGGATTCCATCAGTTGTTCACATAATGTGTATAAACAGTGCAGATAATGTCAAAGTTGGTGAGGGTAAGTTTAGATGGATCAACTAACCTCTGTGATGCATCTTTCTAAGCCACACAAATTTGTCCCACTACCTCCCTGACATGGCACCTTCCTTCTCTCTTGCCACCGATAGCTTCAATCTATCGATGATCTGGTATTGCTAGCCCTTTTTCGTTCCCATCACGTCTTTTTCTATTTTTGGTTATCCTCCCAAGTCCCCTCCTTCCACCTTTTTTCATATTCCAAATCAGGGTTTTTCCACAGTGAATTATCTATGGACAACATATTGAAAATGGCAGCGAGATCCATAGATTCCAGCGTTGGCCCTTTTTTGTTCCCACCGCATCTATTTCTAGTTATCCTCCTAATTCCCCTCCTTCTGCATTTTTTCCTATTCGAAATCAGGGTCTTTTGGAGTGAATCAATGTTTTCTAGCATGAAATATATATGATCAACACATTTAACATGGGAGTGAGACCAATAGGATCAAGCGTTGGCCCTTTTTCATTCCCACCGTGTCTTTTTCTGGTTATCCTCACAATTCCCCTCCTTCCGCCTTTTTTCGTATTCAAAATAGTGGTTTTCTAGAGCTAATATCTCGAGTGAATGATCTATGGTCAGTGCATTGAACATGGGAATGAGGGCTATAGGTTCCAACATAGTTAGGGCAAGCCAAAAAAAAAACTTGTTTATTGGCCATGTATATTTATTTCTTGAAATTACAATAATCCCAAGAAAATACATATATATATATATATATATATATATATATATATATATATATATATATATACATATTCATCATCTCTAATTAAAAAATACACATTAAGAAAGTGAATGCATTCCTATATGGATAAACATGCTTATTATCTTTCATGAGTCTCATTAAATATTTAACATATTATTCATAAACTTTGGATATTCATTATCTCCAATTAACAAATATACATTAACCGAGTTCATGCACTCTTATATCAATAACCTTCTTATTATTTTTCATGAGTTTCATTAAAGATTTAACATATTATTCATCAACATTGGATTGGGCGAGGATGAATTGTAGTATATTACCAAGTGTATGTTTTTTTCAACTGTAGTTTCACTTTCATTATTAATTTGGTTGTAGTTTTTACTTCCATGATTAATTTAGTCTAAGTTCTCTAGGTAGTCATTAATTATCTATTCGGTGCTATGTAGGCATTTTACTTTTCAACAAATCTAAAGTATATATGTTGTAGTGGGATCTAGTGACCTTGTTGAAAAGCCCTAGCAAACATCTTTGAAACCATCTACTAGAACAAGTTGAACTTGAGATTTCCCAAAAACTGGAAGGAAAAAATAAGGGTTGCTTTTCCAATCCATTCATAACCTAATCCAATTTGGTGATGAATGGAAACCAACTATAAGATATCAAACACCTTCCCTCATGCACAATGTGCATAGAGGCTCTACCCCTGTAAAGGTTTGAACGTGTGTTGTTTACATTGTAGTCTCCATAGTTGTACCATTTATACTTTACTCATGTCTCTTTGAGAGGAATAGATCGCTTAGGCATCATTTTAGGATTTATTGATTTATGAAATAATTATTTTAGTCATTATTGACTTGGATTGGAAATTCTATAGTGTTCTTTTCCAATAAGAAAAAACTATCATTTTTGTATTAATATTAATGCAAAGGTGTAATTTAGATCATCTAACATATATTAAATATGCTTCACATGTATGACATGGTATTATAATATGTTAAACATCTAATGTTCATTAAATATTGAGATCTCCATAGAATTCAAACCATTTCATGAGAGTCTAGTACCGTTGTGTTCCTAATGTATTCAAACTAGATAAGAAACTTGATATCCACATTAAAACTAGTATCCAAAATTTAATAGATATGACCCTAATAATCAGAAGTGTAGATCTGCATGAAAAGTTAAGACTTCAACTCGGGTTCAGCCATTATCATAACAATGTCACAACAATGGTGGATAATTTCATAATTTAAAATGCAAATAGCTAACATGAAAATTAGAATGGTTAAAAGAGTGGAATAATAAATAAGACTATAACAATTCCATAGATGACTTTAATAAAAATTGCGATAATTGTTGTGTATTGCATGTGCTAGGAGAGGCAACGGGGACAAATAAATTTATTTCCAATGAAGACACACAACATGATTTAGGGCATCAGGTACTTAAATATTACATTAATTTATGAAATACAATAAAATGAAATTTAGTTTCTGATCCTTGTTTTCCTAAACCTAGTAATTTATATAGTTTATTATTCAAAATTGAAAAAAATAATGCATGTCGTTGATTATTTTAGGTGGAAAATGTGTTTGAAACAAATACGAAGTTGAACCCTTTTACTCTAAAACAACACAAATATGTACATGAGGGCGGACCCCATACTGTTAAAGCACATTGCATGAGAAAGTGATTGGAAGAAGATATGACAATTGAGTCTGCAAATATAAAAGAAATTGGTGGCAATGAAAAAGAGGTTAGTCATGTTGATAATACGTGGAATGAATACTTTGATACAATTGTTATACTTTATGGGTGTTATAAATAAGTTCAACTAGAAATTAATGGACAATATAAGTACACTATATAGTCTAATCTCTAACCTTGGAAAAAATAATGCATGTATCAATTATTTTAGGTTGGCAATGGAATTAGAAAAAATAAGGAGTTTAATCATTTTGACAGACCAATACAAATGCCTCCATATGGACATGGCCTATGCCGTATAATTAAATCACGCAAAATGAAATGGGGGGAAGAGGATATGACAATAGAGTTTTTAAATGCAATAGAAAATCAACACAATGAACAAGAGGTTGGTCATGATGATACTACATGCATGAATGAATAATTTAAGACAATTGTTGTTTTTGGATGTTTCTAAGGTAGAAAATCTAAGAATATGAAATTGAAGTGGCCTGTTTTTAAAATAATGTGTTCAAAAATAATATTTTTAATTTATTGTATATATGTATAATATTGTTTGGTTGAGTAATTTATTGCATATATCTTTGGAATGAATCCATGTTTTATACAGTAATTGCTATCTGACATTAAATATTGGTTGCATTGAATTATAGGTAAACAATGTTGATGATACACCTACTAATGATCAAGATCCAACTAGACCATTAAGAATTCAACAAGATGATCCAATTCATCCTTTAAACCATACTAGGAGAAGAAGAGAAGCTTTGAAGAGAGCACTACCATGTGAACAATTTGAGGAACTGATGAAATTAGCATACATTGATGACATGCCATCCTGGATTTAAGACATATGTGGTTTATATCTTTTGAAACGTTGAAGAAAAATGGTTTTTACTGTGGATTCTCCGCTAACTAAGTCAAAAGACATGCCATCCACTACTCAGAGTAGAGATGTTGATGGAAATGTAATGCATGAAGAAGGATTGAATGAAATGCTCACAAGTTTCTTTGGGGATGGAAACAATGATGAGGGTGATGATCCTATGCATAATAATGATGATGTTGATATAGAGGGAAATTACCACCAACATAATTATGATGATATCAACATCAATGAATCAATTAAGCAAGCAGTAAAGACAATGGTGTTCAAATCAGTGCAAGTAGAAGATCCAAGTTTTCATGCACATTAATATTATTGAAAATCAAATCATTATTTGGTTGGTCACACAAGAGCTTCACTACCTTATTAAGGTATTTTGAAGTATTTTTCTAGTTTTGCACTCTCAATTTGTGTCCTCAATTAGAGTATAAGTACTAACTTCATTTAATTTAATTTGAGGTGGATTTTACATTATGGTATATAAACAACATTTTAAATGACATTTCTAACATGTGGGTTTGAAAAAAAACTTACAAGGCTCTAAAGGATAAAATATTCCCTGAAGATAATGTGTTGCCATCAACTTGTATAGAAGCACGTCAATTGTTAGTCAAGTTGGGGATTTAATATAATCAAATTCATGCATGTAAAAATCATTGCATATTATATAGATATGGATATAAAGATAATGAAGAACGACATGTTTTAAAATAGAAAAGATATTGTATGGATGTACAAGGTTCTACATTTCCAAATAAGGTTTTACGACACATGCCAATTATTCTTAGGCTTTAACAGATGTTTCGTTGTAAATCTCTTGCACAATTGATGGATTGGCATGCAAAGAATACGAGTAAATATGGATTCATGCAAATTCTTGTGGACTCCAAAGTAATGAAACATATAGAGGAAAACTAGCCAAGAAAATTCAAAGATGAACCTCGCAGTATTAGGTTAGGACTTGCAATGGATGGATTTTGCCATTTCTCTTTTCTAAGTTCAAATTATAGTGTTTGGGCAGTTGGACTAATAATATACAATATTCCCCCATGGATAAGTGTTAGAAGGGAACACCTTATGCTAACTCTCATTGTTCCAAGAAAAGATGAAGTGAAAAAAATGGATGTTTACATTGCACCTTTTATTGATGAGTGCAATTATTATGGAAAGGCAAAAGAATGTATGGCATATCACATTCTCCATCGAATATGTCCTTCACGTTTTATGGCATACTATGTTGGAAAATTCATGATTTACCAGGACTTGGTGTTTGTTCTGGTAAGAGATCAAATAATTTGCATATTCGTAGTACATCATAATTTATTTTCAATTCAAGTTGTATATAAGTATTACATTATTATTGTTTTCTTACGTAAGCTAGTTATTGATTATAGGGCTACAATCAAAAG
The DNA here is from genome assembly GCA_031772625.1 of Pinus tabuliformis. Taxonomy (NCBI): domain Eukaryota; kingdom Viridiplantae; phylum Streptophyta; class Pinopsida; order Pinales; family Pinaceae; genus Pinus; species Pinus tabuliformis. Next base: position 1,491,978,367 of record CM062817.1, read on the forward strand.
GGATTTTTGCATGTCCAAGGTGTGAAAAATAATTTGAGGGGCGATATTCTAAAGATCTACACAAAGTTATTTATGCAAACAACAGGGTTTTTCTACCACTTGACCATAATTTTAGAAACCACCTAAAGAATCAATTTGATGGAAAAAATAAAAATAAATATCCTGCCAAGGTTATGGGTCCAGCTGATTGGCTTAAAATGTATGCAGATGATGAATCAAAACCTTAGAACCATTTTTTTCGTCATGATAATTCAATTAAGGAACCAGAATAAGTTATGGTTGAAATGCTAAAAGGAATGAAAAGGAAATCCATATTTTATGATCTCCCTTATTGGAAGGATCTATTAATATTCTCATTTATTAGATCCTATGTATGTTTTCAAAAATGTCCTTGATTCTATTTTTTGACATATATCTAGCAGAGATAAAGACACTTTATCATCAAGGAGCGATATTGCTCTTTCACGTACCAAATTTGATAGAAGACATTTGTGGCCAAGTAAGGAAAATCAATCATATGCAGAAGCTCCATGGATACTAAAAATGAAAGAGTTAGATCAACTAAGAAATGTGATTCGTTCTAAGAACACCGACTAGATATGGATCATCATCGAATGAAGCTTTTACGGTAGAGGGACATATCACAGGATTCAAAACACATGGTTATCACAATTTTATGAAGGTATTAACATCAATTAATTGTTATTCTTATCATTTAATTACTAAAAATTATTTTGATATATTTTGATAAATCAATACTAATGAACTATAATAATTTGGTTTGATAGCATATCATGCCACTAGCAATAAGATGGGATTCATGCCTTACTAAGTATATGGTAGCTTGATATTTACAAGGTTTTATGTGGTATGAAATGTTCCTCTATATGATACAATGATATATTATATATCATTCTAAATGTCACTAAAATTTCATACTAACTTAATGACAATACCTAATTAGGTGGGTAACCTCTAAAGAGATCGATGAGTCTGAATTGCCATGATGGAAGAAGGAAATCACAAAAATTGTATATGTATTTGAAAATGATCTCCCTACAAGTTTCATGGACCTACAGATCCATTTACTTATACATCTAGTTGATGACATTGAAATGGCAGGTATAACTTCAATGAGATGGATGTTTTTGTTTGAGAGATACATGAAAACCTTAAAAGGATATGTCCAGAAAAAGAAACATCCAGAGGGTTTCATGGCTAAAGAGTATGTACTAAATGAAGCATTTTTCTTCCTATGTAAATTCCTTGTTAAATATTTTGAAGATAGTGCACAATTTTGGGATCAAGAACGTGCATGTGATATTATAGATGCAGAAAAGCCTCAAACTACTGGTGTTCAAGAAGTAATTGGTATGTAAAATATTCATTATTATAGTTATTTTAGAATCATTTACTGAATCATTTTGGTTTTCCTGAAATGAAAGAATATAATTTTAAGTTTGAATTATACATGTTTATTTTTAATAGGTGTTGACGAAAGTGTTGTTCTCAACAAGTTTGTCCTCTACCGAATAAACACTTTACACATTGTAGGAATTTACAAGGTAAGTTCCACAGAAAGAATACCAAAAGGACACCGCTCACAACCAGATCTCAAATCAATACACCAGTATTTTTGACGTGGTTAAAACCCTCAGAGTGCAAGGAGGGAAACAGTCCACGACCTGTCCCAACGTGGGTACTACAGGCAATTTATTAATCAAAGAATGAAAATTTACATAAGCTTCTCTCATGCACGGATTACCCGAACGATGACCCTCCATGCGCTTTAAATAGAACTCATGGACCAATCGGGTGTCAAGCCACGGATCAAGTGTCGGTAATACCGAGGTGAGAGTGAACCGTCGGATCACTACATATCGTGACCGTTGGATTGTAAGTTACAAAATGTACAACGGTAAAGAAACACACTTTACCTAACTCTAACCTAACTCTATAGTAGACCAAGTTGAACTTAACTATATCCTATGTGTCGGACTATCCTAACATCCCCCCTTAAGAACAACTTGGGATAGGATTGAAGGATTTACAAATATGACACAATAGGAGAAGGAAGGAGGCACTAGAGCCTATCCCCCCTTAGTGACAACTTCCTGAACTCCAAGCATATATCGAAGTTTAGTGAACTTCGCCTCTGTGAGAGCCTTTGTGAAGATGTCTGCAACCTGATCATCTGTTGGACAATATTGCACTTCAAGAACATGGTCATGAATGAGCTTTCTGATGAAGTGCATGTGTAGTTCAATGTGTTTGCTGCGCTGATGCTGGATTGGATCTTTGCATAGCTGAATGGCACTTTGATTATCACACCAAAGTGTGGTTGGATGCTGCTGCTCAAAGCCAAACTCTGATAGGATCTGACAAAGCCACAAGGCTTCCTTACTAGCTTCCACGGCACCACGGTACACTGCTTCTGCTGACGAAAGAGAAATGGCAGCCTATTTCTTACAAGCCCATGTGATAGGTCCTGAACCAAGAGTGAAGACATAACTGGCAGTAGACTTCCGATCATCAGGGTCACCAGCCCAATCAGAATCAGTGAAACCAACTAACAGAGGAGCTGCTTTGGCACTGTAATGAATCCCAAATTGTATTTTACCTCGAACATAACGAAGTATTCTTTTAGCTGCTTTCCAATGACTTTCACGGGGATTTTGCATAAAACGAGCAACAAGGCCAACAGCAAAGGAAAGATCAGGACGAGTATGGGTTAAATACAAGAGTTTTCCGACAAGTTGACGGTATAAGGTAGCATCAACTTCAGGAGAAGTACAAGAGACTGAAAGTTTGACTCCAGACTGAAAGGGAGAAGGGGCTGTCTTACAGTCTTCCATGTGAAAATGACGAAGAATATCACAAGCATACTTGGACTGGGAAAGGAAAATACCCTCTTGGGATTGCAAGACTTGAAGACCGAGAAAATAGTGTAAGTGTCCTAAGTCTGTCATTTCAAATTTCTTTTTAAGGCTGGACTTCACATGGTTTATAAGGTTGGGATCACTACCAGTAAGAATAAGATCATCAACATAAAGAACAAGGATGATAAGAGAGTTGCGCACTTTCTTGGTGTAGACAGTATTGTCAGAATGACACCTAGAAAAGCCAGATTCTAAAAGAAAGCTATCCATTTTGGCATACCAAGCCCGAGGCGCTTGCTTGAGGCCATAAAGGGATTTCTTAAGTCGACAAACAAGGCTGGAGTCTGTTTGTATGAAGCCAATGGGTTGTTCCATATAGATTTCTTCCTGCAAGTCCCCATGCAAGAAGGCAGATTTAACATCCATTTGATGGACTTCCCATTTTAAAGAGGCAGCAAGGGAAAGAACAAGGCGGATAGAGTTCATTATGGCAACAGGAGAGAAGGTTTCAGTGTAGTCAATGCCTTCAACCTGTGAAAAGCCCTTAGCAACTAGACAAGCTTTATGTTTATCAACTTTCCCATCTGGTCCATACTTGGTTCTGTAAACCCATTTGCATCTAACAAGTTTGCGTCCCTTTGGTAGAGGAACAAGATCCCATGTATCATTTGTCATCAATGAATGATATTCTTCATTCATAGCTACTTCCCAATGTGGATGGCCGGAAGCTTCTGCAAAAGTGTCAGGATCTGATACCACTGGAGCTTGAGCCAGTAAAGAAGAGGCTCTTTCAAACTGAGAACGTGTACGTCGCTGATCTGTAGGATCACCGGCAAGATCACCTGCTGCATCCCAAGTACCACAGACCCATCTTGGAAGTTGAGGATCCTGAGAAGGTGGGGGAGGATTATCATCCTCGCTTTCATCATCAGAAGAAGAAATGTTTTCAAAGATAGAAGAGATAGGAAGAGGTGGCACATCCGCCGGACTAGGCTCGCAGGCCGATTTATTTTCATCAAATTTTACATCTCTTCTAATGATAACATTTTTGGACTTAAATGGAATAAGTCTATAACCTTTTACATCTTCAGAGTATCCAACAAAAGTACATTTCTCACTCTTAGGTTCTAAAGCTTTATGCTTTTCATCTGGAATATGGGCCTATGCTTCACTTCCAAACACACGAAAGTGACTTACATCTGGTTTAATGGAACTCCAAGCTTCTTCTGGAGTGATATTCTCTAGAACCTTAGTGGGAGTGCGATTGATTATATAATTTGCGCAATTAATTGCTTCGGCCCAAAAACTAAGACTGAGTCCTTTAGATTGCAGCATACAATTAGCCATTTCCTTTAAGGTGCGATTTTTCCTTTCAGCTACACCATTTTGTTGTGGAGTGTATGGAACAGTATGTTGCATTTGAATTCCATTTTCGGTGCAAAAGTTGATGAATGCGTTTTTAACATATTCTCCACCATTATCAGTTCTTAGCTTAAGAATTTGATGTCCATATTGTTTTTCAACAAATGCTTTGAAGGCCAAAAAAGTGGTAAATACTTCGCTCTTGAGTTTTAAGTATACCCAAGTGCGTCTGGAGAAATCATCAATGAAAGTTAAGAAGTACTTGCAGCCAGAGAATGAAGCAACAGGAAGAGGACCACATAAATCATTGTGCACAAGCTGTAAAGGGGCTGAGGCGTGCCAAGAGGCACGTTTGTCAAAACTGTCCCGATGATGTTTTCCGAGTACACATCCGGAACAAACACCATCTTTGCAAGATACCATAGGAAGACCTGTCACCATATTTTCTTTACATAGATGCTGAAGGGAGCGATAGTTTAAGTGACCAAACCGCTCATGCCAAAGTTTGCTCACTTCATCATTATGAGCAACAAATACTGAGGGAAGATGGGATGACCCAAAGTTGTGAAACTTATACAACCTTTTTGAATCATCAGCAAGACCAGTAGCTAGAATCTGTTTAGGATCTTTTAGATCCTTGATTACAACATCATGAGGTGAAAATTCAACAATTTTACCTTCACCTGAATGAGTTATCTGATAGACAGATAGAAGGTTGCAGGATAAGTTTGGAACACATAATACATCATTGAACTGACCATTGTCTAGATGAACAGTTCCAGTCCCTACAACATTAAGAGATCTATCATCACCAATATATATATTTTTGGTGTTACAATCATTTAAAGAAGAAAACATGGCTTGGTTTTTGGCCATGTGACAAGAGGCTCCAGAATCAATGAGCCACTCATGAGAATGAGAAGAAGAAGAAGATACATTTAATGCATAACCAGACTGAGATGATTGACGATGACATGCAGAAAGTGTCGTTCCGGAAGTTGAAGTTGAAGTAGGCTCCAGATGGATGTTATGTTTCTTCATTGCGGCTTCCAAGGCTTCCATCTTCTTAAAGCATTTAGATTCTAAGTGGCCATCTCGATTACAAAAGTTACAATGTCTATCAGTCTTCTTCCATTTGTTTTTATTGGTCTTATCATTTTGCTGAAATGATCTTTCATTTTGAGGCTGAGATGGTTTAGGACCATTCTTTTGAGGATATGACTTCTTAGGATTCTTTGAATTTGGGTGCTGCTGGGCGGCTAATGCTTTCGTGGAAGAGTTTCCAAGATTAAGAAGACCAAGGTGTAAGAGTTTTTCTTGTTCTCTTATTAAGGAATCACAAAAGGAGTCAAAGGAAGGGGCCTTGTAGTCTTGTCCTTGACAAATGAAAGCTTCCCTTGTAGAATGGAAAGTGGAAACAAATACAGAGTAGGCTGGTCCTAACTTAGTAAGGATGGAATAAATAAGGTTACCATCATCTTTCTTAACTTTAACACCTTCCAAGAGATATCTAAGGGTCTTGAATTTGGACAAGAAATCTTCAATGCAGGAAAAATTATTAGGATCCAAAGTAAGCAGCTCATTTTCAAGTTGATGGGATCTAATTTCATTTTTAATCCCAAAAACTTTGGCAAGTTTTTCTAATGCTTCATGAGGAGTCTCAAGTCCTGCAATGTGGAATCTAAGATCAGGAGAAATAGACATCCCTATAAAACCACGTGCTTGATCTTGTCTATTTTCCCATTTTGCCGCCTTGTCTTCATCTGTTGGTTTCTTCTCTTGGTTTGTGGCTATTCTAAAGAGACCTTTACTTCTAAGTAAATCTTCCATGTATTCTACCCATTGGAAGTAGTTAGTGCTGTCAAGAATGACTTGGCATGGACTTTCCATTTTTTTTTAAAAAACTGAAGCTGAAGATGCTGAAAGTAAGTGTACCAACGGATAGATCTCGAACAAATAGGCGGTTTTAAAAAAAACGGCTCTGAAAAAGGCTTCCGGATGAAGAAGTTATGGCTTTTTGAAAAACAACTTGTTGACGTTGCCGGCAAAGTGCGCGAATGTGCGGGAATGAAAAAATCCGCCCCCACAAAATGGAGACTTGAACCCAAGACCTCTACTCTCTAAAAATATCTTTGAACCAATTGATCTATACAAAAAATTTGAGAGAGAGAGAGAGAGAGAGGGGGGGGGGGGGGGGGGGCCTCGGTTTGCGTGCTTGCCTTGAGAAAGCTCTTTTTCCCTACAAAACACAAAACACAAAACCCAACACGAATATGCAAAGAAAAACGAACCTTGCGGCTCGAAGTTAGCTTTAGCCAAAAAACTAGAAATTTAAAAAAAAAAATCTCAAGGTTAGCTTTAGCCCAAAAACTAAATATTTTTCTCAATGTTTCTGATTTTCCGAGATCACACTAAGGTGCAGGGAAAAGAGCATACGCATGAGAAAAATCCTTCCTTTCTGTTTCTGATTTACTCAGATCGCACAGAGTCGCAAGGCAAAGAGCATACGCAGAAATGAAAGGTATAGATCCGGTTAAAAAAAAAGGCTAAATAAACTGAGACCGAAATAAGCAGAGAGAAATTAAGAGTAAACTGCAAAAAAAACACTGTATACCTCCCGATCTGAAAAATGACGCAGCTAGGGCTACCGGAAACCTTTTCGCATGAAACGAAAGGGGTTCCTCACTGGAACAGATGCTCCGAACGCAACAGAGCAGTCCTCTCGGCTCGAAAGCAGTCAGAAACAACAGATCTAGGAAATGACAGCCGCATGCAGTTCTACCGGCTTCAGATTTGCATCACCAATGGACGCGCCCCTCAAATAGCTCTGATACCATGTAGGAATTTACAGGGTAAGTTCCACAGAAAGAATACCAAAAGGACACCGCTCACAACCAGATCTCAAATCAATACACCAGTATTTTTGACGTGGTTAAAACCCTCGGAGTGCAAGGAGGGAAACAGTCCACGGCCTGTCCCAACGTGGGTACTACAGGTAATTTATTAATCAAAGAATGAAAATTTACATAAGCTTCTCTCATGCACGGATTACCCGAACAATGACCCTCCATGCGCTTTAAATAGAACTCATGGACCAATCGGGTGTTAAGCCACGGATCAAGTGTCGGTAATACCGAGGTGAGAGTGAACCGTCGGATCACTACATATCGTGACCGTCGGATTGTAAGTTACAAAATGTACAACGGTAAAGAAACACACTTTACCTAACTCTAACCTAACTCTATAGTAGACCAAGTTGAAATTAACTATATCCTATGTGTCGGACTATCCTAACACACATAGCATACCGAGTTTCCCTCCCATGGAGACTCGAGACAATGTGGCATCGAACTCCCTCAAGGATTATCTGGTTCACGTTCGCCATACGCTTCTTCCATTTGGCCAAATTTTGTGCATCTGCTACTACAGGCTTAGGAATTTCTTGATCAACAAATTACTTCAAGCCATTATTGTCTAGCACATCCTCCATTTTGTCCCTCAAGGATATTAAATTTGAGCTTCCTTCGAAGCCATACTCAAGCCGTAAACCATAGAACATGATTTTTCAATCTTGAAGTATGTATTTCAAATTCAAATTTCACATGTAACCCTGAATTCAAAAAACAGTGAAATATCCTCTAGTATATTGTATTTAGCTCTAATACCATGTATAATTTATTATAGATTCAGAAGCTCATGCAATTTACTAAAGCACAGAAAAATAATCTACTTTTTCTTTCATGTATCGGAAGCTAATATATTGATGAAAACAATATGAACAAGGAGAAGATAAATCAATGACACATATCACAATATGTATCTGGGGAAATCCACTGCTCAAAACCCCACTATCTATATTGCATATATCATAAATATGAGTGAAGATACAAAGCTTGTTTTCACGAGAAACATTCTACACATGTATGCTCAACTCTCACAGCTCACAAGAAAGCTCTTAGCCAAAACTTAGCGAATTTTGTAGCTCTCCAAGCCCCTAATCTCTTGTGTAATTCCGAGGATGAATATCCTATATTTAAAGTGAATTCATGCTTCCAAAACTTCACAATCAGTACATAGGTCCTTCTATAATTGCATGCACGATCCATACAACTCATTAAATCATACAACTAATAGTACACTATCCCTGCTCTCTAGTCTCAAGTAGGTATTTCTCATAATCGACATGCATGAGTTTTTGATGAGGGAATCTTCAGCTAACTAGAGTGACACTTGTGGATGGACTAGTGCACCAACTGACTATTAGATCTCTATTAGTTCCACAAACGGTTTGGAACTAATTTTATTGAACTTAACTGAGTAAACTAAGTTATCTAATTATAACTCATAATTAAACTCATCCTAGACCATTAAAACTCAAGGAGAACATATACATGACTTATAAAATACTTCCAACTCGAAATTCCTAGGCTAATTAATTTAATTAAATTTAATTCACTATTTATAAGTTTCTATGAGAATAGAATTCTATTTTAATTCATAGTTTAAATTGAAGGACAAATTCAAACTAGAATTTATTGTTGTCATTTCTCAACAACATTTTCCATCAGATTGCTTACATTCACTCTATTTGTCACTTTATATGATTTTAACAAAGGAAAATGATTTTACATCGTCAATATTGCATCGAAGGCATTAGGATGATTAAAAATGTGGATAACATTCTATGTAGATAACGATCTATATAGGGACGTGTTGTAAATTTATCATTTTTCTTTTTTTCCTATTAATCTATTCACTCATCATTTTTCACTCTTGAAACTTTAGTTACAATTTTTCTTATGCTAGATTGTGCAAATGAAAAATAAATGTATTAGCAATGTGTGTTTCTTTTGCATCTCTATTCTCCCACACACACCATGTCTTCAGAACATTCTTGATTGTGCATAATGAAAGCTTCTTTATCAACCATGCAGTAGTTGAGAGCATAACCTTTGATAAATTAATTTGTTTTGTGAAACTATTATTTTGCATACTTATATATGAAAAAGCTTTAAATCAAAAAGAGTTTAAAACATAACCAGATAAATTCTCCCCCTTGCATATAAAGGAGTTGTGTCTCTATCCGTCTATTAACAAATGCTTGTGTAGATAGATTTCACTTTGCAAAGAGTGAAAACTATTTTCATTGGAGCATTGCCTATTTTCTAGATTTATGATTTATTGCAAAATACATCCTCAAGTTTCAATTGAGCTTTAACAACATGTCCAAAGACTCATTCACTTTGTATCATATGGGAGCTTGACAGAAAGGGAAAGCCATAATCGTTGAAGCATTGACTTTAGTTCATATCTACGACATGTTGCAAAATACATAGTCAACATCCAATTGGGCTTGAACAACATCTCAAAACTTAAGAAACATAATACCGCATCTCTTTATGTTCACTATTTTCTAGTTTTCATGTGATATTTAGAGATTCCATTAAAGCCTAGTTGAAATTCAAAGATGTCATTTTATGGAACATCGAATTTAGACATAAAAGCTCATGTAAAGAAACAAAAGCTCGAACAATATTTGCATCTTCTAAATGCATTGTGCGAAGAGAAAATTTCCTATCCATTTATGTTATGTACTTAAAATTACTTGCTTAATTAACGAAGTTATCAGTGTCTTCTAACTCTACATTTCACATTTCCATGTATAATGACCACGTGTAACTACTTTTCATGCGACTTGTGTTAGACAAAATAGATCATGTACACATATCTACATTGAATCATAGAAATGTAGGAAATTAAATAAATATGAAATCATCATACATTGAATCATAGAAATGTAGGAAATTAAATAAATATGTGATTGATATTAAGCGGCTTTGATTGTTTAAAAATCAGTACTATGCAGAAGGAAAGTGTGTCAGAAAACTATGCGGGGTCGAGTGAATGTGGAGGTGTGGAACTCTATCATATAAATTTTGTGTTTTTTGTTGTGTATACTCGTTCTCCAGCACAAATCATAAATCAAAGTGTATAAGTTTTATGAAGCTTTTGTGCCATAATTTCTACAAGTAATGTGTTGGTTGTTGCATTTATCAATTGTTGATCTTGCATTATTTTTTGGCATTCATATTGATCTAGTTCATAGCTCTCAAGGGACTCGTTCGAATGGTTTTTCTCATTGTTGTCAGAAGCGATATTTTGTTCTAAGAAATGTGTGTTTTCCTCATTAGCATAAGAATCAGAAATCAAGAGGTTTAAGTGTTATAAATATATTGCAATGTAATTTTAGTAAGTAACATGTTGATAGTTTCATTGGCTAGGTGTTGATCATGTATTCCTTTTTGGCATGAATACTTCCAATTCAATTGGCAAAGTTCAAAATTCTTTGTTGGGGGGGGGCACGGAAGGGGCTCATTATGAATGGTTTTCCTCATAGTTGCTGTAATTGATATCATGTTCTGAGAACTATGCATTTTGCTTGTGAGCATAAGAATTATGCACAACATCTAGTTTGGAAATTATATACATCTTTTATGATATTTGTATCAGGTATGTGTGGTTCACTTGTTTTTTTTTATTCTATATCTTATTGTGTTATTCTCTTTGCATGAAGCTTTCCGCACATTGAAAGCTCTGGCCACTTCTGTAGATATCTACTTATTAGTAAATAACGCCTTTTGGGTAGCCATTGATATTGGAATTTGTTATTAATTGATAATATTTTGGCATTAAAGGATTGTATTACTAATAATTTAGTAAGTGGTTGTTGTATATGATATTATTGATAATATTTTAATTGTAAATAACGATTATGTTCATATTTATGAACATCTCTTTGTTTAGAGTCTTTTGGGATGTGTGCAGGAGGTCCATTATGTGGAAAAACCTTTCTTTGTGCTGATCCTTGCACTTCCGCATTTCATTAAGTAGAATCTTTGTTTATGGTTATGTTTCTAAAATTAGGTAGATGTGTAGAAGTGCAGAGAAATTTCATTGTGGGAAGGAATTTGATAATATTTTAATTGTAAATAATGCATACTACCACTGTTTAATTGATTCTCTTTGCATGAAGGTTTCTTCATAGTGAAAGCTCCAGCCACTTTTGTAGATAGCTACTCTTGTACTCTTTCACACAAAATACATTACAGTTAAAAGGTCCCTCTGTGATTTCCTTATTCCACACAAATTCCACACAAATAATGAGTGCAATATGCAATATTAAATTTCATGAATGAAAATTGATATTCTATATTGGCTATCAAGTGTTTGTGTGACATTTTATATTAACTTCAGACTTTTCTTAACTCATTCTCTACACTCAAACAAAGGCTTTGATGTACAGTTCGCACATATGTACGATGAAGGCTTAAAGCTTCGCTTGCCTAATTTGATAAACATAAGCACAAACAAAGATTTTATTCAATGATGTGAGAATTGGTACGGTTTTAGTTTCTTTGGATAGGCTCAAGAAGTTAGGGAGTGGGGACAAAGGCGGTGTGGATAAAATTTACTAAATTGGCTACTGATATTAAAAGATATAGTCATATGCATTATTTATAATTAAAATACTAGAAATAATATCATATGAGTAGACAAATTGGCTCAATATTATTGCAGAAAAAAATATGGATTATTTGATACTAAAATAATTGCAATAAAATCCTTTAGTGTTGAGTGCAGAGACCCACACAATGAACACTTCAAATCTTTCTCCACACGATTGAATTTCTTTGTACTTTCGTACATGTTCCTAATTTCATAAAGATAACCAAAAATCAAGCTTTTACTCAACGACGTGAAAATTGATGTGATTTTATCCAAAATTTTGAGCACACTCCCCATAACATTTACTTAATTGACAATTGATCACCAAAATATTACCAATTATATCATGTGGGTTAGAAATTCCTCATATGTGCCTAATCTCACAAATATTACCATAAACAAAAATATATTTGGAAATATGAAGATATGCATTATTTACAATTAAAATATTATCAATAAATAAGTATAAACAATATTATTGCAAATAGAAAATATGGATTATGTTTTAATACTAAAATATTAACAATAAAATCCTTTAGTGTAGGGTGTGGAGACCTACAAAATGATTACCGATATCTATTAAAGACTAAGATCTCTAAAGAATAAAGAACGTAAATACATATGTACTCTAAATCTTTCATTGTGCAAACCACTACATTTCGTAGAATCTATTAATAATAAAATATGCATTGCCCTTGCACACAAACTACTAATATCAAATTTCACATGCACTAACTCCAAAAGAGTTGAAAATGCATTACAATTAAAGGATTCCCTTGAACTTCCCTCATTCACTCAATTTTTTCACCTCTCATTTTGAATATGAATTTGTTCTCTATATAACTATCACACATGCACAAGAACCTTTGCATATCTTTGTCTACGCAACTACTTCCAGACTCAAAAATGCCCTTTGGTCATTCATTTATTTTATTGCTAATATTCTATTAATAAATAATGTATACTTGTTGTTCCCAATAACACTGAAGCAAGCATTGGAACTGTAAAATATTATTTGTAATATTTTAGTCATAGATAATGCTTATCTCCATGTTCACTTTTGCTAATAAAGCACTCCAGATTATTTTGTTAGAGTATAGAGGTATCACTTACTTAGCAAGTGCATCAATTTTTGTATCTTTGAGCAGAAGCTTTGTTTATGGATATTTTTCTAAAATTAGGCATATGTGCAGAAGTGCGGAGAAAGTCCTTTGAGCAGAGGAAGATTGCAAAATTTCATGGTGTGGATATTTGCACTAAACACTTTTGTTACTAATATTGTAGTAATATACACACCTACACACAAGCTTCTGTAAAGAACCTATAAAATCATCAATTTTCATATCATTGACGAGAGTAGTGGCAGGGTCAAACCACCCCCATCTATGTAAAGGACACTCGAATGGTGCTGTCACATGGAATGAGTCGATCTTGCGGACAAGATAGACCTTCATGACAAGATATATAATGACAAGAAAGCCAATCAAAAACTATCTTTCCCTAAATATGCATCTATAAAAAAAGGCAAACAAGTGATTTAGGCCTACCTTGGGTCCAATGCAAGTTTGTGGAAACCTCGCTCCTTTGATCCAAACGATCTCCCTCGTTGCGAATTTGCAAACACAAACAAGCAAACAAATTAAATAGCACCTCAAAAGCCAATATTATAAAACATATTTAACATGAAGATCAAGGAGTTCATGAAACAAATGACATAAGACAATTTGTTGAAAAAAATGAATCTGATTGTATTAATTCAAATCAAAGAAGAACTTTACAACCTGTGCCTTGATGCTGTACAAGCTCCTCCCAGGGTCCAACAAGAAGTTTATCCTCTACTTTGACAAGTTTCACTCTCTTCCCAATGAAGCCAAAAAGGTATGTGATCTCTCCTCTCAAGCTTAACTAGGAAGTCTTAATTCCACCAATATTTACCCTCAAAAATGTTCAGCTTCTAACCTCCCTAGCAACCAGCCCAATGCCTTAATTTATAGTGCAATGGAGGGAGGTTACTAGGTCCTCCTTCAAAGGGATAAAGCCCTCCTTCAAAGGGATAGCTCCTCTCATCAATGGATGAGCTCCTTCTCTTTTGGGATGCATGAACCACCTAAGAGCGACCAATCCACGTCAAAATTCCTTCTAGAATCATCTAGAATTAACCCAAAGTGAGTTTTTTAGAATAAACTTGCACCTCTTTGACTTTCACACGGGTCTGCACCCACTCCTTTAGGGACAGAGCGGGCAGGTCCGCAGTTTTTGTGAACAGGGGGTGCAGGACCACAGCCTAGAGTGAGAGAAAGTGCGGAACCAGAGCTTTGTTGATTTTCAATGTCTTTCTCCCATTTTCAAAGCTTGACTTGAAGAGCTGAGGTTTGAGACTTGCTTAGGAGGACAGTACAAGTGATGATAGACCCATACTGACTGTAAATAATCATGGTGACGATATTTTTGTGTAACAAGTGCACACATACGATGTTATTGGTAATTTTTTAATAATAAATAATGATTTTATTGCTAATATTTTAGTATTAAATAATCTATATTTGATCTTTGCAATATTTTATTTATAAATAATGCAAATCTTTGTATTCCTAAATATCACTAGTCAATTGAATAAAGGTTGAATATTTTGAAATGCAAAGAACCTCCAACCACATCAATGTTTGGATCATTGAACACAATATTTTTTTATGGTTATCTTGTTGAAATTAGGCACATGTGCGGAAGTGCGTAGGAAGCTTTCAATCTTTCATAGTGTGGATTTATGCACTCTGAACTAAATACTTTTGTATATTTTTCTCAAAGCACATGCGTGAGTGTAGAGACTAGGTGTAGAAAAATTTGAAGATAATATATAATGCTGCACAACCACTTCATAGCCAATATACAATATCAATTTTTATTTATAGAATTTGATATCAAATATTGCACTCATTATTTGTGTGTATAACATTATTTTTTATAACGTATTTTATTGTGTAATTATTGTAATGATAATAGTTGACATACAAAGTGTTGAAAGAATTTAGTTTTTCTTCATGGTCAAGTTGCGTTAGTTTTGAATTATTTCTATGGTTTTGCAATTTTAACCAAAGTTTCAAGAAAAATACTCAATATTCATATTTTTCCATATATTAAAAAAACTCAAATTTTTAGTAAATTTCATTTCTACTTTCTAATTGGATGATAAAGGTTTGTTTATGGTTATATTTATGAAATTATGCACATGTGAAAAAGTGCAAAAAAAGTTCATTCTGTAGTGGAAGCTTTGAAGCTTTCATTGTACATACCTCTAAGCTCCTCAATGAAGGCTTTTATTGGTACTATTTTAGTATTAAATAATCCATATTTGTTGTTCACAATAACACCGAGCCAAGTGGTGAACCCATACGATATTATTGCTAATATTTTAATTATATATAAAAAAAAATGCTAATATTTTAGTATTGAATAATGTATATTTTATCTTTACAATATTTTAATTATAGATAATGTATATCTCTACATTCCCAAATATTAGTAGTAAATTGAGTAAGTGGAGAGAGAATTGGATTATTGAGCACAAGTTTTGTTTATGGTTATCTTGCTAAATTTAGATGGATGTGTAGAAGTGTGGAGGAAGCTTTCAGGGTCTCATTGTGTAGACCTTCGCATTCCACAGTAAAGGATTTTATAGATATTTTCTTGGAACACACGAGTAGAGAGTTGCGAAGCTAACATTGAATCCTTAACAATCACTTTATTATTAATATACAATATCAATTTTCATTTATCAAATTTAATGTTACATATTATACCTATTATTTGTAAAATACAGTATAAGTGTTTATAACATATTTTATTACATAATTATTATAATGATAACAACTAACATATAAATTATTGGAAACATATATTACTATAGCATGTAAGAAAGGACAAATGTGTTATATGCAAAAAGTCTCTCAAATGGTAATGTTTACGAACATGTGAAAACATGGAAACACACTTAGCATTGAATAACTAATTAATACTTAGTAGTCATACTAATATTTGTTCATCAAGTCAATACACACTTATTTTATTATAAATGATGTGTGAATTTAAAAATACATAGTTCTTTTGAAAGAGTGGTCTCGACTACAGATGTTGTTTGGTATGGTGTTGGTGATCTATAGTTTGTATCTACATGTCATCAATGAGACACGTCGGTCATAAATAGAAGATAAGTGGAGGAAGTATAATTTACGTATTAGATATTAGGCTGCAGGTGAAATTATGGTAATGTGCATTTTTGACACTAGATTCAATCTATTTCGAAGGTTATTTCTTGACTAAATAGTTTGATACTTATTTCTATTATGTTGTGCCTATATGAAAATGAAACATGGAAATGGAGAGTATTATTCAATTATAGTTTTATGGTGATTTCTGAGAAAAATGGATTTTGGTAATGTAATGATCTTGAAATTGTTCCAAATGCTTAATGTTTTCTTAGACTGTTGCAAAGTTTACAAATGAAAATTTTGTTGTGTAGGAAAACTTATAATAGTTTTGAAATGCTATTTTTGAGCTGAACACAAAATGGCAGAAACCATACGAAATTATAAACTATTACTTAATTTACTTAATTCAATGAACAAAGTTCATTTAATATTTAGATAATGAGAAAAATGAAACAAGGTATCCAGGTCATTAATTAGCATGTAGAATCTAAAATTACTTCAGCAAGGTAAACGTTGACCAATTGAAAGGCATGTCTACATAGTAAATGTGTTGAATACACATTGGTTCAGTGAATAATTATAGAAAATAGTTTTCTTTATTGGAAAAAGAGCTTTAATTAATGAAAATAGAATGCGATCCACGATATTAATAAAATGGTATCTGGATATCAGTTTATAAAACATGTAAGACACATCAATCATGAAATGCAATAGTATCAATTGGACTATGCCAATTTTGAATTTAAGTAAAATTTTTATGATTTAAAGTAACGGATTTCCCAAGAAACTTTTATGTTCAAAGAAGGGGCAAATTAGTACTAGTCATATTGACGAGAACCATTGGTTAATGGGTACCATTAAAATTAACAGTAGTTAAATGTCGTTTCATAACTAAGATGTCAATTTGTGATTTCGGTAATTTATCAACCGCATCAATTCTTGCATCATTGAGCAGAGCACTAACGTAACAATGTCACGTCACATATATTTTAAACACGAATTATTTAATATTTCATAATAAGAGTAGCTTTTATAGTTGAACGATTATGATAATTGTTAAAAAAATGATACTAGCTCCCTCTGTAATGTAGTCATTGTTAGGGCACCCTCATCTATGCAAAGGACCGTAGTTCTCCATCACATGACCCTAGTTCTCCATCACATACTTCGTTCTCCACATAAAGAAACATAATAATATTAATTCGACATATGTTCACCCCCCTTGGGGGGCCTATCAAAACAACTTGCAACAACTTGCACCCGCATCAAGCAAAGACCTAATGTAATAGTGTCCTACAACTGCATCAATTCTTGCATCATTGCACAAAGCACTAAGATAAGATTGAGTGTGAGAGCACTTACCAAGGAAATGGTCACTCCAAAAAAAACTATTTTAATTTTAAAATGAATTGTAAGGTACTCGAAAAAATCCAAAATAAAATCTCCCCAGCTAAAGGAATTATCTCCCACAAGATCTTCCGAGGTGAATAGGAAATTAGAAATAACATTTACTCATTATTTTTGAATTTATGTAACAATAGAAATATTAAGCATTTTCTTGAAACATTGGTTAAAATTGCAAAAGCACTATCAGATAATGTAGAGTCAATGCAACTCAACCACCCGTAGCCAAATGCTATAGTCCCTCACAAGGAAAAGACTAATAACAAGGAGGAAAAATGGATAGAAAATCATAAAAGATTTAGTCATAAAAATGTAATTGGTCATACAAAAAAAAAATACAAATTATTTTTGTGAAGAAAAATGAAAAGTACTCTATTTTTTATTTGAAATTTAGCTAGTAATTTTTTTAAGAAAATAAGACTTTCAAATAATAGTTACAACAACTACATAACTTTTTTTTTTTAACAGTAACGGATATCTTTTATTAGAAAAATCTGGTTTAACCAAGGTCTAAACGCCCCAGTTTTACATAGCATTCCTTTCTATTTTCCTGCCTTAGGGGGTTCTGCAAGCTTGAAGACTGACACCTCTCCTCTGCACATTTTCCGGCTTGGGGACAAGGATTTTCGTGGCTTTGTCTGGAACCACAAGCCTGAGCAACGACACCTCTCAGGACTCTGCGCATTTCCGTCATAGGAACAAGGATTGCCGAGGATTTATCTGAAACCACTGAAGATCTTGGCACGTATTGGTTTGCTGTCCACTGTAGGCTGGAACCCTCCAAACGAGCCCAATGGCGTCGGCAGAGCCCTGTCCAGCAATATTCGTTTGTATAGTCCTCCAACCGTTCCTTTTCTGAGTGCAGTAACATGACAAAGTCCAACTGATTATTTAGGTGAGATGCATATGCCTTGGAATTTTCTACGACCGGTAACTGTAATTTGACAAAGACTTCACATCTTTGTGCAGCCTGCAGATATTTATCTCATTGATGAACCAATTGCGTACTTAGATTCTGAACAGCGTATTGTGGCAGCGAAGGTCATACAGCGATTTATTCTTCATGCCAAGAAGACAGCTTTTGTTGTTGAGCATGATTTTATAATGGCAACATACTTGGCAGACAGGGTTATAGTATATGATGGGAAACCCTCTCGGGGGTGTACTGCCCATGCTCCGCAGAGTCTACAAACAGGAATGAACCTCTTTCTATCAGTAAAGTTCTATCATTTGCATTAACCATGATCCGGCTATTGATAGATCTGATTTTATGTAGAAAATTCCAAGCCTCCATCTTTTTCCAGCTGCTACTTCCCTGTGAGAATATATTTGCTAAGGAGTAAGTTCCCCAAATTTTACCTGTACACCTCTTGCTGAGCCCTGTATCAGATGATGTGCCGAACATATCAGTCTTGTTCCTCTCATGCTTGTTCAGTGTGGTATGATCCTTGCTTTCTACTTCTTATTCTAATCTGGCCTTTAGCTAAGTTATGATATGTGACTTAGCGCTGTTACCATTGTAGTTTAGAGTTCCTCGTTCTAATAGGCAACCTTTGTTTGCCATTTCATCTACCTCCTTATTCAAACTTTTGAGGATGTGATAAATTTTGTAGGAGGTGAAGTCTTGCAGGATTAGCTTCAGCCTATTCAGAGACTTATTGAGGATTGCATTGCTGAACTGGTCATCTGAATTGATCTTCCTAATGAGGATTTCAGAGTCTCCGAATGCTTGCCAGTCTTTGATGCCTTTATCCCGCACTATTTGGCAGGCTTTTGTGAGGGTGAGAAGCTCTGCCTGATTGTTTGTGGAAATGCCAAGCCCCCAGCAGAAATGGACCTTACTGAGATTGTCTGCAAAGTATATGACTCCACCAGCTCCCGCAGCCCCCGGATTTACTTTGGAGGCTCCGTCAAAGAAGATTGAAGTTGTGTTTTGCTTCTTCCACCAGTTCTGGAAAGCTACTTCAGATTCTCTAATTTTCCATGAAGGAGAGGGGAGGGGAGGGGGAAGGGAGAGGGCTTTGCAAGAGGGATGAGGGCTGTGGAGGTTCAGCCAAGCCTTTTCAGAGGGGAGAAGGGAGGAGTCAGAGAAATGGGAGTGCTGGAGGACTGATTCTATGAGGAGGGCTTTAGCAATTGAGGCGGATTTAGCAGGAGAGCGAGGGGAATTATTGAAAATTAAATCATTCCGGGCCAGCCAAATTTCCCAGCTTACAAATTTAGGAATGGAAAGCCATATGTGAATCCACAAGGATTTATTTGGAATGGGATGAGGATAGTGATGAATCCATTCAGAAAAGAGAACAGCAATGGAGCTGTGATGGGGCGGGGAAACGGGCAGACCAAGAAGGGTTAATGTCCATACTTCTTTGGCAAAAACACAGTCAATGAACAGGTGGGAGGCTGTTTCTCCTGAGTTCCTGCACAATGCACATCTATGTGGCCCAACAAAGTTTCGTTTTGCCAATTTGTCCCCAGTGAGCTGTTTATTCTGAATGAGGGTGTTAACACCCAGGTTGTTCCCTATGACTCCCAAGGGAATACGGCCGGGGTAACCACTAACCAATCTTTGGATCACAGTTTCTAGCCAAACTGTAATCAGAGAGGGCTCTCTCTTTATGATTTGTCTTTGTTATGATGGTATTTTAGGCTAGCTATTATGCTCAGGTTTTGGTTTATGTTTTGGTTGAAGGATTTCTTTCAGGTCTTATGATATAGTGTTTAGATAGTGAAATACCATTGGGAAATGGAGTCTGGGGGTTATGAAATGACTTGATATGTAGGATTGGTGGTGTTCAAACTGCAGGGCCTATTGTGTATCTTAGACAAACAAAATTAGCTTAGATGGTGATGTATGTCAACTAATAGAAAGCAATTAAGAATTTTCTATTAAGTTGGTGAGGTGAAGGTGAGCACACTGCACAGGAGCATAACTTGAATTCCTGTGACAAAGGCCACTGTGAAAGGTGTATTCCGAAAGTGCAGTAATTAAGAATTACACTTATCTAGATTACAGCTGAAGAAAACATTTATAAACAACATAGATTGAACTCAGGGTACTCAGTGAATAAATCCTGAAAGTTATTCTTTTTCCTTGTTGCTTAGTATTGAAAATCAGATAACATATATGGATTTTTAACAAAACAACTAATTAACAGAGAGAGGTACAGAGACTTACTGTATGGTGAAATACACAGGAATCCAACAGTCATCAACAGACACCAGGACGCATTCGACACTTCAGAAATCCGAGAAATTCCATCACTTTCTTTATTAGACTTCAGAAAGGATTACAGCATAAGAATTTCTTTAGGAGAAATCAACAACAACGCTTGCAAGCTCATGTGAAGGGGGCTTTATAGCAATGCTTATACAAAATATCTCAGGTATTGAGTCATCTGAGAGAGAAAATATCTTCATAAATGCGTACAGAAAGTAGGAAAAGAAGTTATTGCACTTTGAATGCAGCATAAATGCTCTTTATGTGTGTCAGAGGGTAATTTGACCTTTGGAGGTCATTGAGTCGGTTGAGCCATTTTACTTTAACGCTGAATGATGCGTCTTTATTTCTTGCTGCGCTGTATTTTCTCGGCCCTGCCACCTGTAGTCTTCTATTTCTGCTTTGTTGGCCGATCCATCTGCTGAGTTGGCTCAAATTTAATTCATAATGCATGCTGATTTTGTTGAACTGTGCTCTGCATGACAACTGATACTCTTTAAGAAACAAAATTGTTAAGTGACTCCCTGTTTACAAAATCTTCTGTTTTGCATTTGTCCACCATTCTTGCGTAGGGAGTTGATGCCTGAGAATAGCATCCATTGTCTCCTCTGCCTCTGTGTATTTGAAGAAATTGGGAGCCACCCCAAACAGGTGATTGATCTCATTCTTTATAAAAAACAGATTCTCGACTCTGTTGTAAAGAGGCTGGCCCTGTTTCCTCTGAGGTGTTGGGCTTATCATTGATCTGGCTAGTGGCAAATGTATTGACCCTTTTAGCATACTGGTCATTTGTGAACAATCTCCCTGCGCTATTCAGTAAGCCAGGGAGTCCTCTGCTTTCTAGCACTTGAAACTTTTCTAAAAACTTGTTCACCTCAGTCTGCATATCCTGGTTCTTCTCTCCAAGGTCTGCACAAAGTTTCTTAGTGTGAGAACCCTTTTGACCATTTGGATAGTGTCAGTTCTGTTTGTAATTCCCATGGCAGCTAACTGGGAACTTGTTCTGTGGTTAAGTACATTGATCATTCTGGTGGCCACTTCAGGCATATTGCTCAATTGAGCTCTTTATCTGTGAATCTCCCTCTGTGCCTTTGGGATGAGCTCTAGTTTCTCATGGATAGTTTCAATATATGGCCATTGCTCATTGATAGACTGGCCAATGTTAGCCCATAGCACTATTTTTAGTTCGGCCACCACTTTATCTAACTTGAGCTCATTCTCTAGCTCTTTTATTTTGTTTTTGAGGGCTTTCACCTCCCTGTCCTTCTCTGCCACAGTCTGTTTGGATTTATCATATCTATCATTAATTTTAGCCAAAGATTCTTTGGCTGAATTGAGCTCCAATGTTTGAGCTTCCAGGACTTGGATTTCGTTCTTCAGCTTTTGCATATCTAGGCTTTGGGCCTGCTCTGTAGTTGTTGGCGCTGCTGAATAGATGTTGCTGTTTGTTCGGTCGGTTGAGGAGGTGGGGCAGTGATAGGAGCAGTTTCCTCCAGATTGATGATCTGAGGAGGAGGCTGAGAAGTCTGCCCTTCTTCTCTTTGTTTCAGAGATGCCTGTAATGCTGCCTTTGCAGCCTCTGATTCTCCCAACTTCTCCTGTGCTTGAACCAGCTGTTTATAAATGGAGATCAATAAATCTGTGGTGTCCTTCTCGTGTCTTTGTTGGGCTACCTCATCTGTCTGAGGGTGAATGGTAGCTGGGATCTTGATTTTCTTTCTCATGGCAGCCATGTCAGCATCCCTCAACTTCAAGAATTCCTGTATCCCTGAAATATCTTTGGGATCATGCCCAATCTCAATGATTATGTCTTCAAAGGACCTTATTCTGTTGTCCTTCGTCTGGGATGATGCCTTCTCCAATTCCAGTTGAGAGGTTGTGGCATTGAGGCTGCTCTTTAGCTTATAATTTTCCAATGTTTCATCTGCTAAGGAGGCATACACCATCTCACCAGTCTGTTTATGCAGTTCAATTTTGTCCATTGGGTGTATGTCTTTGGCCATGACCTCCAGGTTGGTCCTGAGGTAATCTGAGGCAGATTGGGGCTGCAGTGCTGTAGGCATAAAATGACTCATGATCATCTTGCCTTCCCCTATATCAAAAGCAGACATAAGTCTCTGCTGATTGGTGGGAGCCATGTTTAGTAGATGATTGTACAGCTGTATTTTGATAGGCTCATTCTTCCTTTTGATGTCTATAAATTGTTGTTTAATGCCTACTTGTCCTTCTTTTTGCTGGCTGGAGGAGCTGAACTCCCCTCCCATAGCCCTGTCATGTTCCTGCTGGTAGGAACTTGCTGAAGCTTCTCTGCTAGGTGGGCCCATGCCCAATGCTTGTCTGATAGCTATATCATCCTCTGAAAAATCATTCAATCTTTGTCTTTTTTCTCCCTGGTTAATAGATGAAGTCAAGGGAGTTTCTCTATCCCTTTTTCTGCTTAAGTCCTCCTTTTGAGGAGTTTGGAGGACCGAGGGATCAGTGGTGATTTCTGGCCTAGGAGGCTCTATGTTCTGAGCCTGTTGCTTAGTAGAAGTTGGAGTATCAATTACTCTCTCCTGCAGTAAGGGCTGTTGTCTATCATGTTGCCCTTCTTCTTCCTGCAAATCTTGTTGTTGTTGTTGCTCTACCTGCTGCTGCCCTCCTTTATCTGTTTGCTCTTGAGTCACTGGAGGTGACTGCTCCTTCTCTTGATGTGTCTGCTCTATCTCCATTTCCTTTTCTTTGCCTTTGCTGGATATATTCTCAGTGTCCTTGGTAGTTTGCTGCCTGGCAGTCGAGGAGGATTCAGCTGCTCCCATTTGTGTGCTTGGAAGTGTGAATACCTGTGAACAAATCTCAAGGTCAGCCATCTTCTTTAGATTCCTTAGTGCCCTCTTGTTCAGCTCTTCTTGTGACAAGGGCTCTTCTAAGGTCCCTCTCCTCCATTTGTCTTGGTTTGCATACTTTTCAATGTGAGGGATATTATGGTGATCATAGGCAGATAACTTTTATTTGAGCCTCCTTGAAGATATGAAATGATTAGGGTCATAGGGAACCCATAGGAAAATAGTTTGCAGGCCAAGGGCCTCAAGTATTCTCTCTGCTTCCCTCCATCCTTTCTCCCTCTCATTATAGATAAAATGGCCAAGTTGGCTTTTGACCTTCAACTGTGCTTTTTTACCTTTTCCTGAAAAGTGAAGCACATCAACTCTGCCAAATTTCCTAAAGTACTCTAGGGCAAATAGCCTCATAGGCACATACTTGGGTAGTTTGAAAGGAGGTAGATCACACCCATATATCCTGATGACAGTGTGGTTTTGGTAGAAGTACGAATCCCCAATGCTATAAGCTTTGGACAGCTGAAGAATCCTTTGCATATCATCAGTGAGTCTTGGAGGAGGTGAGCTCATCAGCATTGCCATAGCTGGATGGATGAACAGATCCATGAATTCACAGTAAGTGTATGGAGACTCAGGTCTAATGTGGAAGACGGATGAGCAGTAGACCACTGATCTGGGATTGCCTTTGGCATCCATTCTTTTGATTGAAAAGTGAAACCTCTCATGTTGATGGTACAAGATCAAATGGTGAATGTAGGAGGTGTATCTGAACATCCTATCTCTCCTTAAGTTCATCAATTGCTCATGAATCTTGTCTGATATGTAGGTGGCATAGTCATAGCAGATTGGTGACTTGCCAGGAGCAAACATAAGCATCATTACTAGCACAGTTGCATCAATATGCTCAATTGAACTATATCCCAAGATGGGAGAAATCATATCTGCAAGGTCTCTGCCCAGCTCATTGAGATATACATGAAGAATTGGAGGGCCCATCACAATCTTAGTTTTGATGTATAATTGATTAAATTTGACAATCTGAGCATCTGTGAGTTTATCCCCTTGTTTTATCAGGTTTACCAGTGATAAAGGAACCAACTTCTTCTGAGGGTTGAAGCAAAGCATATCTCTGATAGCTTGAGGGGTAACATAGAAAAGTACAGAACCAGATGGGTCAACAACAGCTCTCTGAGAAACATCATATTGTTCAGCACAGAGGTGGATTAGTTCAAGGAACTGGTTGACCTGAGGGAGTTTGAAAATAGGGAGGAAAGAGTCCCATAAGCCCAATATATCTGTCCCATTTTCATGCATGGCTTTCAACTCATTCAACAGATGAATGTGGAATTTGCTGCTCATAAGCTTCTCTTCTGTAATTTGGTAATCCATATCTGCCAAGGTTTTCCATTTCAAGTTCTTTTGAGGGGCATTCAGAGGTTGAACATTTAGCACTACAGGTGTCTCCATTGCACAGGGGGATTTTGAATCAAGTGCAAAGTGATTTTGATTGAGCAAGACAGTGCAGAGGAATGCCTCTGTACCAGGGAGGTGAAATTATCAGGAACAGAGAGTGGTTCTAGGAAATATCAGTTGAAATACTATTTATAGTGCAACTAGGACCAATGTTTGGCCTTTCCTTGTCTCTCTCAGTGGTTGAATTTGGTTTGAATGAGTCTGCCGCGATTGCGCAGACAGAACTTAGTTTTTCAATAAAATGTAGGTAAAACAAGGCTCGGATGGTAGTTTTCGAGGTGGTAGTTGAAAATTAGAGGCTCTGTAGAGGAATTCACCGGTGAATTTATAAGTTTTACCGTTTTTGAAGCTTCTTGAGTGAGTTATAGAGAATTCCAGGCGTACGGAGGATAAATGACGAAAAATACCTGGTAAAACAGCGAGCAGAGGTTGTATGAGCAGGCAGGACTGGCGCTCTGGAGGTCTCCTGGTTGATTTAGCAGGTTGGCGGTAAGTCGGACGTGAACAGCATGTAGCAGAAAAATGAGCGAAAAGAACGTAAAAACATGTTTTACGGCCATAATATAGACTTCTTGACAATTTGGCACCTTTTCTGTGATGTCGTCAGCATGACGTCATTGGTGGGGTCAGGGTCGGATGACTTCATAGGTGAGGTGGCGGGCTCTGATTGGTCCACGGGGATGGTGAAGTGGCATGCCAGGTCGGTAGGTGGTCGGGCGCAAGGGTTGACGTGACGACATGGTGGCAGTGACGTGGGATGACGCGGAGGTGACGTAGCATAGGCGGAAAATCCGAAACCGGAAACAACCAGCGGTTTCATATCGCACCGCTTATGGTACGGGGGGAATCTGTCAGACGTACCTCTGACGAACTGTGGTGAGGACGCGTGGTAGCCAAATGATGTAACCATTTTACGGATATCGGACGATATCCGTCGGACGTGAGACCTGCTCCGATATTGATGCTGACCGTCGGATCTGGAGGGCTCGATCCAACGGCTATCGGGGAACTAATGTGACCGGGGAATCAGGCGGGTAAACAGCGGACGTCGGAACAACTCCGCTGCGAATAGAGCCGTTGGATCTTCAATCTTTTAATCCGACGGCTGTCGGGAGAACGAAATAGTCAACGGATATGGTGGGGGGGGGCGGGGATTATTTAATGATTATTTTCGGCATATGTGCATGAGCGGAGAACATTGGACTTATGGGTTTTTCGTGAAATTTTTGGGACTATGCGCCCGATCTTTGAACTTTAGGTAAGGGGAAACAAGTGTGTTTTGATGTATTTTTAGCAATTTTGAGCGGGTAAAGGTAGAAACAAGGTTTTATAGGTTTTATGTGTAAATGGGGGCCAAAAGTGAGAAAATGGATTTTAAAAAAGGGGAAAGAGGGTTTGGCTTAGGCTTATCAAAATGACCAGATGTCATTTGATCCCTAACATAGGACTTATTGGCTATAATGCCAAGGGGGTGGGTATTTATATAAGATTTGGGGTTTATACACCATGGTGTTATCGTTAGTAGGGGAAAGGTGAAAATAGGGGAGTTACATAATAGAATTAGAGGTTAATATGGATGAGGAGGGTAAGTGAGGGGAATACCGCTAAGTTTGTTTGAAACTTACTTAGTTTAGAGAGTAGATCAAAATGAAAAGATTTTTAGACAAGAAATGTGGCTTTTGAGTGAACAAGAACCACCATGAAACCATGATCTTCCTCCATGAATCTCAGCTGATAAGGGGATGTTAACAATGGAATGAAGGGGGAGAGGGAGGTTAGTCATGCTCCTTGTTGTAACTTGATGAGGGTGAACACCTTGTCAATTGATAAACTTTGCCTTGGAAAACACAGTTCGCACATCTGTAATGATAAAGATAACCTTTCTGCAACCCCCAACTACTTACCCCAGTATTTGCCTAACATTTTTTACTTCTTCTTGGAGGGTGCACTTGGACTTGCAGACCCTTTACTTGCCTTTTCTTTTCTTTGGCTGTTTCTTTGTTATTTCTATCTACTTCTACCCTTATCTCTTCCAAGGTCCCAGATTAAGCTGTTGGGAGCCTTTTCTTCTCTACCTGAACTACTTGTCTGCCAAGATTAAACAGTTTGGACAGACTTTCTTCTCTATTCTACAACTGCAAATTTAAACCATGGAATGATCCAGATTAGACTGTTGGACCATCCATCAAAATCTTAAGTCCATACCTAGCTATATACATAGATTGGATTCTCTTGAAAATATGTGATCTTTGGGTTATCAAAGCAGAGCATATTTGGTCCTTTCATAGCCAATCATGAAATATGAAACCTATTGGTATAGGTAGCTAACAGTGGCTCCACATGGGGATGGTTTTTCATTTGAAATACCAAGAACAGCAGGTCAGAATGCCTTGGCCTTTTACTGCTTTTATGAACTTAAAGTTTTGCTGCTTTGAAGTGCCCAACTTGTGTGCTTTTCTTCTTGGTAAACCTCTGATTTTTTTTTTTTCCTTTTGCTGACCAACTAATAACACTTGAGAAACTGCATTTTACAAATTTTAAACAGAAAGTAATATATACATTTGGGTATGTACAATGGAAGCTCATGCTGCACTTAGGGGTGGTATTCAAAATAGTGCTTCAGCATCCTGCCATTCACAGGACCTTCATCCAAGTCAGTTTCACTAAGACTTTTTAGGAAATAAGTGTTGTTACCTTGTACTGCTTGGACAGCAAATGGTCCTCTCCATAAGGAATCAAATTTTCCATGTTTTCCTTTCTCTTCTCTTCTTGCATCCCACTTGAGGACTTTATCACCAACATTAAAATCTTCTGCTTTGGTTCTTCTGTCAAAGGCCTTCTTTAGTTTTTCTTGTAATACCTGAACTCTGCTGAAAACTTGATCTCTGGTTTGATGCAGACATATGATTTGATTTATCCTTCTTTGCATATCATTTGGTTCTGCTTGGCTTTCTTGAAGAAGCTTCATAACAGGCACTCCTAGTGATGGTGGAAACTTGGCTTCCAATCCATAAACCAATTCATATGGGCTGGTCCCAATTGATCTCTTGGTTGTTAGTCTATCTGCCCATAGAGCATTTACTAGCTTCTTATGCCAATTCTTTTTGTTCTCTTCTAGTACCTTCTTTATGATGTTTATCAGACTTTTGTTAGATGACTCAGCAAGGCCATTGCCTTGGGGATAGTATGCAGTAGAATGGCCTAAAGTAATGTGAAATTTGTGACAAAAGTTCACCATTTTCTTGGATTTGAAAGCACTAGCATTGTCTGTTATTATCTTGTCAGGGCATCCAAATCTAGCCAGAATATTGTTCTCCAAGAACTGAATGATAGTGGAATCATTGGCTTGCCTGCATGGAACAGCTTCAATCCACTTAGTGAAATAGTCTGTGGCGGTTAAAATCCATCTATGTTGGCCTGAAGATGAGGTGTGAATTTCACCAATGAAGTCTAGGCCCCATTGTTGAAAAGGTCTCTCTGTTGCAATAGGCCTCAAGGGAAGTGGCAGCAGTTGTCTCTTTCCCTCAAAGACTTGACATTTATGACATGAGGTAGTGAATTTCTTGACATCAGAGAACATGGTGGGCCAGTAGTAACCAGCCCTCAGTATCTTATCCACAGTGGACTTCCAGTACAAGTGTCCACCACAGTCTCCTGCATGAAACTCTTGCATGATATTGTTAATCTCATTTTCAATTAAACAGTGCAGCAATATACCTTCATGGTTTTTCCAAAGCAAATTGCCATCCATCACACA
The DNA here is from genome assembly GCA_031772625.1 of Pinus tabuliformis. Classification (NCBI taxonomy): domain Eukaryota; kingdom Viridiplantae; phylum Streptophyta; class Pinopsida; order Pinales; family Pinaceae; genus Pinus; species Pinus tabuliformis. The sequence continues at coordinate 1,492,006,992 of CM062817.1, forward strand.
AAATCTTGATGTTTTCATTTTTAAGAACCTACACTTAGTTTTGGACAGTCCTGGGGGAGCACACAGGTTTTGTAACACATAACAGATATCAGAGTACCAGGGGGATTGTTCAAAGGCTACATTGATCTTTGGAGTCGCCAGCTCTGTTTCACTGTCCAGTTGATTGATGTCTAAAGCTTGAAAATTTGTTTCTGTCATTAATTTGGCCAAGCCTTGCCCTTTTATTAGTTTTGTAGGTTTTATCTCAATGTCAAATTCCAAGATGCTGGCAATCCATTTTCCTCTTCTGCCTTCTAAATTTTCTTGGGTGAGAATGTCTTTAACAATAGGACTCGGCACATATGCTTTGACATGGGAATAAAGGATATAAATCCTAAAGTCTTTGATTGCTTTGACTAAAGCATAAGCTTGTTTTTCCATGATTTGATACTTCAAAGGTGCATCTCTGAGAGCTTTGCTAAAGAAAGCAATTGGCTTCTCATTTCCTTGGTCATCCTTTTGTAATAAAACAGCTGCAATAGTATGTTGGGAAGGAAAAGAGAAAATGATAAATTCTCTGTCAAACTGAGGGTTGGTTAAGACTGGGGTTTGGGTGAGGGCCAATTTTATACCTTCAAATGCTTGATTGGCTTCAACAGTCCACTTCACTTTTGAATCCTTTTTCAGCATGTTATTTAATAATTTGGTTAGCTCTGCTAGGTTTGGGATAAACCTTCTCAAGAAATTGATTTTTCCCAAGAATCCTTGTAATTCTTTGACATTCCTAGGGTGAGGCATTTGCAGGATAGCTTGTATCCTATCTGGGTCAATTCTAATGCCATCTTTTGAGATGATGTGTCCTAAGAGCTTTCCTTCTTCTAAACCAAAGAGGGATTTCTTAGGGTTCAAGGAGATTCCATATTTTCTGCATTTTAGGAAGATCTGTCTTAGATGTTTTATATGTTCTTGGTCTGATTTTGAGAAAGGTGTTAGGTCATCTAGATAAATGACTAAAAAGTCATGAATCTCCTTTGCAAAAGCAATGTCCATTGCTCTTTGAAATGTTTCCCCTGCATTTTTCAAGCCAAAAGGCATCTTTACATATTTGAAAGTTCCCCATGGGGTTGTAAATGCTGTTTTGTCCTGATCATCAGGGTGAACTAAGATCTGGTTGAAACTGGAAAATCCATCCAGTAATGAGATCCTTGAGGCCCCTACTACCCTTTGAAGAATGTGATCCATCTTGGGTAAGGGGTAGTTATCTTTTAAGGATACTTGGTTTAGATTCCTTAAGTCCACACACAGCCTGATCTCACCTGTCTTCTTTCTTGTAGGGACTAAGTTGGAAATCCATTCAGAGAATCTGATTGGTGCTATGATACCTGCTTTGAACATTTTATGTACCTCTTGTTCCATTGCTGGGAGAAGCATAGGATTGATTCTCCTCAGTTTTTGTTTAAAGGGCTTTTGATCAGGTTTGAGAGGGATAGTGTGTTGGATTACAGAGGTGTCATCGGACTTTAGGTCCTCATAGCTCCATGCAAAAACATCCCGGAACTCTTTGAAGAGGTCAATGTATTTTGGCTTTTGGTCAGGAGGTAAGCAAGCAGATAATTTAATTATCTTGGGTTTGTCAATTGTACCTATGTTGCACTCTTCAATGGCTGCATTCAGGGGCTGCATTTTTGGTTTTCTGGGAATATCATTTGAATCAAAAATGTCTTCTAGTGGGGTTAGGCCTGTTGGTAGAAAATTGTCCTTTAGCTCAATGATCTCAGTTTCAGCATTGGACACTCCCTCTTCCCAGTCAACTTGTTGAATTTGCTGGATGTTTTCTATATTGAAAATAGTTGGATTCAGCATTTTCTTTGCAGTCCTAGGTGATATTGGCTGAGCAGTCTGTTGAAACTGTATTTGTGATGGACTTGCTCCATTAAATATTTGTGATTGACTTGCTGTCTCAAGTATTTGTGATTGACATGCTGACTCAAGTATTTGTGATTGACATGCTGTCTCACTGTCAATATTTAATCCTGCAAATTCTTGCTGTAGAGTTAAAAAATGGTTTATTTGCTTGTCATCCTCAAATACTTGCCAATCATTGATGTTGTTTGGTATGGAGGGTCTGTGTTTTACCTCAGCTGTAAAACAATGGTGGGGCTCAAAGGGAAACTTGCAGGTACTTGCAAAGGTGGCTAAACTATGAGCATGTAGATTTTGGGTTCTGGGAATTTTAGTAATTTGGAATTCAGAGAAAAAGTTTAGTACCTCAGCAACAGCAGACCTATAAGTCCTTAGTCTTTTGTCATTGGTGACAAAGTTTCCTTTCACTTGTTGGATAACTAAATCTGAATCTCCCATGATTGAAACCCTGGCAGCTTGTAAGAATTTTGCCAACTTGAGTCCTAGTAAAAGAGCTTCATATTCTGCCATGTTATTAGTACATCTGAAATTCAATCTATAGGCTCTGCCTTCTGCATGACTATTTTCTTTATTGTGTACCCAAACTCCAGGCCCCTAATTTGTTGACCGAGCCATCAAATTCAAGGAACCATAGAATATCTTATTGGGGAGGAGGTTTTATGATCTGTTCATGGGCTGGTAATGTAAGTAACAATTGTGGTTTTTTCTCTAGCTTGTCTTCTAGGACAGTCTCATCATTTAATTGGATGTTCTTGACAATTAAGGAAGCAGCACTATCAAATGTTTGATTGACTGTTGTTTCATGAGTGATACTACTCCTATTTGCATCTTCCTCCTGTATGAATATCTTGGTTTCAACTTCACCTTTTGAGGGAGTGGTTGTATCATTGAAGAGAATGTATGAGTCTATGTCTGAATGGACAGCATATATAGGAAATTTTTGAGGTTTTTCTTCGCTGCTGACCATGTACTTCATTAGTGTTTCTCTATACAGTCTTTTTGGTTGCCCAAACACAGAGATGGTAGCATATGACATGTCTAATTGTAGGGAACCTTGGAGTTTGGCTCCCCATGATCTTGATAACATCATTCCATACTTAGGTGGGATATCAACAACTACCACATCCATTAGGATTGTCTTGTTTGGGTATTGAACTAGAGAGACACATAAGTCCTTTATGAGACCTAGACACTTGACTTGGCTGGAGTCAAAGGAAAACAGATCCTTGTATGGTCTTGTTATGTCTAAATTCAATCTCTCCATGACTGCTTTTGGCATAAGATTGTGAGAGGCACCTGAGTCAAACATTGCATTATGTAGTATTTTTTCATGAATATGTAAACTGACATAAAAAGGCAGTACCCCTGTGACTACTGTTTTTCCATCCACTTCTGGGCCAAACAGGAGTTCTGGGGTGTCATCCAGTACATTGACATCATCTTTGTTGCTAGTGAGTTGTAGGGACCTTTTGATTTGCAATTTATAGCTGTCATGCTTGGCTAATTCCAAGAGAGGAATAGCTATTTTTATTTTGCTAATTTCTGTTTCAAGATCAAAAGGTTTTTCAGATTGGGTTTTGGGGTTATAGGTGATAGTTCTTTCCTTGTTCATTACATCTTCTTCTTGATTTTTGTTTTGTCTTTGGGATTTATCCTTTTTACTCATCTCTTGAGGAGTAACATTTAAATTAGGATGAGAAGATGAAGTGTCCAGAGACTGCTGTCTTAAAGACAGTGGCTCAGTGATTTCTTCAACAATCACTTCTTCTGTAGGTAAGTTTGGTTGGTCATTAGGTTCTGTGACTATAACTCTTTCAGGCTGCTGATTATCCTTTTTCTTTTCAGGCTGGTTGACATTCACAGTTCTGCTCCTTAGCTTGTACTGTTTATGGACTTCATAAACAGCAGTGTCATAGCCTTGTTTAAAGTCAAAGGATTCACCTGATTTAGTTTGGAATAGTTTGATTTCCTCATCCTCATGATCTTATTGTCTTAAGAAAACTTGACTTTCACCATCTAGCCCTATTAAATTAATCTCAGGATCTTCATTGGGCTCTGCTGATGTGGAAGTTTCTGCATAATTTTCTTGAAAAGGGGGTCTGATTTCTGGATCAGGGTTTGCCCTGCCAACGTTCGGGTTTGGATTTCTCCTAAAATTTGGATTCCTAGGAGGATTGTTTTGTGGTGCTTCCCATGATTCTTTTCTTTCAACTGACTCCACCCTATCACCCAATCTTTTCATGCTATTGAGTATGGCATCAAGCTTTTGATCAAAGGTTGTGGGTTCTTCCTTGTATATGCTTCTCTTTTCTAACCTTGCCCTGTTTCTTTTGGCAATCAGGTTTGCTTCTACTGTGACAGCAGCCTTCTGGGCGTCTTCAAGGGTCTCAGGTTCTCTTTCCTTCAACTGATATGCCATGTCAGAATCAAATCCATCAGGGAATTTGTACAAGGCCAAATCAGGAGGAGGTCTTAGGTTTTGTGGTATTGCATTGTACACATTGTTGAATCTAGCACAATACTCCATAATGGTCTCTTGAGGACCTCTCTTGATTGTTTCATATTCACCAAGTATGTGCAGGGGATCTTTCTTCTTCTCCCATCTGGTAGTAAAGGCCTGATAAAGCTCATCAGGGGTCGTGATAGTATTTGCAGCAATCGACCTGAACCAGGTTCTAACATCACCTGTCAGGCTTTGGACAAAAATTCTCATCCTCACACTGTCATCATCTATTTCATAGTTTTCAAAGTGATCTTGCATCCTCTTAGCATGTTGAATAGCAGAGTAAGGGCCAGTGGAGTCAAAATATGTGATTTTGGTTTGATAATCCTGGGGTAGAGCTGCAGGATTAGCAGGTAGCTGCAATGGTGCATATCTATTTGCCATATTAGGAGGGTTGAGTGTATTAATAGGTGCTGCTGGGATAATAGGAACAATGGGTACCACAGGGGTAACAGGTGTAGCTGAACTTTTAGTGTGGTTCAAGGGGATATGTGCAGTGGATGAAGATGGGGGAGGAGAACCTTGCGATGTAGATGGTGAACTAGGGGAACTTGGAACAGACCGAAAGAGGATTTTAAGTGGAGTAGAAAGGTTAGGAAAGTCTGTAACTGAGGTCAAAATAGCAGGCTGATCCTGCCTTTGTTGCTTCCTGATGTTTCTAGGGATGGTATTTGGATTATCAACAATGATGGGTGGATTTGGGTCAGGATTAGCTCTAGTATGCCGAGGATTTTTCTTAGGAGCCAGTTTCTAACTTTTTTTTAGGATTTTGTGGGAAATTTTTATATTTGAAGGGTCTGGATGAAGATTTTGGAATGGTTATATATTCTCAGAGCTAAGATGAAGATTCCCAAAACAAGCTCCTCCTTGAAACTGTTGATGTAATACAGAAACAGATTAAAGGCCTCTTGACTTATTTCAGGATTGATAGTAGCTATATGGAAGATATATAGTAATTAAAAATCTCAAGCACTCCCCAGTGGAGTCGCCAATTATGTTAACACCCAGGTTGTTCCCTATGACTCCCAAGGGAATACGGCCGGGGTAACCACTAACCAATCTTTGGATCACAATTTCTAGCCAAACTGTAATCAGAGAGGGCTCTCTCTTTATGATTTGTCTTTGTTATGATGGTATTTTAGGCTAGCTATTATGCTCAGGTTTTGGTTTATGTTTTGGTTGAAGGATTTCTTTCAGGTCTTATGATATAGTGTTTAGATAGTGAAATACCATTGGGCAATGGAGTCTAGGGGTTATGAAATGACTTGATATGCAGGATTGGTGGTGTTCAAACTGCAGGGCCTATTGTGTATCTTAGACAAACAAAATTAGCTTAGATGGTGATGTATGTCAACTAATAGAAAGAAATTAAGAATTTTCTATTAAGTTGGTGAGGTGAAGGTGAGCACATTGCACAGGATCATAACTTGAATTCCTGTGACAAAGGCCACTGTGAAAGGTGTATTCCGAAAGTGCAGCAATTAAGAATTACACTTATCTAGATTACAGCTGAAGAAAACATTTATAAACAACACAGATTGAACTCAGGGTACTCAGTGAATAAATCCTGAAAGTTATTCTTTTTCCTTGTTGCTTCGTATTGAAAATCAGATAACATATATGGATTTTTAACAAAACAACTAATTAACAGAGAGAGGTACAGAGACTTATTGTATGGTGAAATACACAGGAATCCAGCAGTCATCAACAGACACCAAGACGCATTCGACACTTCAGAAATCCGAGAAATTCCATCACTTTCTTTATTAGACTTCAGAAAGGATTACAGCATAAGAATTTCTTTAGGAGAAATCAACAACAACCCTTGCAAGCTCATGTGAAGGGGGCTTTATAGCAATGCTTATACAAAATATCTCAGGTATTGAGTCATCTGAGAGAGAAAATATCTTCATAAATGCGTACAGAAAGTAGGAAAAGAAGTTATTGCACTTTGAATGCAGCATAAATGCTCTTTATGTCTGTCAGAGGGTAATTTGACCTTTGGAGGTCATTGAGTCGGTTGAGCCGTTTTACTTTAACGCTGAATGATGTGTCTTTATTTCTTGCTGCGCTGTATTTTCTCGGCCCTGCCACCTGTAGTCTTCTATTTCTGCTTTGTTGGCCAATCCATCTGCTGAGTTGGCTCAGCTTTAATTCATAATGCATGCTGATTTTGTTGAACTGTGCTCTGCATGACAACTGATACTCTTTAAGAAACAAAATTGTTAAGTGACTCCCTGTTTACAAAATCTTCTGTATTGCATTTGTCCACCATTCTTGCGTAGGGAGTTGATGCCTGAGAATAGCATCCATTGTCTCCTCTGCCTCTGTGTATTTGAAGAAATTGGGAGCCACCCCAAACAGGTGATTGATCTCATTCTTTATAAAAAACAGATTCTCGACTCTGTTGTAAAGAGGCTGGCCCTATTTCCTCTGAGGTGCTGGGCTTATCATTGATCTGGCTAGTGGCAAATGTATTGACCCTTTTAGCATACTGGTCATTTGTGAACAATCTCCCTGCGTTTTTCAGTAAGCCAGGGAGTCCTCTGCTTTCTAGCACTTGAAACTTTTCTAAAAACTTGTTCACCTCAGTCTGCATATCCTAGGTTCTTCTCTCCAAGGTCTGCACAAAGTTTCTCAGTGTGAGAACCCTTTTGACCATTTGGATAGTGTCAGTTCTGTTTGTAATTCCCATGGTAGCTAACGGGGAACTTGTTCTGTGGTTAAGTACATTGATCATTCTGGTGGCCACTTCAGGCATATTGCTCAATTGAGCTCTTTATCTGTGAATCTCCCTCTGTGCCTTTGGGATGAGCTCTAGTTGCTCATGGATAGTTTCAATATATGGCCATTGCTCATTGATAGACTGGCCAATGTTAGCCCATAGCACTATTTTCAGTTCGGCCACCACTTTATCTAACTTGAGCTCATTCTCTAGCTCCTTTATTTTGTTTTTGAGGGCTTTCACCTCCCTGTCCTTCTCTGCCACAGTCTGTTTGGATTTATCATATCTATCATTAATTTTAGCCAAAGATTCTTTGGCTGAATTGAGCTCCAATGTTTGAGCTTCCAGGACTTGGATTTCGTTCTTCAGCTTTTGCATATCTAGGCTTTGGGCCTGCTCTGTAGTTGTTGGCGCTGCTGAAGTAGATGTTGCTGTTTGTTCGGTCGGTTGAGGAGGTGGGGCAGTGATAGGAGCAGTTTCCTCCAGATTGATGATCTGAGGAGGAGGCTGAGAAGTCTGCCCTTCTTCTCTTTGTTTCAGAGATGCCTGTAATGCTGCCTTTGCAGCCTCTGATTCTCCCAACTTCTCCTGTGCTTGAACCAGCTGTTTATAAATGGAGATCAATAAATCTGTGGTGTCCTTCTCGTGTCTTTGTTGGGCTACCTCATCTGTCTGAGGGTGAATGGTAGCTGGGATCTTGATTTTCTTTCTCATGGCAGCCATGTCAGCATCCCTCAACTTCAAGATTTCCTGTATCCCTGAAATATCTTTGGGATCATGCCCAATCTCAATGATTATGTCTTCAAGGGACCTTATTCTGTTGTCCTTCGCCTGGGATGATGCCTTCTCCAATTCCAGTTGAGAGGCTGTGGCATTGAGGCTGCTCTTTAGCTTATAATTTTCCAATGTTTCATCTGCTAAAGAGGCATACACCATCTCACCAGTCTGTTTATGCAGTTCAATTTTGTCCATTGGGTGTATGTCTTTGGCCATGACCTCCAGGTTGGTCCTGAGGTAATCTGAGGCAGATTGGGGCTGCAGTGCTGTAGGCATAAAATGACTCATGATCATCTTGCCTTCCCCTATATCAAAAGCAGACATAAGTCTCTGCTGATTGGTGGGAGCCATGTTTAGTAGATGATTGTACAACTGTATTTTGATAGGCTCATTCTTCCTTTTGATGTCTATAAATTGCTGTTTAATGCCTACTTGTCCTTCTTTTTGTTGGCTGGAGGAGCTGACCTCCCCTCCCATAGCCCTGTCCTGTTCCTGCTGGTAGGAACTTGCTGAAGCTTCTCTGCTGGGTGGGCCCATGCCCAATGCTTGTCTGATAGCTATATCATCCTCTGAAAAATAATTCAATCTTTGTCTTTTTTCTCCCTCGTTAATAGATGAAGTCAGGGGAGTTTCTCTATCCCTTTTTCTGCTTAAGTCCTCCTTTTGAGGAGTTTGGAGGACCGAGGGATCAGTGGTGATTTCTGGCCTAGGAGGCTCTATGTTCTGAGCCTGTTGCTCAGTAGAAGTTGGAGTATCAATTACTCTCTCCTGCTGTAAGGGCTGCTGTCTGTCATGTTTCCCTTCTTCTTCCTACAAATTTTGTTGCTGTTGTTGCTCTGCCCGCTGCTGCCCTCCTTTATCTGTTTGCTCTTGAGTCACTGGAGGTGACTGCTCCTTCTCTTGATGTGTCTGCTCTATCTCCATTTCCTTTTCTTTGCCTTTGATGGATATATTCTCAGTGTCCTTGGTAGTTTGCTGCCTGGCAGTCGAGGAGGATTCAGCTGCTCCCGTTTGTGTGCTTGGAAGTGTTAATACCTGTGAACAAAGCTCAAGGTCAGCCATCTTCTTTATATTCCTTAGTGCCCTCTTGTTCAGCTCTTCTTGTGACAAGGGCTCTTCTAAGGTCCCTCTCCTCCATTTGTCTTGGTTTGCATACTTTTCAATGTGAGGGATATTATGGTGATCATAGGCAGATAACTTATATTTGAGCCTCCTTGAAGATATGAAATGATTAGGGTCATAGGGAACCCATAGGAAACGGGTTTGCAAGCCAAGGGCCTGAAGCATTCTCTCTGCTTCCCTCCATCCTTGCTCCCTCTCATTATAGATAAAATGGCCAAGTTGGCTTTTGACCTTCAACTGTGCTTTTTTACCTTTTCCTGAAAAGTGAAGCACATCAACTCTGCCAAATTGCCTAAAGTACTCTAGGGCAAATAGCCTCATAGGCACATACTTGGGTAGTTTGAAAGGAGGTAGATCACACCCATATATCCTGATGACAGTGTGGTTTTGGTAGAAGTACCAATCCACAATGCTATAAGCTTTGGACAGCTGAAGAATCCTTTGCATATCATCAGTGAGTCTTGGAGGAGGTGAGCTCATCAGCATTGCCATAGCTGGATGGATGAACAGATCCATGAATTCACATTAAGTGTATGGAGACTCAGGTCTAATGTGGAAGACGGATGACCAGTAGACCACTGATCTGGGATTGCCTTGGGCATCCATTCTTTTGATTGAAAAGTGAAACCTCTCATGTTGATGGTACAAGATCAAATGGTAAATGTAGGAGGTGTATCTGAACATCCTATCTCTCCTTAAGTTCATCAATTGCTCATGAATCTTGTCTGATATGTAGGTGGCATAGTCATAGCAGATTGGTGACTTTCCAGGAGCAAACATAAGCATCATTACTAGCACAGTTGCATCAATATGCTCAATTGAACTACATCCCAAGATGGGAGAAATCATATCTGCAAGGTCTCTGCCCAGCTCATTGAGATATACATGAAGAATTGGAGGGCCCATCACAATCTTAGTTTTGATGTATAATTGATTAAATTTGACAATTTGAGCATCTGTGAGTTTATCCCCTTGTTTTATCGGGTTTACCAGTGATAAAGGAACCAACTTCTTCTAAGGGTTGAAGCAAAGCATATCTCTGATAGCTTGAGGGGTAACATAGAAAAGTACAGAACCAGATGGGTCAACAACAGCTCTCTGAGAAACATCATATTGTTCAGCACAGAGGTGGATTAGTTCAGGGAACTGGTTGACGTGAGGGAGTTTGAAAATAGGGAGGAAAGAGTCCCATAAGCCCAATATATCTGTCCCATTTTCATGCTTGGCTTTCAACTCATTCAACAGATGAATGTGGAATTTGCTGCTCATAAGCTTCTCTTCTGTAATTTGGTAATCCATATCTACCAAGGTTTGCCATTTCAAGTTCTTTTGAGGGCCATTCAGAGGTTGAACATTTAGCACTACAGGTGTCTCCATTGCACAGGGGGATTTTGAATCAAGTGCAAAGTGATTTTGATTGAGCAAGACATTGCAGAGGAATGCCTCTGTACCAGGGAGGTGAAATTATCAGGAACAGAGAGTGGTTCTAGGAAATAGCAGTTGAAATACTATTTATAGTGCAACTAGGACCAATGTTTGGCCTTTCCTTGTCTCTCTCAGTGGTTAAATTTGGTTTGAATGAGTCTGCCGCGATTGCGTAGACAGAACTTAGTTTTTCAATAAAATGTAGGTAAAACAAGGCTCGGCTGGTAGTTTTCGAGGTGGTAGTTGAAAATTAGAGGCTCTGTAGAGGAATTCACTGGTGAATTTGTAAGTTTTACCGTCTTTGAAGCTTCTTGAGTGATTTATAGAGAATTCCAGGCGTACGGAGGATAAATGACGAAAAATACCTGGTAAAACAACGAGCAGAGGTTGTATGAGCAGGCAGGATTGGCGCTCTGGAGGTCTCCTGGTTGATTTAGCAGGTTGGCGGTAAGTCGGACGTGAAGAGCATGTAGCAGAAAAATTAGCGAAAAGAACGTAAAAACATGTTTTACGGCCATAATATAGACTTTTTGACAATTTGGCGCCTTTTCTGTGATGACGTCAGCATGACGTCATTGGTGGGGTCAGGGTCGGATGACGTCATAGGTGAGGTGGTGGGCTCTGATTGGTCCACGGGGATGGTGAAGTGGCATGCCAGGTCGGCAGGTGGTCGGGCACAAGGGTTGACGCGACGACATGGTGGCAGTGACGTGGGATGACGCGGAGGTGACGTAGCATAGGCGGAAAAGCCGAAACCGGAAACAGCCAGCGATTTCATATCGCACCGCTTATGGTACGGGGGGGAATATGTCAGACGTACCTCCGACGAACTGTGGCGAGGACGCGTGGCAGCCGAATGACGTAACCATTTTACGGATATCGGACGATATCCGTCGGACGTGAGACCTGCTCCGATATTGATGCTGACCGTCGGATCTGGAGGGCTCGATCCAACGGCTATCGGGGAACTGATGTGACCGGGGAATAAGGCGGGTAAACAGCGGACGTCGGAACAACTCCACTGCGAATAGAGCCATTGGATCTTCAATCTTTTAATCGGACGGCTGTCGGGAGAACGAAATAGTCAACGGATATGGTGGGGGGGGCGGGGATTATTTAATGATTATTTTCGGCATATGTGCATGAGCGGAGAACATTGGACTTATGGGTTTTTCGTGAAATTTTTTTGACTATGCGCCCGATCTTTGAACTTTAGGTAAGGGGGAACAAGTGTGTTTTGATGTATTTTTAGCAATTTTGAGCGGGTAAAGGTAGAAACAAGGTTTTATAGGTTTTATGCGTAAATGGGGGCCAAAAGTGAGAAAATGGATTTTAAAAAAGGGGAAAGAGGGTTTGGCTTAGGCTTATCAAAATGACCAGATGTCATTTGATCCCTAACATAGGACTTATTGGCTATAATGCCAAGGGGGTGGGTATTTATATAAGATTTGGGGTTTATACACCATGGTGTTATCGTTAGTAGGGGAAAGGTGAAAATAGGGGAGTTACATAATAGAATTAGAGGTTAATATGGATGAGGAGGGTAAGTGAGGGGAATACCACTAAGTTTGTTTGAAACTTACTTAGTTTAGAGAGTAGATCAAAATGAAAAGTTTTTTAGACAAGAAATGTGGCTTTTGAGTGAACAAGAACCACCATGAAACCATGATCTTCCTCCATGAATCTCAGCTGATAAGGGGATGTTAACAATGGAATGAAGGGGGAGAGGGAGGTTAGTCATGCTCCTTGTTGTAACTTGATGAGGGTGAACACCTTGTCAATTGATAAACTTTGCCTTGGAAAACACAGTTCACACATCTGTAATGATAAAGATAACCTTTCTGCAAACCCCAACTACTTACCCCAGTATTTGCCTAACATTTTTTACTTCTTCTTGGAGGGTGCACTTGGACTTGCAGACCCTTTACTTGCCTTTTCTTTTCTTTGGCTTTTTCTTTGTTATTTCTATCTACTTCTACCCTTATCTCTTCCAAGGTCCCAGATTAAGCTGTTGGGAGCCTTTTCTTCTCTACCTGAACTACTTGTCTGCCAAGATTAAACAGTTTGGACAAACTTTCTTCTCTATTCTACAACTGCAAATTTAAACCATGGAATGATCCAGATTAGACTGTTGGACCATCCATCAAAATCTTAAGTCCATACCTAGCTATATACATAGATTGGATTCTCTTGAAAATATGTGATCTTTGGGTTATGAAAGCAGAGCATATTTGGTCCTTTCATAGCCAATCATGAAATATGAAACCTATTGGTATAGGTAGCTAAAAGAGGGTCCAAAAGAAGAAATTGACTTTGGGAAGTCCCTTGGCACTCCATACCTGTTTCCAGAACGATGGCGTTCTCAGTCTTTCTTTTTTGATCTGCAGGGTAGAGTAACCCAAGGATGGCATATAAAACCCAGTTTCACCCCACCCCCATCTGTCAGCGATATTGCAGTGTATCAGTGTTGCATTTAAGAGCAGCGATTTGAGAATTTCAGTTTGATGATGAAACTGCGCTGGCACTGGAGGGATCACCCATTCGATCCAATTTCCTTTGCTGTCCCACTCAGAGATATCATTCAACTTTCTTATTCCTGCATCTTGAAGCCAGTTTCTGATGTCCCGGATTTCTGCATGGGAGTTGAGAGGAGGGCTGTTCATGATGCGGTCTTTCCAGAGAAGGGTCTTCTCCCCATTGCCCGGGATGCGGTATAGATGTTTACTGAAACTGCTTATGCTTTTCCTGCAGAGATTCCAGGTGAGAGTGCCTGCTGAAGTATTATTTGCTGACAGATGCCTGAGGGAGATCCCCTGCGCATATTTTGAGATGAACATTTCACTGACCCGATGTGAAGGATCTGAGTATATTTTCCACAGAAGCTTGCATCCAAGTAGCAGATTAGAGACATCAGGATCTCTGATCTGGAGCCCACCATCGAGAGTTGGCTGCTTGACTAGTTCCGAGTTTGCCATATGAATTTTATTGTGATTCCCTCTGCCTCCTTTCCAGAGAAAGTCTCGTAGAAGACAGGAGATCTGATCCGTAATGTGTTTCGGGGCCAGAAGAAAGGAGGCTTGATAAATGGGAAGAGCAGATAAGACGGATTTAAGAAGGATAATTTTTCCTCCCTTGGTTAGCCAATAACCTCCCCAGGAAGTGATCTTGTCTTTAATTTTGCTTATGATGTCATGCCACAAAGATCTGTTATTGACTCCGGTTGTAAGGGGCAAGCCGAGATATTTGATGCTGTCCCATTGTGCGAAGCACTCAAATCCAAGGATCCGGGCTATGTTATTGAGATTATGTTGGCTCACATTCCATCCGAAGATTGAGCTCTTTCTGTTATTTATAACGGCTCCTGAAGCTCTATAGTAACATTTTAAAACAGCATTAAAATTGGCTGCGATTCTAGTAGAGGCTCCTCCTAGAAGAATGGAGTCATCTGCAAATAAAGGATGATTTATTGGGTTTAGATCATTTGTGATTCGGATTCCTGGGAGTTCTCCTGTGTTCATTTCCGCAGCCAGCTTCCTGCTAAGAGTATCTGCCATGAGAATGTACAAGAAAGGAGAGAGTGGACAGCCTTGCCTTAATCCGCGCTGAGCTTGAAAGAAGGATGTTGGGCGTCCATTAGCCATGGGGGTGATCCAGGGGCATGAGATGCAAGCTTTGATAAGATTGATGAATTGAGGAGGAAAGCCAAAGGATTGTAGGACTTTGAGAAGAAAGGAATGGTTGACTCTATCGAATGCATTAGCCATATCAAGCTTGATCAGCATCCCCTTCTCTTTCCTCTGTTTGCTGGAATGGATGGCTTCCTACACTTGGATGATATTGTCCAAGATATGTCTGCCTTTGACAAAACCCCCTTGGGCATTGGATATCAGCTTGTCCAGAAGGGGTTTAATTCTGTTTGCCAGAATCTTGGACAATATTTTATAGGAGGCATTGCATAGGGAGATGGGCCTAAACCTGCTGAATGTTTCTAGGTTGGCCTCTTTTGGTATCAGAGTGAGAAAGGTGGAGTTGGTGCCTCCCCCAATCTTGGCATTCCCAAAGAAACCTTGTATCATTTCCAGCAAGTCTATTTTGATGATGTCCCAGCAGATTTTGAAGAAATGTATTGTGAAACCATCTAGCCCAGGGGCCTTATCTGGTTCCATTTCCCAAATAATCTTGATGATTTCTTCTTCAGAAACTAGTTTCAGTAAAGCCTGATTGTCTTCATGGGTGATGAGGTGGGGAATATGAGAGAGAAGATCCTCAATGTCTTCTTTGCTTCCTTCATGCCTTGTGCCATATAGATTTTTGAAATGGTTTTCAGCTGCAATTTTTATTTGGTTGAATTTATTGTAGATCTGCCCTTCATCATTTTTAATATCAGTGATATGATTCCGAGATAGGCGGGCTTTGTATTGTCGGTGGAAAAAGGTAGTATTTCGGTCTCCTTCCTTTAGCCAGAGGCTGCAAGATTTAAGTCTCCAGTGCTCTTCTTCCCTTCTGCAGGATTGGTGGATGTTTCTTTGGAAGGTCGCTTCTTTATTTAAAATTTCCGGGGTAATGTTGAGCCCTTCCATATCAATTCGCAAGGTTTCCAGCTGCTGAACATCGAGTTTTCTCTGCTGGCTGGTGGGGTTATGGATTTTCCTTAGCCACTCTTTTAGAGCTTTTTTGGTGGCTTTCAATTTTTGCTCCCAAACAAAACTTGGGGATCCGTTGATGGGGATATTCCAAGCTGATTGGATCGTGTCCTTGAACCCTGCTTTTTCAATCCAAAGAGGACTGAATTTGAAGGGAATGGGGCCAAGATCTTCTTCAGGAGCCAGAAGGAGTTGGATTGGCTTGTGATCCGAGGAGAGCTTGGGGAGAATTTTTGTTGATATGAGAATCTTTTCCATCAGCAGGGAACTTTGAATCAGAAATCTGTCCAGCCGGGCAGCGATGTGGTCAGACCCAGATCTGTTGTTGGTCCAAGTATATTTTCCTCTCACCGGGGCAAAATCAAGTAGATCCCTCTGCTGCATTATTTCCTCTACCAATGGGAGCAACTGATCTCTGCTGCTGTTTCCCCCCCTTTTTTCTTTTGGCTTCATGACTAAGTTGAGATCTCCTCCCAGGACAATGTTGTTTAGGGAGTGTTGATCTAAGAAGGCCGAAACAGTATTCCAACAGTCTCTTTTTTCTACATAATTTACTGGAACATATAAACTGAATAAAGCTATAGTTAACTTACTTTCTAAATGCTTGAGCTCCATGAAGATCCAGTGCTGGGTTTCATGGGAGTTTGACAGATGAAACTGATCTTCCGACCAGAGAGTTGCAACGCCCCCTGAGGTTCCCCTTGAGCTGACTGTTATGCCATCGTTCTTCTTCCATTTAGATTTGCTGATATCCTTGAGGGCTTGCCCATCGATTTTGGTCTCTTGGAGCAAGAGGATGTCTGAGGGTTCTATTTTCATCAGATCTTTGACGACTTCAATTTTTGGTTGGGTCCCCAGGCCTCTACAGTTCCAAGAGACTATACGTATTATTTACCTGGCGAGGGATTTGGGATTCCTCCCTTGGTGGATCTTCCTCTAGTATTTCGTCCTATAGTCATCTCTATTGTGGACTGGCTTCCTTGCATTTAGAGTCGCTCTGCCTCCTCCTCCCTGGCTGCTTTGTGGGTCTTCCTGCCTGCTTTCTTTGAGGGTCTCTCATAGGTCTCTTCATCTGAGGAGTCTGGAGGATCTGGAAATTTTTTCTTCTTTATTATATTTGCATACGAAAGCCTGGAGGGGCTATCCTGAGGAGAGTCGGGCGATGCATCTCCGCCTCACTCTTTATTTGTCTGTGGATCTTCGACCTGTGCTGGATTGTTCTTATCCATTTCTGGGGGTTCTGATGGATAGGCTTCTTCAGTGCTTGGGATCTCATTCGGTTGCTGTTGTGTTTCAATTTCTTTGCTGGCTTTTCCTTGATCATTCCCTTTTGTGGCTACTTTCCCTGTTGCTTTTGCATGACCCGTTTTATGAATTGTAGTCCATTGATCTCCTTTGTGGGGGTGGCTCTGATCTTCTATGTTTTTCTTGCAATTTTTTGCAAAGTGGCGATAGTCGTGGCAGTGTCTGCATTTGAAGGGGATCTGCTCGTAATCCAGCTCTTGGATATGTGACCATCCTGCCACAGTAAGTTTTATTGCTTCGGGTAGGCCTTCTTCCAGATCTACTTCCACACATATTCGAGCATAGGAATATTGATCTTTCCTTGTGGCCTGATCAATGTATTTGCCAAGGGAGTTGCCGATGATTTGGAGAGATTTCTGACTCCAGCAGTGCAGGGGAAGATGGGGAAGCCGCACCCAAACTGGAACCGCAGAAGGAACATCTTGGTTCGGGTCGAAATCTGGAGACCATTTGTTTAAATATAGTCCCTGTGGCCCCATGAAGTATGGCCCGTTCCTGAAAATGAGACTTCGATCTTCTGCTGATTCAAAGACAAATACAAAGAAACCTTTGCCTACAAAATAAGATTTAATTCCCTCCTTGATCAGAGGGGTCCATTTTCTCTTGATCCAGTTTTCTGCAGATTTGGGCGAAGGCCAGAGACCGGTAAACTGCCCTATGAGCCCTCTATCAGCTAGATTCAGAGCTGAGCAGCAGGTTTCTTCCTCAGGGAGGGCAACCGAGGGAATGCATTCTTTTCCCTTAACGAATTTCTGTTGTTGAGCAGATGGTGGGCGTTTGTTGTATGCATCAATAATTTTTTGAAATTCAATAACTTCTGGAGGGAGGGGGGAAGGATCCGCGTCCCCTTCACTGGGCATGGCTGCCAAGAGCCGCAGCTTTCGATCGCAGTGCCAGCACGGGGCAGCGCAGGGGCTAGGTCAATCTCAGTCACGGGCCTCTATAATCACCGCAGCCAATTTTTTTAGGCATAACCTCTTTTGATTAAATTAAATTTGAACACAAACTCCAAACTAGACTCTTGGATCTTATATGATTATTTTTTTCGTACAACAACTACATAACTTTTATCCACATAAATGAATTTATAAAATTTTGGATTCTGTAAATTATAATGATATGAATTATTATAAATTTATAATTATCTCCTTTTATAAATATATTTAGGCAGATAGGCCTTTCCTATGCATCAACTTTTCGTCAACACTTTTACTTTGATCTGTTAGATCAAATGAAACACTTTCAACGGTTGATCTGAATTAGAAAACAAAACAATAGAAAATCAAGAAAGCACGGAAAGTCAAGAAAGAACAAAAGCTCAAAAAAGATTCTATGCAAAAAAAATCAAGAAAGCACGAAAAAGATCATAAAAATCAAAGATCTAAAGAAAAAAGCTCAGAAAAGAAAAGATTTTTGAGGATTTTTATTAGGCCGATAGGCCTTTCCTATGCATCAACTTTTCGTCAACACTTTTACTTTGATCCGTTAGATCAGATGAAACACTTTCAACGGTTGATCTGAACCAGAAAACAAAACAATAGAAAATCAAGAAAGCACGGAAAGTCAAGAAAGCACAAAAGCTCAAAAAAGATTCTATGCAAAAAAAATCAAGAAAGCACGAAAAAGATCATAAAAATCAAAGATCTAAAGAAAAAAGCTCAGAAAAGCAAAGATTTTTGAGGATTTTTATTAGGCCGATAGGCCTTTCCTATGCATCAACTTTTCGTCAACACTTTTACTTTGATCCGTTAGATCAGATGAAACACTTATGAAACACTTACAACGGTTGATCTAAACCAGAAAACAAAACAATAGAAAATCAAGAAAGCACGGAAAGTCAAGAAAGCACAAAAGCTCAAAAAAGATTCTATGCAAAAAAAATCAAGAAAGCACGAAAAAGATCATAAAAATCAAAGATCGAAAGAAAAAAGCTCAGAAAAGCAAAGATTTTTAAGGATTTTTATTTTTTAAATGCAATGTATTATTAATTTATTTTTATTATTTAATTGAAATATAAATTTTAAATTTAAAATTTAAAAATTAGTTTAGATTTATTTTTAGTTGTAAGTTTATTATGTGTTAAGAGGGATTTTTTTTTGAGGTATTGATTTTTTAAGAGTGAAAATTGATTTGATTTTTTTTGGCATTTGGTAGATGTAGAGTTAAAATGAATTTAGATTAGTTTAAATATTAACCTTTAAATAACTCACATTAGAGAAAAATACCATGGGAAAAAACCATAGGTTAAAATATAATAAGGAAAAACCATGGGTTGGAAAATTTTATATTTTATATTTTAATTTTAATTTGACTAAGTCAAAATGTTAAACATTGTAACATCTCTCTAAAATAATTAAATTCAATTTAATTCCATGCTAGCTCCCATCATTTTCCTGCTCAAAAGATAGGCGTTCTCAACACCTTAGCTACTTCGGCAGGCGTTGCAAAGTTTATGACGAAAATCACCTTGAAGATGAGAAAACTGACCTCCTGGAAGTTTTTAATAAGAATGGTTATAGTAGGTCTCAAGGTCTTAAGGCTTTTCAAAATGCTAAAAAGGGTCCTAAGAGTAAGATTGACCCCAAGGATTGGTCTTTCGGTGTTCATCTTCCCTTTATTCAAGGGACCACGAATAAAATTGCTAGGATCTTGAGGAAGCATGAGATTCATTCTTCTTTTAGACCTCTTAACACTATATGAAGTTCTCTTCATTTTGTTAAGGACCCGATTAACCCCAAGGATTAGAAGTGCGTTTATATCATTCCCTATTCTTGTCGAGCTCCTTATATTGGTGAGACCGTTCAATCCATTAACCAAAGGATTTGTGAACATGTTGCCGACATCAGGCATGGAAGGTCTCGCTCCACTTTGGTAGAGCATGCAGAAAAAACCAATCATCACATCTCCATTGAAGAGGCTATGGTCATTGCGAGGATTGACCATTTGCATTATCGTAAATTTAGAGAGGCCTTAGAAATTGAAAAAAAAGACTTGTTAATTTAAATAGAGATGATGGCTGGAGTATCAACAGATGCTAGATTCCTGCGCTTTCTTCCTAAAAATTTATTTTTATTTATTTATAGATTAATTAAATAATTTTTTTTGTTAATCCCCATATTGCTTAGTTTATGACTCTTAAATTATTTTTGGTAATATGAATAGGATTAAACCTTAATATTAATATAATATTATATATAATAATATTCATTAATAAGATTATATAGGGTTACGAATCCTTTCTCACTTGAGGGGGGATGTGAAAAAGAGAGCGATGACGGTTCTGTCGGCAGGAGGACTCGAACCAGGGCAGCCTAGGCCATCGGCCTAGGGTGCTGCAGACTAGACCTCATTTTGGATGACGAAGACTAGGAGGTATGGGGTGGGTCAATAGGTTTTCTGTGGAGATGGTCCATACAATGGCCATGTAGGGTGTGGGTTGGATCCAGGGTGCTCAATCTGCAAGGATCCCAAGGAATATGTTTACTGGGACAAATTTCATCCAACTGAGAGGGTACAGTGGATGATTGCAGAGGAGGTTTTGGGCGGGGATTCTTCCTTCGTTTCTCCCATGAATCTCAGAGGCTTGATCGAGTACACAAACCCCACCCCTTCCCCCTTTGATCCTTTATTTACGTAATAGATTATACCCTAAATTATTCATTAATCGAGCATGTCCAAAGGTATGAATCAACAATTCAACTGTATATATTTGTGATGCTTACTGGTGCAAATTTTCATTTTTTCACAAATGCATAATAGCGAATAGATTTACCTTAAATTATTCAATGTCCAAAGATATCAATCAAAAATCCAGCTGTATAGGTATATGTGTGACGTTTACTGGTGTAAATTTTAATTTTTCATAAAAGCAGAATCGTTGTCAGGGTTTACCGGGAAGAGTTGTGGCAGTGTAGGCGACGAGGCTGATTGAACCAATATCTCTTCTAAAAAAATTCAACAATTCCAATTTAATAATCCTATCGGCCTCTATTTGTACCTTTTGGAACAATTGCTAGTTTATTTTATGAAAAAAATTATTATAAATTTATAATTATCTTGTTTTATAAATCTATTTTAATTTATTATTTTTTTAAATATAGTAAAACCTATATCTCTCGTGGCTTCTTTAATTTAAAAAAATCAAAGAAAACTAAAGCTCTCCCCCATTTATTAGGAAAAAGTAGCCAGGCTTCGTAATCTCATCGATTCGGAAAAGAAGGGAAGGCAACACGTCAAAGATATCAAGGAGGATTTGGAACTAAATTAGGGACTTCTGTTTGAAGATTTTTATTTGTAAGTATTAATTTTTTTAATTTCGAATTTTCTTCTATAATTTATTTTAATTTTGAATTTAATAAGTGTGAATTGTGATTACAATATTCAAAGATAAAAATTAATTTATTAACAGTCCTTATATATATATTTTAAATTTTAATTTTTAAATATTTAATTTATAATATATATATTTTATTAATATTTTTTAAAAAATATTATTGATCAAATTCCTAAAAAAAACTATAAATATTTTTCATTTTAAATTAAAAAAAATTAAGATTTTCATTATTCCCCCTATCCAATAAATCATTTTTTTCCTAAATTACATATCTCCATAGTCGTTCACTCTCGTTCCCCACACATATATGTTATACACATGTACTAAAATAAAAAATATACCATTCCCTAAAAAACTGTTTTCATTATATATCTCATTTATAAAATTATACATTCATATAAGAAAAAGTAACGCCGTTTCAAGGCACTGTAGAACAGGGTGAGCTTCAATGCCTCCCGGTGACAACAAGTGGATATCATTGGCGGGAACAGTGGTAATTTCACCTTTAGATGGGCCGTCATTACATAAAACCTTGGCACTAACGGTAATTGTATCAGCGCTACTTGTACTTGCAGATGTTTTTTCCATCCCGGTAAGTGCAATCTCTTAGAAGAGAATATGGAAAAGAAATATGGAAAATCACAAGTTAAATATTTTTATTGAGAAAAAAATATGAAAAAGCTCAAGTTAAATATTTTTATTAATTTTATTGATAAAAAAAATATGGAAAATCTCAAGTTAGATATTTTTATTGTAAAAGATTTATCTATTGTGAATATAATTATTCCTGAGGAAAAATCTTACCACCTTTACTTGTGTGAAGAAAAATAAAATGTGGTCATTATAATTTTGGCCTTATTTGCTTAATAAGATTTAAAAAAAAAATATGAATTTTAAATATTACCTACAACAATCACATAACTTTTATCATAAATGAATTTATAAAATTTTAAAGATTATAAATTTTAATTATATACTTATTTTCTATATATATATATATATATATATATATATATTTTAAAGAAATTAACTAGGATTGGTGAAATTAAGTAGGTTTTAAAATCTCATCCATTCAAAAAACAAGTAGAACCTAACCATTCAAAGACATAGCTTTAACGAGCCTTTGATATCTCATCAATTCCAAAAACAAGTGGTAGTCAACCATTCATAGACGGAGCTCTAAATCCCAATAATTGGATATTCCCTTGAATTTTGAATTTAAATGGGAATTCGATGTTGGAATTTTCAATCTAAATTGTAACTAGGGGAGGGATGTTAGTTGTTGGACGTAATCCCAATAGGCCACTTAGTTGCCACATCAGTTGTATAACACGTGGTTGACTCGGCCTCCCACCTATTATTGTAGGTGGGTAATAAAGATTTACGTCGAAAGGGTCGTTCTCGTCCGTGACTTAGGGTTTCTGTCATCCAATGTTTGGGGTTCATTCTTGTTTTGTTTGGGGCTGGTATGTGGATGTTCTTCTCCTCGACAGTTGTTAGGCCGACCTCCATTTCTTGTTCAGCTGCTACTCCACATTTTCCTTGCCATGTATTTGTTCTTGTGAGCACTAGTTTGTGGGTTGTTTAGGGTTTAGTTTATTGTTGCACATGGTTTAGCCTCTTCTAAATTAGTTTTTCATACCCATGGCATAGTAGTGCTTGCTTAACTTTTTTGTTGTCAACCCTCTACAGGTTTTATTCACTTCAAAGGTGGATATGGAGGTTTCGTGCTCTAGTGGATTAATATGATGGCAATTTCGCTACACCTCCAAGTTTACATAGGAATTCTATTTGTTTACATGTTATTTTGAGGTCTTTTTACACCTTTTGTGTTTTGTGTTGCACTTTTATTGGGTTTTGGTTAGGAGTCATGTATGGCAAGTTGTTAGGGTGTTGAACAGTGATGCAAAGGCACGACTTGATGGCTTTGTCAATGGTTTTCTGGTAGGATTTTTAATCCTACCAACCCACTATCTATGTGTTTGTCAACACATTCCACCCATATTCTCGGAATGTTATTCCATTCGGTGGTTTCTCTAAATACTCATGGGGTTTTTATAAAAATTCAGAGCATTTTTGTAAATTTTCATAAATTTGTTTGTTATATGCTTGTAAATAAAGGTTTTTGATGATGCCAAATTGTGAGATCTCTGTAAATTTGGTTACGACGTTGGATTTTGTAAGACTCATATTATTTTTGTAAATTTGTTTGTTGTTTTCTTGGAAATTATGCCTTTTGATACTCCTAAATTGTGTGTTCTCTGCAATCTTGGTTATGGTGGTTTTTTTTTTAAATTCAAAGGGTTTTGAAATTAGTTTGGTATTACTTGTAAATTAGGGTTTTCCTTGCTTCTAAATTCTCGGTTCTTTGTAAATTTGGTTTAGGGTTAAATTCATAGTGTTATCTCTCTTGTAACAAATTCCCCATGCTATGCTCTTATGGTTTAATGAGGTAACAATATTCATAGTGCATTAATTTAAATATGTCATTCATATTACCCAGGTTCTTCATTTCATAGTAGATTCTTCCTAAGTGTGCCACAAATTTTAATTACAGGTTGTATTTTCATTGTGTTTACACCCTATTATAAACCCATACTTGGCCAAATTTCCTTCTTCTTCGTACAGAGTAACATCATAATTTTTATTGGCATAAATGAATCATTTTTTAATTTTAAATTTTCCATACCAATTCCCCTCATATGATTTTTCGGATGCCTTTCTATGCATTCCAGCATGTCAACCTTGGCTCATCACAATATCATTCATTTTTCTAGACTCCACATGTTCTCGTTTCATCTCACAGTTGAATAGGATGTTGTTGAAATAAGGAATTACTAAGTTGGGGGGTGAATTAATAATAGTGAGGTTCTTAAAACTTTTTATGAGTATGTGTTTAGTTATTTCCTCTATTGTTTGTTACTTATGAGAGCATTCATACATAATACAAATCAACACCAATATAAGGCATTCACATGTACATACAATCCATCACATGAGAAACATACAAATATTAACACCTGTATTTTTACTTGGAAACCCAAAGGGACAAAACCACCAATTTTATTATTGTTATGATGTAAATTTAGCACCTACTTAATCACATTAGTTTATTTGTGAGCACCCACTCATAGGAGGCACTGACCCCCTTAATATAGAAAGCACCTACTTTCCAAGAGGCACCAACCTCTTACGAATGTAGGCCACCATCTTCTCTAGCCACTATTCTACCTTTCATGCAACTTTCAAACTAAAAACATAGGCAAATACATATACAAAGAACAACCTCTCTGGGCCTGACACGGTAGCACCCTATCCTTTGCTCACTACTGCATATTCTCTTGGCCTTTTGTTCCATAGTCTCTCTGGACCACTCTGCATCAATCCAACAACTTGGTCTAGTTTGACATCTATCATGCACTCTCCTCTACTCTCTTCATCATATACAACGCTATTGTATTCCCCCCCATTGCTCAATGGAAATCACAGGTATTGTTTCTTGGTTGTCCTCTACTCAACATTGTAACTGATGTCTCTTTCCACACTACCCAGGTGTACTTCTGTATGACACCTCCATACTACTGTTGCATCTACTGCTTTAGTTTTGTCACTGTATTAAACAGTGTATGGGCTCCTGAGTGCTTCACTAACTCTAAGTGTGATACTCCATGCTAATCATGTAATCCGAGTCCACATTTACACTCTGGAAAGACTCCCCATGCTTATTAAATTGATAACAGAGCTTAGAATCTACTCTCACATGACTATGTTCTTCCCATAATTTGTGAATCATGCAAACAAGATCAAAGATCCCTTACTTCTTCTTGAAACCAACTCCATTATCTACTCTTAGATGTTTTGGTACTCATTTCGTTGACCCAACAATATTGGATAATGACCATTCACTCCATAAACCAACTCCTTAGATTTCAATTTACTCTCTAGTTGTTAACCCATTCATCCTTTAACACTCTTTACTGTTGTATCAAATCCATAACTCATAATAACTTATATTAAAGGAATGTTACGTAATCACACAATTACAATGCCTTTAGCCACTTAGTTCTTAGCCCCTTTCTCATTTTCTTTCTCATATGTCTGCTGCTTGAGACCACTAACTTAGTGCTTAGGTGATAGGGCCTTTATGCTCCTGACAGGGGACTATATCCCTATGTATAGCTCTCACCTTTGGTTCCTTTTTGGTTTCTACGTCCAGACGCCAACATACATCAGAGCTCCCTACATAGTAACTTTCTTCAAAGTTGGTTTAAAGTGGAGTTTTGAAATCCTAGGTGTTAGCCTTGCTCTATGACGTTTGTTCTATTAGTCCCCTTTAACATGTGTGAATGCATCGAATCCCCTTTCATCATAAATTTTGTCCAAAATAATTTACAAAGGAGTTCTGAAGTTTCAACCTCTGATATACATACCAAATGGCATCACGCGACACTTGGGTGTTCTGTCTTCTCTATGCCCTTAGTTCTTTGGGTCCTCATGAACGAGTTCCATTCAAAATTGGGGCCCCTTTATTGAATCAAAACTTTTCTAAAAAAAAATTCTAGAGGACTTATGAAAACTCCAACCTCTAATATGTCGACCTCCGAGATGATGTCTTATTGTCGTCATCAATCCACGTGGCACCTCCTTAGTGGGGAAACATGTCACCCAGATTTACCCCTATAGGCCAACAAAAATATTGAATCAAACTTCCATGTGTCCACCACGCAACCACATCACACTAATGTCATTTGCTATGTTATCTCCTTAGGGCCAACCACTTATTTGCATGTGTTCAATTAGAGGAGAGAGAAAGAATCCATCGGTTCTTATTTTTTCAATGACTTTCGTCGTATTCCTTATCCTTCTCAAACCTAGACACTTTCAAAAAATTGCAATTTATAAGGAATTATGATCTTCTGAGGTTCTAATGTACTCGATCTTCCAAGGTTCTGATATCAAGTCTTAATGTGCTCTGTCCTTCAATGTTTCGATAGCCTCCAACTTTCAATATTCTGATATTCCCTCTACTCTGAGGTTCTAATATTAGGTCCTGATATTAGATCGAATATTTTTTTGAAAAGAATTAGAAGGGACTCGAACCTCCTATATTCTATCCTCTCAAGGTCCTGATTGGTTAGCTTGCTCTCATATTACGACCTTCTTAGGTATAACTTCACTAGTCAATAACTATTGATCCACGATGCCATTTGTAGACTTCAACATGCCTTTGGAAACATCTTTTAGAGCACTTCGTAGTGGAGAGCGTCTAATGTAGGCTTTCAGCACATATTATCCCTGAGAAATGGTTGCAAACTCTCTGCCTCAATGCTAGTCCAATTGACATCAATGCCAACATACGAAATGCCACAAGTCATCTAGGAAATGTTAACT
This sequence comes from Pinus tabuliformis, assembly GCA_031772625.1. NCBI lineage: Eukaryota > Viridiplantae > Streptophyta > Pinopsida > Pinales > Pinaceae > Pinus > Pinus tabuliformis. Next base: position 1,492,033,118 of record CM062817.1, read on the forward strand.
GTCCAACAATATCCCCCATTTGCATTGATGGTTCTTTTGGGGTTTCTACATCTAGATGCTAACATACATTGGATCTCCCTGCATCATAACTTTCTTCAAATTTCATTTAAAGTGGATTTTTGAAATCATAGGTACTAGCCTCAGTTTACTCCATTTGTTCTATTAGTCCCCTTTACCGTGCACCAACGCATCGAAGCCCCGTTCAATGTAACTTCTCTTTAAAATTATTTATAGACGAGTTCTGAAATACTTCCCACGTGGCATCGCACAACACTTGGGTCCTTGGTCTTCCCTACACCATTGGGCCTTTGGGTTCTCACAACTGAGTGTCATTCCAAATTGGTGCCCCTTTATCCGATCAAAACTTTTATATAAAGAAATTAGACAGGATTTATGATGATAGAGAAAGGGTCCATTGGTTCTCTGAAATACTTCCCACGTGGCATCGCACAACACTTAGGTCCTCGGTCTTCCCTACACCCTTGGGCCTTTGGGTTCTCACAACTAAGTGTCATTGCAAATTGGTGCCCCTTTATCCGATCAAAACTTTTATATAAAGCAATTAGATAGGAGTTATGACGGGAGAGAAAGGGTCCATAGGTTCTTGGTTTTTCAAGGATTTCCCTTGTATTCCTTCTCCTTCTCAAACCTCAACACTTTCAAAAAATTGCAATTTATAAGGACTTACAAGGTTCTGATGTTCATATGGACTTGATATTCTGAGGTTTTGATAACAGGTCCCGATGTGCTCTGACCTTTGATGTTCGAGCGGCCTCAAACTTTTGATATTCTAATATATGCTCTACTTTGAGGTTCTAATATTGGTTCTCGATGTGCTCTGGCCTCTGATATCAAATCAAAGTTTTTTCTCAAAAGAATTATAATGGACTCCAACCTCATATATTATATCCTCTTGAGGTCCCGATTTGTTATATTGCTCTCATATTACGACCTTCTTAGGTCTAACTTTGGCAGTCAATAACTTTTGATCCATGAGGCCATTTTTTGGCTTCAACGCACCTTTGGAATGCTCTTTTAGTGCAATTTCTAGCGGAGAGGGTCCGATATAGGCTTTGAGCCAATATTCTACCTAAGAAATGCTTGAAAACTCTCTACCTCAATGCTAGTCTGATTAGCATCAATGCCAACAGACCAAATGCCACAATCCATCGAGACAGTGCTAATTGTCGAACAATATACCCCTTTTTCATTGATGTCAACAACATAAGCTCCCCATAAAACTAGGCATGATCTTCCTCATTATTGTTATTCTCCATCGTAATCTACTCCCCCTTTCGCATCAATGGAAAAGGATGCCCTTTAACACTTGCCCTAAACCACTGCAACCTACTCTTCAATTGATCTTGTATGTTGAGTAGCTTCCAACACACACTATAGTTGAGTAATTTGGGATGAGGAGTCATAACCCCTATCTGCTGCCTGAAATATTCAAAGGGTTCTATTTCCAGTGGTTTAGTAAACATATAGGCAAGTTTTTATTTAGTGGCCACATATTCAAGATTAACAACATTGGCTACAACTTGTTCTCTTAAGAAATGGAACTTGATAGGGATGTGATTTGCCTTAGAATTCATGACAGGATTCTTAGAGATATTGATGGCACTTGTATTATGAAATATGATTGGAATAGGATCTGTCAACTCTACCTTAATATCCTTTAAGGTCTACTTTCATTGATATCATTTTCAAGAAACAAGTGGTAGTTGAAATATACTCTTCTTTATCAGTGGATAAAGAAATGGAGGCCTTTTTCTTGCTAATTGATGAGCCTAAGAACTTTCCCAAAAATAATGTTGCACCTGAGGTGCTCTTTCTGTCATCAATATTTCCTGCCCAATTAGCGTTAGCGTAGGCCTTCAACTTAAACTATCTGCTTTTATCATACCACATTCCATAAATTGCTATCCCTTGAAGATTTTTGAAAAACATTTTGACAGCGATGACATGACTTTCATGAGGGAAAGCTTGAAATATGGCCACAAGACCCACTGCTGGCATGATGTCTAGTTGCGAAGTTGTGAGCTACAACAAGCTTCTTATCATGGATATGTATCTAGTCTCATTTACTAGTGGTGTCTCATATTCTTTGGATAATTTGAAGCCTATAAGCATAGGTGTTCTAACTGGCTTGCAATATTCCAAACAAAACTTCTTCATAGTTTCTCATAGGTAGTTGGATTGGGAGATAAACACTAAATTTTGAGACAAAGAAATTTTAAATTCCAAGAAGACAGAAGACTCTTCGATGATGGACATATCAAAATTTGTGTGCATAAATTTTGTGAATTGATGTCCCAATTATTACAAGTCATTGCCAAAGATTATGCGGTCTACATATACTACTACAACTAGTAGATTATCGTTTTTATTATTTATGTATAATTATTTGTCTATAGTACATTTCTTAAATATGTGTTACTCAAGGTATCAATCCTGTCTTAAATACCAAGCTCTTGGAGCCTGTTTGAGTCCATGTAAGTCCCTTTTTAGTTTTCAAACAAACTCTTTATCTTCATTGAGTGTGAATCCTTATGGCTACTCAATATAAACCTCTTCTTCGAGATATCCATTGAGAAAGGTAGTCTTCAAATCCATTTGATATACCTTGATATTTTTATTACTGGAAAAGGAAAGAAACATTCTAATATCTTCGATTCTCACTACTGGTGCAAAGGTTTCCTCGAAATCTACCCCCTCTATTTGGGAATACCCTTTTTAGGCCAAACGATCCTTTCTCCTAATTACTTGACCCTGCTCATTTCGTTTTTTTTTCTAAAACCCATTTTGTTCCAATGAATTTTCTCTCTTTAGGTCTTGGAACAAGTTCGGGACTATCATTATTTTTAATTTGATCAAGTTCTTCATTTATAGCTCTCACCGAGAACTTGTCCTCACTTTCTTGGATGATATTTTTAGGCTCAATCGAAGGCAACATGGCAAGATTTGCACAACTTAAAATAATAACAAGTTTCCTCTTGCTTTTGGAGTTTTTGGCTCTTGGTTTTTGGGCTTGGAGTTGTGCTCATTTTCACATCTTCGTTATATGGATTTGTTTCATCCTGACCTGAGGGCCTAATGTATTAACTTTCCTCTCCATTTGAGTTCATGTTTCCTTTGGAGGACTTATATTGTGAATCTATTTCATCTACTACTACATCAATGCAATCCTCAACCCTCTTTTTATGTTTTGTGTAACACTTGTAACCTTTACTTCTAGCAGAGTAACCAAGTAATATACCCTCATCCGCATGTGAACCAAAATTTCCAAGATATTTATCATTACTTTTGATAATTATTTTTCTCCCAAACAGCTGGAAGTTTTTAACTGATGTGGGTGTTCCCTTCCATAACTCATAGGGAGTTTTAATACCATTAGGCCTGAGTCGTGTTATATTTTATAGGTACAATATTTCTTGTGTTACTTCTCCCTAGAAGATGTTGGATACATTTGCCTCATCCATCATAGCTCTGGACATTTCTTAGGTTGTTCTATTCTTTCTCTCAACTACATTTCATTTTGGAAAAATAGTCAGAAAACATTTCCTCCAAATTCCATGATCTTCACATAATTCTTCAAACTCTCTTGAAGTGTAATCTCCTCCTTTGTCTCATCTTCAGAATTTGATCTTTAAATATTTCTCATTTTCTACTTCAGCTTTAAATTTTTTTAAATGCTTAAATGCTTCTAATTTTTCTTTTAAGCACATGATCCAAGTGGCCCTAGTAAAATCATCAACGAGAAAGATAAAATAACTTTATCCTCTTGATATTTTTTTCTATAGTTAGGTTGCAAATATCTATATGAATTATCTCCAGTGATCTAGATGAAGAGAACCCTTTTGACTTGAATGAGGCCAAGTTTTCTTACCAAAATGACATGACGTACAGATTTAATTATCAGACCTTGATAGTCTTGGAAAACGTCTCACCACTCCCATCTCACTAACTCTAATCAAACTATCAAAATTTATATGACCAAGTCTCTTCTACCACAACCATTCTTTATTCATTTTTCTTAAATAGAATTTTACTGTGAAGTCATCAAACACATATACATTGTTGTGAGTTTTCATTGTTTTTCCCACTAGATTTCCATCTTTCTCATTTCAGATCTCACAGTCCTTTGATCAAAATATCACATCATAGCCATGATCACACATCTAGCTTACACTAAACAAGTTTTTCATCATACCTTCCATGTACAACACATTTTCAGCTTTCATCTTTTAATCCAAACTGATTATGCCTTTACTATCCACATATCATCTATTATACTTATTATGTGTAGATAGATCAAGTCCACATTGCATGCTCTTTCTAGTTTTTTGTTTCTAATTATCCTTATCCTTTTGAGAAGTTGGTTACCAAATATTATGTGACTTAGATAAGTACTAGAACCTGCTTCTTCACTCACTTGCCTTGTGCTCTAAATTATTATATTTAAAAAACTGAACATCACTTAACAGGGTAGAGGGGGCATTTCGATCTCTGAGAGGAGGGTTTTGAGATCTAAAATTATTATACTTATTATATCTATGATTTTCATCTCTTTCAAATTTGATCCTTCTATAATAAACTACCTTATGTCGAAAGACATCACACATATAACAATAAAAATAAAATAAATAAGTGTGCCTATTGCTAGAAGGTTTATGAGTTTGTGCATGTAGGTACCTCTGTTGTAGGGTTGATTGATTCTTTTTCTATTGGCGTAGATCCTTGGGGTCGATGGAGTTATTATTCCAGTGATGATATCCTATTTTCCTTGCTTCCATTTTTTCTTCATTGATTCTTTCTTGAAGCTTATTTTCATATCTTTATGGTTCCTCAAATCCTCCGGACCTGAAGTTTATCTTTCCCATAGAAGCCTCATGTGTTCTTGAGTATCCCAGAACTATTTTGTTTCCTGAAGACCTTTACATGTTCAGAATCTAATCTAGCTTCCTTTTGCCTTCTACAAAATTTTCATTTAAGTGTTTTTCGGTCTCCCCTCTCTGAATATCCTTTCTCACGGAGATGACCTATACCTGGAGACTCCGACAATTTTCTTCCCATTCATGGATCAAATCACGAATAACTTCTTCCTATCACTTTTCTTCTTCTAATTTGAATTTCAAGGACATAATTTCATCTTTACATTTTTTTTTAGTGTTTCCTTCTACACCTTGAACAACGCTTATTTTAAATTGCTATTCTCTACTTCTAGTCGCTCACATGTTCCATGTTTTTCTTTTAGTAGAGGGGCTAAATTGTGTTTTATTTTAATGGCTTCTTCAAGTTTTTATTTTTTATAAACAAACTCTTCATTGTCTGATTTATATATACCTTCTTTAGCATGCTGCAATTGTTCTTTTAGTTTTCTATTATTTTTCCTTACCTTCTTTAAATCATCAAAAGAACTGATGAGTTCCCCTTCAATGTCCATTATTCCTACTTCTTCTTCTTCGTCTTCAGAATGAGTAATATTTTGTTTCTTGGAGTCTGATCCAAATGCCATAAGTAAGTACTTATCTAAATAATATTCTAAAGATTTTTTATTGTCTGACTATGGTGTTGAACTACCGTCTTTTGAGTAGAGTCTCTTTTTCTTATAGAACTTCTTCTTCTTATGTTTTTGAGATTTTTCCTAAATTTTTTATCATATCCCCTTTCAGCCCTTTCTTTGTAAGGGAACTTGAATGAGAAACGTCCAACTCTTCCATAGTCAAATTATTTCATTGGAAACATCCCTTTATATTTTCCTAAGCTATGCTTCAGCTTCCTGGAAAATTGAGCCAGCTTCTAATCAGATTCAGGGCTAGAGTAGTCTTGATGATATTTTTTCCCCTTGGCCTTCTTGGACACTTTGAACATTGCCTCCTTAGGTTCGAAATTCTATGTTTCTACTCTCTTATGATAGGATATGAAAGTACCAAGCAAGTTGTCCATAATTAGATCCTTTAAATTAGTCATTTCTTCAATAACTGAGACTTTGAAATTAGGTCTCATGGGTAGGGATCTTAAGGCTTCTTTAACAATCATATATTCCTTGACTTCTTCACCAATTCCTCTTATCACTTTTTTTACTTCATGAACTCTAAGGAATTGTTCTACTATGCTTTATTTTTCACTCATTTAAAAAACTTTCAATCCTCATTCTAAAAGTTTTAAGTTTTGCATGCTTGAATTTGCCATCTCCTTCAAGACTCTGATTGAGCTTCACACACACTTCCTTGGCAGACTTACAATGCATAATCTTTACAAGTTTGGATTGACTAAGGCAAAAGAGAATTGCATTCTTGGATTTAGCATTATTTCCATAAAGATAATTTACCATCTCCATCAGTGGGAGGGACATCATAATCTATTAGTAGAGAGATCCAAACATATACTCCTAGGGGCATAAGATAGGCTTCCATCCTGACTTTCCAAAAGGCATAGCTTGTCCCATCAAAGACGAGTATCTTTCTTGAGTAAGCATCTTGACTCTCTTGACTAGACATAGTTCCCTATGGATCTACCTTCTAGTGGTTAAATTGTTCCGAAAGGAACTTGGCCCTAATATTAATTGTTAAAATTATGAATTACTTGGGGGGTGAGCTGAATCAGTGATAGTGAGATTCTTAAAAAAAATTATGAATACCTATTTATGCTTTTCCTCTATTTTTTGTTACTTATGAGACCATTCATACATAATATAAATGAACAAGAAGATAATACATTCACATGTACATACAATCCATCACATGAGTAGTATACACATATCGACTCTGGTATTTTTACATGGAAACCCAATGTAAGAAATGACCAATCTATTTGTTGTTATGATGTAAATTAAACACCTACTTAATTACATTATTTTTTTGTGAGTACCTACTCACAGAAGGCCGTAACCCCCTTAATGTAGAAAGCACCTACTTTCAAAGAGACTCAAAACTCTTATAACTATAGGCCACCACCTTGTTTAGTCATTTTTCTACCTTTCATACAATTTTGAAACTGAAAATAAAGGGAAATACATATATGGAGAAATACAAATGTGGTTCACTACAGAAGAATACTTTCGCTCTTGGTCCTCTAATATTCCATAAGCTCTCTCAGCCTCACACAAAAACACCCAATCCTCTACTCAATACTACATATACTCTGTGCTCATTGTTTTGTTCCACAGTCTCTCTGTGAGACTCTACTTAATTCGAACAACTTGGTCCAACTTCACAACTCTCATGCAATCCACTCTATTCTCATTGTAACTTATATTAAAATAATGTTACAATATCACATAATTTTTATTCTGTTAGCCCCTTAGTGCTTAACCCCCTTGTCATTTCCTTTCTCATGTAGCCTCTTCCTGATACCTCCAGCTTAGTGCGTAGGTGATAGGGCATTTATGCTCATATTGGGGGACTATCTCCCTGTGTATAACTCTCCCCCTTCTTTATTTTTTGGTTTGTACATCTAGATGCAAATATGCATCAGAGATCCCTACATCATTACTTTATTCAAAGTTCATTTAAATTGAAGTTCTGAAATCCTAGACCACCGATCTTCTCCATATTGCCTAGGTGCTAGTCTCTCTCTAAACCCTTATTTTTATTAGTCCCCTTGACCATGTGGCAACACATAGGGGCACCCTTCATCGTAACTTTTCTCCAAAAGTAATTACAGAGGAGTTTCAAAGAAACCCTTGAAATACTTCCCACATGACATCACACAACACTTGGTTTCTCGGTCTTCTCTATTGCCTTAATTCTTTGGGTCCTCACGACCAAATATCATTCCACATTAGAGCCCCTTTATCGAATCAGAACTTTTCTATAAAAAAATTAGATAGCATTTACGAAAACTCCAACCTCTGATATGTCGACCTCTGAGATGAAATCACACTATCGTAATCACTCCACATGTTGCCCATTTAGTGGTGACATGTTTCACCCAAATTTTCCCCATTAGGCCATCGAAAATTATGAATCAAACTACCATGTGTCCACCATACATTCATGTCATGTTGACGTCATCTTGTATGTCAGCTCCTCAGGGCCAATCACCTTTTTGCATGGGCCCAATTGGCAGAGAGAGAAAGGGTCCATGAGTTCTTAGTTTTTCAACAATTTCCTTTATATTTCTTCTCCTTCGAAAACCTCAATACTTTCAAAGAATTTTAATTTAGAAGGAATTATAAGGTTTCGAGGTTTTGACGGCCTCGATATTTCAATGTTCTGATATTAGGTCTTTATGTGCTACGACCTTTGATGTTCCCATGGCCTCCATCTTTCAATATTCTGATATGCCCTCTTCTACGAGGTTTTGATATCAAATCTTAATGTGATTCTACCTCCGATATCATATGATTTTTTTTTTCAAAAGGATTATAAGGGACTCGAACCTCCAATATTCGATTCTCCCGAGGTCTTGATCTGCCAACTTTCTCTAATATTACGACCTACTTAGGAATAACTTCAGTAGTCAATAACTTTTGATGCACGAGGCCATTTTTAGACTTCAACACCCAATTTGAAAGCTATTCCACAACACTTTCCAGTGGAGAACGTCTGATTTAGGCTTTGATCCCATGTGCTACCTGATAAATGGTTGCAAAGTCTCTACCTCAGTGCTAGTCTAGTTGACATCAATGCCAACATACCAAACGTGACAAGCCATCTAGACAATGCCAAGTGTCCAATAAATGTCTGCATAGTGTAGGCACTCGTGTACTAGCTATGTAATCCATTTCCATTAGTTTTAGATTTGTGTCTTCATATTCTTACATAGCCTTTGTATATTTATCCATACTCTCAATGGGGTATGCTACTTGGAGATGTATCTATGTGTGTTCTTTGACTTTAAAACATTTGGTGGAACAATCAAACTGAAATCAATGAGAGAAGAGCAGACTCTGAATTTATTTTGTCAATCATTATATGAGTCCCAGTTAAAAATAGAAACACCAAACTAAAATTTTATTAGTTAATGGCATGATTTTCTTACCAAATTGAGTTTTTTTGTTAGGAAACCTAATAATATTTATGGCAATGTATTTACTCGATTCAAAAAAGTAAGAATGTTTTGCAAGATGTAGTTTTGAAAATGAAATTTTATATTAACCCAAATTTCAATCAGTTTTTTTTTTGTTTAAAATAGAAAGTTATTTAGAATATTGTTACCCTCCATTTGCCTATTTCTTACTCAATATGCATTTTATTTCCTATCCCATAATTTTTAGAATTGTAGTATATTTCAGAGATTGATACAATTAATTGATTTTTTCAAGAATTTCCATATGTTTCTCTTCAAAATTCCTTAGGCATCCTTACAATTTACTTTCTTTGAGTAGTTCTATTCAAATTTCAACATGTGTCACTATTGGCATAGCAAATTTTTATAGTTCCTAGGCCAGGAGGCAGCTCCACAAAACGAATTGTTCCTTGGCATTAAGATTGATCATGGATATATACAACAAGGGAGAGAATATTGGGCTTCACCTCCCAGTGTCTCTTCATATTGTTATTCTCCATTATTTACTATATATATTATTAACATATATTCACTAGATTCCAATGATTAGGTTTCAACATTCTCCCCCTTGATCTGAAGGGATGTTTGTGAATGCAAGCATTGTTATGAACCTTTCGAACTTTTCTTTTTATGGATGAAATGTAGCTCTCATTGTTCCCTGTAATGAAAAGATCATCCAAATACACAACAAAATATATAACTCTTTTTCCAACTTTCTTAACAATCAAATTTTCATCATCAAGATCATAATGTTCGAAGCTAAGTTTCAGATGATTCTCAGTTGAATTTTCATACTAGGCTCACAGTGCTTGCTTGAGGCCATAAAAGGATTTCACAAGCTTGCATACTTTGTGTTCTTGGTCCTTCACAACAAATCCTTCTGGATGGGACATAAAAACATTCTCTTTTAGATCTTCATTCAAGAAAGTAGTGTTTACATCCATTTGATGGACTTTCCAGCTATTTAGAGCTGCCAAGGCAAAGAGGGGGGGAAGTTCTCCTCATAATCGATCCCTTCCTTCTGTGCAAGACATTATTCCACAAGTTTAGCTTCGTGATTGTCAAGTGAACCATCAACTTTATATTTGTTCTTATTGACCCAGTTGTAGCTAATCGATTTGATTCCCAATGGAGTATCAACCAGCTTCCAAGTGCTATTGTTTATCAACACATCATACCCCTTTTTCATCGCTTATTTCCATTCATCATGAGAAGTGGTTTCTTTGAAGGAAGTTGGTTCAAAATTTGTAGACAAATTCAATTCACTATCATAAGAAACATCCATATTAATAAGTGCATCAGAAACATATACATCACCTCCATTTTTCTTGGTTATATTATGTGTTCATGTCTTTCCAACCTCATCAGGATGAACACTTTCAAGTATCTTTGTAAACCATTTTGGAGGACCTTTCTAAGATGGCCCAGGTCACTGAGTTCATTGATTTGGGACTGAATCAACATTGAGTCTCCCAGTTCTATCAATCACATCACTCAAAGTATCATCAGTGGTTTGAGCTTCATGTGGGGGAGAGGGTGCTTCAGAAGAAGATTCCATAGATTGATCCAGCATAGGAATCCCCCCTTCAAGATGTGGAATCTGATTATCAAATTATTAAATGTATTTTCCATGTTTGAATCCACCTAAGTGATCAAGCTGTCAATCAACAAAATTGTCATATTTGGAAGATTCAAAAAGCATTACATATCTAGATGCAAAAAAAATCTTATTACCTTCATCATAGAGACAATGTTCTTTGAATGTATTTGAATGCCCAAAGAAGATACACTTATAACTCCTTGCACCAAGTTTTTTTATGTTCCTTTGGTATCAATGCATAACAAGTGGAACCAATGACCGTGAGATGTTTTACTGAAGGAATGTGGTCATACCACATTTCATAACAAGTCTTTTTTATAATAGGATTTCATAACTTGTCCTGATGATGAACCACACTGGTTGGTTCGAAACGCGTTGACAAATGATTTTCCATGTGATTTTCGCCGAAGATTCTCTCTCTTAATTGATATGGATCACAGAAGCCTCAACTCTATCATCAACATATATTCTTTACATACACAACACATAGAACTGCATCAATTCCAAACATAAATTTTACATTCTTGAAAAACATCATGGAATGTAACTTTTTTAAGATTATCTTGTTCATTCTTTCAGCTACTCCATTCTGTTAGGGATTATAAGGCACATCTATTTGATGTTTGATCCCATGCTAGGGAATATAGTTTTCAAATTCATTTGAAGTGTATTATCTTACATTATCAATGTTAATCTAGCCAATATGAGATTATGCATCATTTTCAATCGATGTATGAAAGCTCTTGAATGTTTGAAAAGCATCTGATTTGTTCTTAAATAAATAACCCAACACATTCTAGTGTAGTCATCAATAAATATCATCATATATTTATTTCCATTCGTAGAAGGAACAAGAATTGGACCACATAAATCTGAATGAATGAGTTCAAGTTTTCTATGTTCTTTGGCATGTGAATCATGAAAAGATTTTTTTTCTATGCTTTCCTAGAATGCAAGCATCACATTGCTTAGGTTTCCTAGGAATTGTAGGCAAACTAGTAAGACCACTTTTCTTCAAGATACAGAGGTTTTCATAATTCAAGTGTCCAAATCTAGCATTCCATAAAAGACTTGATGGAAATGTACCTTCATCATAATGACAATTTGTTACTAGGAATAGTGTCTATGCAGAACTGCTAATCCCACTAAGGCTGGTAGCTACCTTAGAAAAAAACAAAGTAAAACTACTTTCGTTTTCCTTTATGAAAGATAGATAAAAGAAGGATAAAAGAGACCAACCTCTGTATTGCGCTTGGTTCTTTGTTCGATTCCTCTCTCTTCTGATAGTCCTTTGCTACTTTCTTTCTTGTATACCCAGCTTCAAAGAGTACATGTAGAATCAAAGCAGCATAACACTATACGAGAACATAGATCTATTATCATAAACAATTTAGGATTAGATGTAAATTGACCATACAAATGCATAAAACACAAATCGCACAAGAGTATGCTGGAAAACTTGAATAGCTTTATTGATAATCAAGAAAGAGCCAAGAGAGTTACAACTAATTTTTGTGAGCCAGCATCATCCTCTCAGCAAGTAAGCCCTTCTTCACCTCATGAAAAGCTTAGATCACACAACAATATGGTGTTTCCTCAAGAAACCAACAGAAATTCCTTACAAGATGCAAAATTCCAGCCTCTGGATCTCTCGGATGAGGGATCCAGATATAGATGGCTGCAAGGGAGATGCGTCAGCTTGTGATTTGATTAGTGTCTTCGCTCTGATGGTTCTTGATTCCACTTGGAGATTGATGATCTCTTACTCATCCTTGGTTGAACTCAGATAGGCATGTGTCACAAGAGAAGTTTCTGGAAGATTCCATGCTTCTCCACCTTGCGGATTGACCCTGCCATTTGTCCCTTCTCGCCCATCGCACCCCATAGAAGGGATTTTTGAAATGCAACGCACCTACTGTGTGTATTTAGGTGGGATGCAACACACTTTACCTATGGAGCAGGTGAAATGGTCTAGTTTTGACCAGTTCTGAGTAGTTTTTCGTGGAGAACTCCTCGAAGATGTTGTAATCAGTTGACCTTGTTCTTTTAGGGGTTGGAATAACACCTTTAGGGACTTAGGAGCCTTTGGTTGATGGAAATTTTATGCTTTGGGTTGTAGTGCCCAAAAATGTCTATAACACAATTATATGAGAAGTTTTGTGCACAAACATAGGTACCTTATAGCTTCAAAAGTATTTCTTCTTATATCCCCATGATGACAAGTGAGTGATATGATGCTTTTATCAACTCATCCTTTCCATCAAACATATGAACGGAGTGCCCTTGCTAGCAGATGTGAAACAAGGAAAACAAGATTCTCCTCAGCTCCAGGAGATATAAAACATCATGTATAATAAATTCTAGAAGACCAAACAATTTGAGTCTGATTGTGCGCAGCCCTGTTGGCTCGAGTTTTTCTTTGTCTGCAAAGTATACTACTCCATCAACATTGTTGGTAAATTCTTCAAAAAAAATCTCTTTTAAAATTCATGTGGTAAGTTGTCCCTGAATCAAGTAACCAATGATTTTTCCAAGAAGTAAGTGAAATATTAAACAAGACTTCAATTACTCCCATATTACAATGTGCCACGACATAGTTGTTAGGACCTAGTATTGTCCCTTTTTGACCATACATTTTGCTATGATATAATCCTTTTCAACTTACATTTAAAAAGTCCTTGTTAGTTTTTTAACCCAATTGTCCCAAAGGTATGTAATGATTCTTCTCATCACTATACGTTTAATTATTTAGCATATAATCATGACATCTTCATAGTTAATCTTTGAAATATTAAGTGCTAAATAGTTAAAGAATGATGTGCAGTCCACATTGCTAAAACATCTTGGAGTTTGCGAGACTATTTTTGCAGTTGCTAAAATAGTAAGAACGACACGCGAATCTTGATGCTGAAACAATTGAGATTTGCGTTCTAAATTTCACAACAGCAAAGGAACCAGACTGATCACCAAGGAAGTTGTTACACTAGATGTAACGCCTGTAATCTAAAGACAGCATTAGTGTAACAACAGTTTTTTGACGGGAAATTGATTTCCGTATTTTTGGATAATGGGTTAAAATAATGTAAATCTTTTTTAATAGATGTCTCCTCTTTATAAAGAGGAGGCATCTACATTAGAGGGGGAGGAACAGACTATGGAAAAAGGCTTAGCTGAAGGAACAGGATTGGAATTCTTTTTGTAATATGACATATTGATGGATGAATAAAAAAAAAATTCTGAACATCTTTTTCTAGTTCTTGTTTCTTAGGGAATCTTTTGAGAAGGACAGGTCCCACCTCCATCACAAGATTCACCCATTATATTTCTACAGTGTGTCAAGTGTGTCTTTTATTCATGCCTTGTGAACAAGTACTGTTTGTTGAATATTGCTTATAATACCTTTTCTGAAACTCTATTTCTTTGTCAAATGTTTATTGTATTATTCACAGTTAATTCATGAGTGTTTCACTGGTGATTAAGTTACAGAGTGAATTGGCAAGCTAGCTAATCAGAGGTAGGTGCTCGCGATTCCTGCTCTAGCGATAGGGTCCTAACTATCTGTTACAGAATAGCCATTATTTTCCTTTGCAGATTGATTCTTGTCCATTATATGATTCTTTGAGTGGAATTAAGCATTCTTTGATAGTTATCTGCAATAGGGTATAATTTCTGTAATGCAAAGTGGAGCTTTAGTTTGTTAAAGTAAGGGATGATTTGTTTGTACTACAAATTTTGTTGCTTTTAAAATCGAGTGCATATAGTAAGCAGTTGCCTTTGAAATAACAACACTTCCCTCGGTTGATAATTAATGTCGCACTTTGTTGTTTAATTCAATAAGCAATTAAAGTGACCAATAATAGTGAGCAGATCCAGGTGGTTTACCTTTGTCTCTATCATTGGTTTTACCATGGGCTTGATTTCTTTCCTACTCAATTATGTCCCAAGGAAACTTACATGTAGATACATCATGTTCATATCTATTGCAATGTATACAATGAATATCATGCTTTTGTCCTCGAGAGTGTCTGCCCTCCCTACCTCCAAATTAAGTTCGTCCTCTTCCTCTTCAACCGCTTCTTCCTCTAGAAGAATCTTGAGCATGATTCTTCTCTCTATGTGCAAGACACATAACTTCTTCAGAAGACTGGGGATTTTTCTTCTTCTCAAAATGTTTCTCTCTCTCATTAAACTTCTTCAAAAGGGATTCAAAGGTATTCTCATTGAGGTTTCCACTTGCTTGCAATGACTCAAGATAATTCGAATAAGTGGGATATAATGCCTTAACAAAATCAATGAGAGGAATTTCTTGTTGAACATCAATGATCTTGATATCATGCATAATAGATCTTACTTCTGATGCTAAAGTAAGAGGATCATCATTTTTCAATTCAATACGGAACAATTTAATCATCAATTAGACAAATTCAAGTTCAAAGTGTGAGTCATAGAGTTCCTTCAACTTATGTAAGTCTTCAAAAGCATTTGAAAATGGTGGAATATTGTTACTCACCTCTTCATTGACAAATGTTACAACCAAGGCATAGGCCTTACTATTGTTGTTTTCCCAAATGGTGATCTCCTTATCTGAGGTGTGATTTGTAGGTTCATTATCTCCTTCTCCGACACAAAATCCTTTCCAAAACTCATTGAAAATGTGAGTTTGTTTTATCTTCCTTGACGATTTAGGACAGTTCTCTTTTCCCGAGAGAACTACTCTAATAATAGATATTAATGAATGGATTTTAAATGTGTGTACTGTAAAAAAATATATTTATGCTGCAAATATACCATAATAAATTGCACTTCCCGTGGTAATATGTGTAGAGAAATGAACTTTGATATATTAAATCAAAGATATTATTTGGGAGAAGTGGTATAGAGGAGAGATTATATATCAAGCAGGGAGTATTTTAGGAAGGGTGTATATGGGGGAGGGATTATATAGGCGGAGGGGCATAGATATATAACTGGAAGTGCGGTATCAAGTGTGCAGAGGTATTAACTATGATACCAAATGTTTGGAGGTATTCGAGAATAGGTTCATTCTATGACCAAGAATCGGGAAGAGGCCTGGAGGCATGATATTAGATGTGCGGTATGGGAGGAGGCGGTTTGGATCTACATTGAGGTAGTAGCATTCAACGTTGAAAGTAATTGTCATAAGAGGAGGAGGCAAGTAGGTGGCGTGAGGAATCGATCCATTCAACAGTAGTCAATGTGTACACAATGATGGCAGTGTTCATTGTGTACAAGCGCGGGATTATGAGTTTAAACGAGGAGAAATGGGAGTGAAAAATGGAAGAGAAAATAGGGTATATGGTGACAGAATGGTTCCTCTGATTAAAACACATTGATAGCATTAGAAGGAAGAAGTGATACTTGGGAGCGCAACATATGTAGTGGGTTCACATTAGAATTCCCTCCACATATTTGAAGTAATAATTAATAGATTTATCAGAGGAATACCTACATGGAGGCACCAAGTCTGAGACCCACAAGATAGCAAAGGTGAATACAGTTAGTGGAAACCACATTCAAAAACATCAACCGTAATCACACCACTATGTTGCTCCACTCAAACGCCATTGCACCTCTAGCTTCAATGCATTAGGCACAACACCTCTCACCAGCACACCATTTGACACAAAAACATGCTTCATTCTTCACAGGAGGAAAATAAATTCCTCAATACAACAAATTGACCCTTCAGTAGTCTTGACTAGTGCATTCAATAATGCATAGAATCTTGCAGGGATAATATAGAGAAATCTCGAATGGATACCATAACACTAGCAATGAGAGCATAATAGAATATTAAAAAAATGCAGTGGGTGTGCATTGAACATATGGAAAGGCAGAGTATGAGAAACCACAAAGGCAACACAAGTGTACATGATGTATAAAAGGTGATAGTTATGCAAAATATGCAAAACAAGAGGGATTTACAAAGGCAGGAAAGCTAAAAAAGGGAGATGGCTCCGATACCATGTCGCGCCAGGAGGTAACTCTTCAAAATGAATTGTGTCTTTGCATTAATATTTCTCATCGATATATACAATCATGGAAGGACCCTTGGGCTTAACCTCCCAGTGTCTCTTCATATTACTATTCTCGATTATTAACTATTTACATTATTTACATATATTCACCCAATACCAATGATTAGGTGTGAACAATAGTAAATGGGGATAGAAAGGCTTTGAGACTTTTACTTTGATTTTTATGCATATATCACAGTAAATGAGGTTTGATGTAACAACCCTAGTGAAAATTCCATGTAAAAATATATAATTACCATGGATGATGGGACACGTATTCCAATTTGGATGTTGGGCAAGACATCCTAGGGGTTGTTCATTTTGTTGTTTATCGCTAAGGAAATTGGAAAACGCAACAGCTAAGGCATTAAAGAGGCAAAAAGGTATTTTGGCATATTTATTTATGAAAGTAACGGAAATTAGGAGAAAAGGAAGTTGAAAGGTCACATGTTGCATGTGAGGAGGAAATTGAAGGAAAATAATGGAAAATGAAGAAAATAGAGGCCTCATTAATAAAAATGCTTATGAGGATCAGTGAGAAAGACTTGGTCAGTTCAGTTTTGGAGCTCTCTCATTATTCTATCTCTATCATACTCTTGGACACTTAGATTTTCCTTGGAGCACTTTGGCGTTGGAGCAAGAAAATCAGAGAAAGCAAGAGGAAGCAAGGATCAAGTAGGGAAAGGTAGGATGAACTGGCTACAACAGGCTTCATTGTAGGTATCAACTTGCATGTGTATTTTACTTACTAGATTTGGCATGCATGGGATTGCATGTGTTTCTTTTTATACCATGGCATGGTTTTTCCTAGGTGTGATAGTATTTTCAGCCTAGCCTTGCCATTTACTAATAGCTTTGATGAGATGGATTCTCTCATGCATTTTGTGGGGGATGGCCGGATTGGATTTGAAGCTAAGTGGGGTGGATCTCTGAATTGACAAACACATGGTGGTAGTCGTCCCTGAACCAGACTAAGGATGCATAAAGCCACTGGCCTAGTAACCCCTAAACTAGACTGTGGGTTGCAGTTAATCTAGATTGTGTGCCTCGGTGGACTTAGGAATCCTTGCTGGTGAATGGCAGGATATACGGTAAAGCCGAGATATGGATTTTCTCTCTGTTGGGCCTAGTGATTCTACGATGGAATGCATGGTAAAGCCTAGAGAGTATGTCTTAGTGTAGTTCCTAGTTATCCATGGATTAGACTGTGATGCACGGTACAACCTAAGAGACTAGGTGGCACTCAAATTCCTCACGGTGTAGGCAAAGAACTCTGGTGGCATCCACACTGATTGGTGGTTTTTTTATGTGTTCTATGAGTCCCACATTCATGCTTAGAATATGGCACAAGTGTGATTAGCTGAAGAGAGACTTGGCTAGGCTAATCTATGGTCAAGTGAAACATGGTAATCCCGTCACTGGTTGGTTCATTCTATTTATTAATGAAGAATTCATTCCCTTCCCTTGATTTTCATGTGAAAATGTACTGATATATATATGGATTTTGATGGTTGATATGTTTATTGTATTTATGTTCCTATTATGTTGTTTATATGAAAATTTACCTCAAAGTGTGTTACATAGTGGTATTAGAGCATGGTTCAAACACTTGGACTAGATGGGCTATATCATAGGTAAAATGAAGAAAAAAGGTTAAATTTTAGACCTTTCTGTCATGTATGTTATAAATTTTCTTTTGTGGAATATTAGAACTTGAAAATTTTTCCATTCTGAAGGTAAATCCCATTGATAATGTTGTAAAAATTTCAGATATTAGTTCATAATACTTTAGGAATTATGATCTAAGGAAGACGACCTTCTTGAATGCACCTTTAAATAGGTCACATTGGAATTTCTGCAATACTTTTCTTTTTTAGGATTTCAGAAGCTGAAACATCTTCCACATTGAAAGGAAATACCAATGATTATGTGGTGGAAATTTTAGATATTGGGTCGTAGTATTTTATGATATATGAGCAGAGGGAGTCAAGCCTTCTGAATGCTCCTAAAATCAAGTCTCAAACAAGTCACACTGACATTTTTGTTATAATTTTTATTTTGGGCACTCTCAGGAGCTGAAATGTTTTGCACAATGAGGGGAAATCCCAGTTATATTGTGATAAAAATTTCAGATATTTATTCACTATATTTTACGATATATGACAAGTGTAATTCGAGCTTTAAGGATAGCCCAAGAATTGTGCACCAAATATGATTGTGTTGGTATTTTTGTTATAACTTTTCCTCTATGAAATCTCAGAAGTTGAAACTTGAACCATAGTGAGGGATAATTCCACTAATCATATGGTTCAATTTCCATAACTTGTACTAATACATTTTAGAATATATGCATTTAATCATTTGCTATGTTAGTTTGCATACAAAGTGTTTAATGAAATGCCTAAATGGTTCAATGATTAATTGCATACAAACTATTTGATAAAATGCCCCATTGAGTATGTTGTTTGTGGTTGGGGATAGTATTGATGTGTAATATTATTTTTGTAGTGATATATGCTTACTTTTATGCAAATACTTTGCTATATTTCTTTTCATATAAAGTGTTTGAAGGAATGCTTAGATGCAAATGTAATAGTATAGTAGTTGTTTGAAGAAAATGTAAAAGCATGGTAATTTTTTAAAGAAAATGTTATTTTTAGATAGGATAGTATTGTAATATGATAATATGGATGTAGCTGATCTATTCCTATTTGCATGCAAATAATTTGAAGATTTGAATGTAAGGAATTTGAAAGGTTGCATGCAAGGAATTTGAAAAGTTGCATGTAAGGAAATGAAAAAGTGGCATGTTTTTAGTTATTATGTTACAAGTGGAATAAGTGCAATGTTTTCACTTAATCTCATACAAATGTATGGGAAATAAAAATCAATGTCTTTTCAAGTGTGATTAAATTGAGTAGAGTTTTGGAGATCCCATTTCCATAATTAGACATTGGAGATCGGGCCATTATAGTAGCTTCCTCTTTCTGCCTTAGTGTGGACCATGGATAGTAAGGGGGTATGCTTATAGATTTTTAGCATTGGTGAATATTGATTTCAAATAAATAAACATGATGTCTTGATTTTTTGAACATGTGACTGACTGAGTATGAATTATTTGTCGCTTACATGTTGATTTCATTATACCTACTTACATCCTTGTATGTTATGTTACATTTTTGAATATTTTTATTACATGTATCAGTCTTGCACGTTGATGACGAGAATTGATCGTTTATGTTGGACTACATGTGTTTATGCGTAGTTGTAGTTGATTTGACATTGCTTATGCATACTGTTGGTTGCATGTGGAAATGTGTACAATGGAGTAATGGTCGTTGTCATGCATGAGGTCATGCTTTGTGTACTTGATATGGTCATGCATTGATGACTAGACTGGAGCTATAATGATGCATATATGTTTTGTACTCATTTGTTATGTGTGTATATGTAGTTTTTATGTATTTATAGTAGGTAAAACATGCTTTGTGAAGTAATTGTATGGAATTTAGGTCGTCACAGTGCTATTGGATGTTATGATGCTAGTGTGTTGGCTAAGATAGAGAAAGAGATGCAAATCATTATAATGAGGTTGTAACATTAGACTTTGGGGTAAGAGGAGATTTTCATACAGGTATTATATGTTCGACATGTAGGAATGTAAGTTAAGGATTTTATATGCATTACGTTTATATACATTAGGTTTATGCACATGTATTTTGATGTTATGGTCACATTCATGATAGATTTTGGTTGATTAGTGTAGTTAGACGCACATGTGTCAAATAGTCAATAATGATAGTAACTTATAGTTGTATGCATTGCTATTGCTGTTTTATATTAGATAACATGATGATTATGCTATATATTGCTGATGAGTATTTTATAGGTTAACTTGTTGATTTTTATATGACAGTTAACTTGATGATTCAATTTTATGTTGTTGATGAGAATGACATATAGCTTATTATTGTTATATGTTATTAACTTGATGATTACGGTTATTTTATTGAATTATTTTTGCTATAATTTGGATTGGTCATATGAGTGATGGTTATGTTCATTGACTTAAAGAAATTGATGTTATATGTATTGTGTTAACCTGGTTTGACCTATGCAGATGGTTATGGTTGCGATATTCAGGTACAAACCGACATATTTGTGAGATGGTGTCATACTAATCTATATTTAATTTTCATATGTGTGAATGATAATTGTGTATGAGTTTATGATGTGAACATGTTAGTTAGATATTGTTATAAATATCATGATCTTATAAGTGCTTGAGTTGACATGTTGTAAAATTATATCTCGCTAACTAGATTGATAATGTAGACAAGATAGCCTCCCCTAAGGTACACTAAGGTATGGGTTTGCTTATGTATTATACTTGGTGTTTCATAGTTGATTACGTCATCTAATTGGTATTTGAGTGTTCGGTGCCTATTATGTCATCTAATTGATTTATTTAACATGGTATGTTGCAAGTTGGTATGAATGTTTGATGAATTCCTTAATATGAGTATGTGTTCAAATGATTTTGTTTTTATGATGATTGTAATAACATGTATGTGTTGAGACAATTGATCTGTACTTGAATGTAGTTTATAGCTGTAGAATTATGTCTAATGATTATGGATTATGACATGATTGTTTGTAGAAGTTGATTTCAAATTGATAAATATGATTGTATTGATATTTGGAACATATGATTGACATGTGTGAGCATGATGTAGGGAGTTGCATTGCAAGAGAGTTTGACATAATCTTGAAGAAGGCTCTCGTTGAGCTTTCCCTAGGAACCATGGGGATTGAGTCATGGTGTTTCTTTTTAGTCTTGTGCATTTGGTATTTTATGAATTGTTGAGCTTGTTTGTGGCTTTGTTTATGTCTAGTGAATGGCCATACCACTTCGTGTATGGAGTCATGTTGTTATTGGTTTTTATGTTCTTCTTCTTCCTTGTTTCTTCTCTTTCCTTTTACATTGTGAGTCATGGGAATTGGTTGGGAAAGAGGAAAGTTATTGTAGCTTGAGGACATATATGTGGTACCCAAGAGCTTATGTAAGACTTAGATGGAGCTTGGTGTATGAGTAAGCACAACGAAAGGTAAGACTATGACATTCAGTTGGACTAGTTGGGTCCATTGTAGTAAATGGACAGAAGTAGTGCAAACATGAGAAAGGTAACTAGAAAAGGTAAAGTAAATGGATCAGAGTTGTATTATACTTTGGCTATGTTGGGAACTATTTCTCTTAATGCCTGTGCATAAATAAGGAATTTCTCTTAACCTAGAGCTTATGTTATCTGGTAATTATTTTTTGATCATGATTATGTTGAAGTTTATATATGTATACATGTACGAATGTATGTCATTGTCTGATAGGATCATGATTGTTTTAATATGCTAACATTTATATATGTATGTATGTATCCATGTATCTATGCTACTGTCTGACAGGGTTTTTAGGGATCATTCTTTTGAAAGAATGAATGCTCATGTAGGAGAATGACATGAAGAGGTTCCTAGTCTTATGAGGAATCAATTAGGAAGACTAGTCACAACAAATATATGAGGTCAGTATCATGTGGATATGATTTGGTATTGTATACTTGTATTATGCATATGTCCATGTTATAACAGGTCATGTTGAAGGATACATCAGTAAAGTGAAAGCAGTGTGGTCTGTGACATGCTAGGATAAGCATTGATGAGATGTCGGAAGCAAGTCTCTTCGTAAGGACAGTGTGGTTTTGGATGTGTGGTACTACTGTTATGCATATGTTGTACATGTTGCATCTATGATGTGTGAACTTGTGGTTTTGTGTATACATAGCATGTGTACATCTTATTTATGCAATGTTATGTACATGATGGTACAAATAGGGTTGTGCAATTATTACATATGGGATGTTGTATACATGTTCTATAGTCTTCATTACGTATATGCGACGTGTGTCCATATGGTTCTATGTACATGTTGGATATGTGGTATTGTGTACATATTATACTGTGTACATGATGAATATGTAGTGTTGTGTTCTTATGGTTCTATGCGCATGCTGGATATGCAGTGCTATGTACAGTTGATGCTATGTACATGTTGGATATGCAGTGCTATGTACAAGTGGTGTTGCATGCATGTGGTGTTATGTACATGTCGTGCATATGGTGTTGTGTACATATGGTGTCACGTACATGTCATGTGTGTGTACTGTGTACATGTGGTATCATGTACGCATTGTATTTTAATGTAATGTGCATGTGGCGTTGTGTACACATTGTGCAAGTGGTGCCATGTACATGTGATTTTGTGCAAACGTTGTGCAGTTGGTGCAGTGTATAGGTGGTATTGTGTACATGTTGTACATATGGTACTGGTGTACATGTGGTATTGTGTGCATGTTGTCGATGTTTTATTATTGGCATGCGGTATTATGTATATGCATCATGTAGTCATGGCATTGCAGTGTGTGTATGTGTTGTGTTGTACTTTGTGTAGGTATGTGTATTGGGTGGTAATGCAGATCAGGTATAGATGGATGCATTGCATTCTATATACTAGGTGTAGGTGTTTGTGTTGTATTTCAGGTGTAGATGCATGTATTGCATGGTGTGGTATCTCAGGTGGTTGTATGTGTGTGATGCACACTATGCATATGTGCACCTGGTGGAGGAGAAGGCATTGGGTGTTTCTTGGGTGTGGCAACGGATCTAATGTTTGTACAGAAAGAATGAAGGAAAATGTAAGGATCGATGAAGGATAAGTATCAGTATATTATTTCAGTTTTATTATGCATGTGATTTATGATTATGGTATATGATGATTATATATAATCTATGAATCTGGTTTATGATGATTACATGTGATCTATGACTTCCGTTATGATGGTTACATGTGATTTATGAATTTGATCTATGATGGTTACGTTTTGAGCTGACCTAATGAGATATTTTTATACATGTTGATTTGGTCAAATATTCTAGTTTGACTTGTTGTGACAGGAAGAAAACAGGATTCCAAGTGTACCTTATTGATGAGCTACCAATGAGGTATGATGTGAATTTATTTAAAATCTAATTGAAGTGATGTGTTTGGTATAGGAATGCATGAAATCGCTGGTTGGGTGGTTAAAATTGACTACAAGAATTAGCAGCAAAAAGGAAAAAAATTGGAACATGCAGCAGTATGTTGGTAAAGCACTTCAGGACCAGGACCATTGTGGGGCACTGATACCCAATAATGTCCATTGATTTCCATGAGCATGCTATGACCGGTATGGTAGTCTTAAGGCAGGTATATTCCTTGGTATTTGAATCTTATAATGTGAGGAAGCCTTGCCAAGGGATGGATTGCCCAGGATGGGGGTTCAAATGGAACTTGGAAGGTGAGTGACTACATGGAAGCAGTGACTAGATTCCCAAGGGACTATGTAGCAGAGAAGGGAAGGACACAGATGGATTTATTTTTGGTCATTAGCATTACCAGATGGAATGAGATGCACATTAGGAGTGCCCCTTAGTACAATGAGCTGGTAACTGTTCATTGGACATTGGATGTAGATTTGACCATGCAGTGGATTATGGACTTCCTGGAAAGGAGGTGAATCTTGGTATTACTTGAGGGTGGAGGTGTTAGCCTCTAGATTCCCTTGTTGTAGATATGAGCATCATATCCTTTATTTTTTGGTTAATAAAATGTGTATATGTGTATATCATTGTAAATACTGCAATGAGCTATGTTATAAAGCTCCAATATGTAGTATGGTTTTTATCTGGTCACCCTGTCATGATGTTTTGCTTTTGGGTGGGTCAATCATTGTAAATACTGCAACGATCTATGTTATAAATCTCCATGGGGAGTATGTTTTATTTTTAGTAGTCACATTGGTTATAGGTGTCATTGAACACCAAGGATGGTGTTCCCCCAAGGGGAGGGTTTTGTAACATCCCTAGTGAGAATTCAATGTAAAAATATATAAATACCATGGATGATGGGAAATGTATTGCAAGATAGATGTTCGGAAAGACATCCTAGGGTGTGTTCATTTGGTTGTTTATGGCTAAGGAAATTGGAGAAGGTAATGGCTAAGGAATTAAAGAGGCAAAAAGTATTTGACACATTTATTTATGAAAATAATGGAAATTAGGAGAAAAGGAAGGTGAAAGGTCACATGTTGCATGTGGGGAGGAAATTGAAGGAAAATAATGCAAAATGAAGAAAATAGAGGCATCACTAATAAAAAGGCTTATGAGGATCAGTGGGTAAGACTTGGTCAGTTCAGTTGTGGAGCTCTCTCATACTCTTGGACGCTTATATTTTTCTTGGAGCACTTTGGCATTGGAGCAATAAAAGAAAAGAAGGAAAGCGGAAGCAGGGATCAAGTAGGGAAAGGCAGGAAAAAGTGGCTACAACATGCTTCATTGCATGTATCAACTTGCATGTGTATTTTCCTTTCTATATTTGGCATGCATGGGATTTCATGTGTATTTTCCTTGCTAGATTTGGTATGCATGGGATTGCACATGTTTCTTTTCCTACCATGGAATGGATTTTTCTAGGTGTCACAGTATTTTCAGCCTATCCTTGCCATTTCCTGATAGATTTGATGAGATGGGCTCTCTCATGCATTTTGTGGGGGATGGTTAGTTTGGATTCAAAGCTGAGTGGGGTGGATCTCTGAATTGACAAACACATGGTGGTAGTGGCCCATGAACCAGACTGAGAATGCACGAAGCCACTGGCCTAGTAACCCACGAACCAGACTGTGGGTTACGGTAAAGCTAGATTGTGTGCCTCAGTGAGCATAGGAATCCTTGCTTGTGAATGGCGAGATATATACTAAAGCCAAGAGGTGTATTTTCTCTCTGTTTCGCCTAGTGTTTCCGGGATGGAATGCATGGTAAAGCCTAGAAAGTATGTCTCGGTGTAGGGCCTAGTGCTCACTGGATCAGACTGCGAATGCATGGTAAAGCCTAAGAGACTAGGAGGCACTCAAATTCCTCAAGGTGTAAGCAGAGAACTCTGATGGCATCCACATTGATTGGTGTTTTTTTTATGTGTTCTATGAGTCCCACATTCATGTTTAGAATATGGCATGGGGGTGATTGGCTGAAGAGAGACTTGGCTCAGCCAATCTATGGTCAAGTGGAACTTGGTAGTCGCATCACCAGTTGGTTCATTGCATTTATTAATGAAAAATTCATTCCCTTGATTTTCATGTGAAAATGTACTGATATATATATGGATTTTGATGACTGATATGTTTATTGTATTTCTGTTATTATTATGTTGTTTATATGCACATTTACCTCAGAGGGTGTTACATTTGATATGTGGTTTGCTACTTTTACTATTTACTATTTTATGGAATTTTCATATTATAAGAAGTGATTTGTTCAATATTTCATTATTCACTCAATTTTCATTTAATTAACAACTTAGGTATAATGTGAAGAGGCATAACAAAAAATCCCATTTTCATTCTCACGTAATATCTTTCCATTATAATAGATTATTAATATTCCTTCTGGAATGGATTTTGGTTACAGTGTCACAAATAGTAAGGAATAAAATGACCTAGGTTATAAGTAAAAATATGCATGTGACAAGAAAAATAGGCAATCCATCCAAAATCCAGATCATAATGTGGTTATAAAAAAACTATATAACACCCTTATTGTTGATGGCCTCGAGAATATTCACTACCCATACTTGTTGAGTTTCCTACTTGAGCAAAGTAGGTTGGCCTATCTAATAATGGTGGATTAGGATATGTTGGGTTTTTTCCCATATGATTGAGTCCAATACCTCACATACCTCACACTTGTATTACTAACCCCTCCATTAAGTTGAGGTGTCTGATAAGCATACATACAATTGACACTTGAACTGGTAGGAATAAGGAAAGTGGGTAAACCACCATTTTGATAGTGAGGGAATTGAATTTTTATGAGATCTTGGAATAATGGTGTATTATCTCCAATATGGCCCATTGTGTTTGACATCATCCTAGTTTTATTAATTGTGCTTGGATCATTATCAACCATATCGGTCATCCCTTGTTCCTTTTCAAGCATTTTTTGAGCCTCTCTTGCTTCATTTTCCTGTATTACCATTTTTGTATGGTCCTTCTCTTTCCTTACTTTACTTCTTTCAAGCCTTTCCTCTGCTTGACATTGTGTTGCAACAATCCTTCTTGCCTTCTTCTGCTTGGCTAAATCCTTACTTTTCTATTTTAATTCCTGAATTTCAAATTTAATTTTTTTAGACTCAACTAATAGGGTTATGTAGTCTTCTGAGGTGAGTAACTATAAACTTTGGCCTAAACAAAGACTACTTGGCATTCCTTTAATTTTTTTCATTCGCACTCTCAATACTAGTAGCTTTAGGAACTTACCAAGTAACTTATCCTTCCCTGCCACCTGCATTTCATCACTTGACACTTAACTTTCAATATCTGGCACAACTAATTGAATCATATTTTGCGCATTGGTTCTTGAGACACTATGTTTTTTCAAATAAATCATGGCTTCTGCCAGCCATGATGGTGGGGTTACTTGGCTTGGAAATGTCAATTGGTCATTGTTGTTTCATAGTGCAATATTAGTAATGTGATTTTCAACTACATTGTCATTTTAAATTGCATGTTCAACAAATTCATTAATACTATCAATAGCTAATGTTCCATGTGCTTCAGTTGGTAGAATGACCTCGATGTTATTATCAATAAGTTCAGGATTATATTTTGTTTCACATACATGTTCATCGCCATCGAAATCCATGAGATGTTTCTCCTCTAGAAATGTGCATTGCACAACTTCAAGCCTCAAGCCTTAAGCTTAAGCCCTTGAACCCCTCAACTATGAAATTTCCCATTTTTTCTCCTACCAAAACTATGCATTGGGTGAATCAATGCCCCAAGCCTTAACCTTAAGGTCTTGAACCCTTCAATTGCACAATGCTTTGACCATGGCCATCCTAAACTATGCATTTCACAGTCTCAAGCCTTAGTCCCTGAACTACGCAATCCCTTAATAAATCACTCAATTAGTCACTCGGTTCCAACCCTAAAAAGTGATTCCATGAAATTTTTTAGATTAAGATTTTTCAAACTAATCTCAGCTTGTCATGACTTGCTTTCAGTTGCAGGTACTTTATCTTATCATGACAAGATGAGGATGGAGGAAATGGAGAAGGAGACCATGCTAGAAGAAAACCATGGAGTTAACAAAGACAAAGGGACACCCGATTGTGACAACATCTCGAAATCAAGATCACATTGAAGACTCCCTAGCTTCAAGCCTTATGGAAGAGGAAGAATAAGAACATGTTCCATCTTTCAAGAGACACTAAGAAAACAATAGAAAATAATGACTTCATACTTATGTATCATCTTACAGTCCATGCCATCAGTGTCATGTCACGTCCTGTCATGAGTCATAATTTTCCAAATCATTTGTGGACTATGTAAATTCAATATTGGAGAAATGTAACGTAAAGTCAAATTCCAAGATACATGTATAGAATGTGAAAAGTCATGTAGGATTCGAAAGGTCAGAGAGAAGGAAAAAAGACACGAGGGTAATCCAAGAGTCACAAGCGAGGTAAATGATTAACCCATTTGTTATATATACACCCTCATCGCTCATGCAAAAGGACTTTCCACTTTAGCTCCTCCTACCGGGCATTGGAGAGGAAGATGGTTCTTTTGGAGGATAAAGTTACTACTCTAATGCTCCATTATTGGGGCTAGTTATGTTCACAGTCTTTATGTATCTTGGAACTTTTTCTTAATTCAAAAATCTCGTTGATCCAACACACTTTCATGTGTATGTCATAAATATTGTAATACTATTATTTGAATTTTATGATGTACATTTTTTCATCTGTACTAAGGAAATTGAACTATTTCGGTGGATTTGGTACTTATCCTGTTGAAGGTGTGTTTTATTTGTTTTAACAATTATTTCTTCCATGTGAACTATTTTACTAGTTGGTTAACGATTTATTCTTATGTACATTCTCGTGTTTCTTTTCTAGATTAGTACTATTACTTGTCCTCAAAAGGCTCACTTTTCTTTCCCTTTTAGTAGAAGAACCTTGATATGTCTGCAATTGAATATCTAGAGGGCATACTCACTTGTTAATTGTAAATTAGCTATGTATGACTCTCTCGTGTTGAACACTGAAGCCAAGGAAAATCTATAAGAATATATGGCATACGTGACTTTTCATCGAGGATACCCCTTAATTGGTCGAATTGTAACACTGTCAACATGTACGCTCTAGCCCTACTACATGGGAAAGGAGCCAAAAAGAATTCCTAAACAATTACCTAAAAAAAATATCATATATATATATATATATATATATATATATATATATATAAGAGAAAGGTCCAAAGGAACCTCAGAAGTTGGAGAAATGAATTCTCACAAAATTTCAATCTCGCCTCCTTCTAGCTTCAAGAAACTATTCACAATGAAAAAATTTAAATGACTTTTGAGTTCTGGTAAATCGAATAACAATCTAAATGCATTGGGATTGAGATGGTTTTCTTTCTCGTATATTAATTGTACTCTTCTTGAATTATTTTTTTTTCAGGAGGATAAACAATTTCTTTGAAATCAAATACCTTCAAAACACACACAACATTCACTAATCTAGTACTCCAAATCTTGTTTCATTTTTCTCTTTTGTTTATAGATTCACATGTCGCACATACATGCTCGACCATTCAGAGCTATCATCGATGCCAACAAGTGATTTAATTGTATAACTACAAATAGCTTCTTTCCTTTGCTTACTACCCAATTTTTCTTTGTAGTAATAAAAAATTATCAATGAATATTGTATTCAAATCCCATTTCAATTTACTATTCTCCGTTTTCTTCATAAAAAGGGATATTATTATTACTCGTGAGAAAATTTACACACGAGACTCTGAATAAATAGAAATTAAAGATATGAAAGCCAAATTTTACAGAGATTAATAGGAAAAAATTCTAAAATTCCAAAAGCATCATGCCATTTACTTTTCACTTCTCTCCTAATTCAATATCATTAATATATGTGTCATAATTAGAAACATAAACTTACGATATACAATAATAGTCGTTGTCTACCAAGGCAATAGATTTTCCGACCAGGACAAAAATCACTGTAATTCAATAGTTTTGTAAATAAAAATTGGCAACACGTGTGTTTGAATGATGTTTTGTGATAGTTGGAATGGATTCATCATCAAAAACTCCATTGGCAAACTTTCCTATACTACAAAAAATCACCACAATCCAGTTTTTTTGTTTTTTCAACAAAAATCTAAGATAACAAGTGTTTGAATCAGCATTTTTGATGTTGTAAATGGATTTAGTATGATCAAAAACTAAATTTACAGCTAAGATCATGAAATTTGATAATTGTAACCTCAAGTTACAAAAAAAATCCACCATATTTTCTAGAGAATGTGCGTAAATTTCCATTGTTTTTCAGCCAAGTTTGGAGAATTGTATAAATAGCTACAAATAGTAAATTGCATAAGGAAATTCAAAATTAAATATTATGCCAACATGTATTAAGCTACCTTGTAGGAAGAATTGACTTAATAGTTTGTCCCCATAAATTTTTAAAATCAAACAAAATTTGATTTATGAATGACTTGACTAACTTATTTCTCACAAATTTTGGCACACAATTTTGATGCAGTGGGATCCTTATTCTACACAAATAGATTTTATTTTAAACTCATTGAGTTTTGCGGACAAAAAAATAATTTAATTAATGAAAATAAAAACATTAATTCATATTAATAATTTAATTAATGAAAATAAAAACATTAATTCATAATATGATAAGAACAAATACAAAAAGAAATTTTTAGACTTGAAATAACAAATATTTGTCAATTAAATACTTATTTCTATTACACAATATTAGATTACGTTTTTAATGGATGTGAGTGTGTAATTATTCGCGGTAGAACATATTTGTGGAACAAAGATGGGAAACATTGATACCTTATGTGTATTGGTATATTTAATAAAGACGCGTGCACATACATACTCAGTAAATTGACTCTTGAAAGAACTAATATTTACCTGCACATGTGTTTTCTACTAATAAGAGAAAAGGCATCAAAATGATTGAAAATATGGATGACAGAAAATTCCATTTAACATTAAGATTCATTCGAAATAAAAAAACCAACGACTTAGCCTAAACAAAACAAGTCAAGGAATGGAAGCTAACACTATTTCATATTCCTTGCTTCTCACACATGTTCTCCTGCAACTATTACTATTACCTGCATTAAAACTAGTACACACGACATGTTGGAAAAATAGACATCAAATAAACCAAACCTAATCAAAATCCACTCATTTAATATCAGCATTCTACATGTCATAAGAAACATAAATTTACCATACAAAACAAGTTGGAACTAACCGTAATCATGATAATGAGCTAAGAAACTGCCAAATGCTAATAGGAAACCAAAAAAGGTGAATCGGTTTAAAATCTTGTAGTATTGCAGTGCTTTTGTATTTCTACACTACTATTATTGTCCATGATTTAATATAAATTCCATTGAGATAGCATTAAAATTGCAATCTCAACTTCGAAGATAATAATTATGTAAGGAAACAGAAGCTGAGACGACAGTCCAAGCTCTTAATGCAATTTTCAAAGAGAAAATGTTACATGATCTACTCCTCAGAATACATAAATGATTAGAAATGGGTCCTACAACTATCATCAAATATCCTATTTCCTTCCTCCATCAACAATTTCAAAATGATTTTCAACTCATTTCCATATAAATCACCACCTGTATATCACAAAATCTTTGTATCGGAAATAAAGCTCACATCCATATCTCTCTATATTTCTATTGTTTGTCGCATAATTAATATTTATATCTATTATTATTAGTAGTTCACAAATCTAATAATGGGAATAAAGTGAGTTGTTTTTCCTATCACTACAAATAACATTTTCCCCTCACTATACTAGCTAATTCAAATGTGTGCAGATGTGTTTCCTCAAAAATCAACAACTGCCACGATTTTCCATCTCAAACTTCCTACAAAGATAAATGGACCATTTAGATTTGTTAGGATCCCAATGATTTTCCTTTGATTAATTGGAAATAGACTTGTGGGTAAATACTAGTCCTCTCAACATTCAATTCAATGACTACATATCTTCCCATGGATTTAGAAAGCTATAGAAGCATTAAAACATCAAATATAATAATAGTTTTTTCGTATACTTTCAACATAACATAAATCAACATGCGTGGGATTGTACAAAAAATTCATTCCGCACAAAAATCTCTCTAACATTCATTGTGCGAACCTTCACACTTTGTACAATATATTAATAATAAATAAACAACTAGTCTCATACTAGAGTATGAGTGAAGCTCTCACAATATCAAATATACAAACATGATTTTCAAAACATTAAAATGTTAATACTAATGTATATTTTTAAAATAACACAAATGCATATGTATTCTAAAGCTTTCATTGTGTGAACCTCCGCACTCTTAAGAATATATTAATAATAAAATAAGCACTACTCTTGTGCACAATCTACTAATATCAAATTGCGAGTGTAGTGAGTCCAAATGAGTTGAAAACACATTACAATTAAAATAACCCTTCTCCCTTCCCTCATTCCACATATGCATTTATTCTTTGCATAACCATCGCACACGCACAACCACCTCCACACAGCTTTTTCCACACAACAAATTATGGACTCAACAATGCCCTTTGATCAATCATTGACAATTGCAGGTGATATTAATTGATGTGGCTCCGAGACATTGTGCAAATGAATCATTTGCAAAATACGTTAATAAATATTCATATTTATTATTTTAATGAACTTTGCATAAATATTTCAGCATAGTGAAATACCTATGCATATGCATTTTTTCTCCTCACATGCTTCCTTTTATCAACCAGCCAATCCATTGTGCACAAAAATCTCTCAAGCTTTCATTGTATGAAACTCCGCACTCTGCAGAATCTATTAATAATAAAATTAGAACTTCTCTTTTGCACAATCTACTAATATCCAATTTTACATGCACTAAATACAAAAATTTTGAAAACACATTACAATTAAAATATCCCTACACACTTCCCTTATTTTGCAAAAAGAATTCACATGCATTTGTTCTCTGCATAATCTATTTGTTCTCTGCATAATCTTGTACACGCACAACTGCCTTCACACAACTTCATCCAAACAATTACTTCCATAGCCAATATCACACTTTAGTGAGTCATTGACATTCCAAATTGATATTAATTAATATGGGTCCCATGTATCGTGGGGAGGAAACATTATGCCAAAGTGTGGAAAAATTACTATAGTCCACACTTCTACACTTCCTCGTAAAGTTAGCTAAGAACATAGTAGTGGGGACCAACATTTTCTATAGGCGTCGAGATGGAAAAAGGTATTTTTATAAATTTTGTGATTAAAAAAATTGTTAATGAGTGTAAGCATGTATGAATTGTGCAAAAGTTCCGCAAAATAAAATATTGGAAGCTTCCTCAACATAATGGAATTCCTCCGCAGTCTCGAACATATGCCTATTTACACAAAGATAAACATAAACAAAGCTTTCACTGTGTAGAGAGCACAACCTTTAGTCAATTTATTAGCAAAGAATCTAGCATAGAATAAGTTGATTCTACACTGCATCATAGAAATGTAGAAAACTAAATAAATATGAAATCATGATACATTGTTTGGAGTGATTGATATTAAGTGGCTTTGATTGTTTAAAAATTAATATTTTATAAAAGGAAAGTGTGTCAAAAAACTGTGCTGGGGAAGTGCATGTGGAGGTGTGGAACTTTGTCATATAAATATTGTGGTTTTTATTGTCTATACTCGTTCTCCAACACAAATCATAAATCAAAGTGTATAAGTTCTATGAAGCTTTTGTGACATAATGTTTACAAGTAATGTGTTGGTTGCTGCATTTCCTAATTATTGATCTTGCATTGTTTTTTGGCATGCATATTGATATAGTACACAGCTCTCAAGGGACTCGTTCGAATGGTTTTCTTCATTTTTGTCAGAATTGATATTTTGTTCTAAGAAATTTGTGTTTTTATCATTAGCATAAGAATCATAAATCAAGTGGTTTAATTTTTATAAATATATTGCAATGTAATTTTAGTAAGTAACATGTTGATAGTTGCATTGGCCAAGTGTTGATCATGTATTCATTTTTGGCATGAATATTTCCAATTAATTTGGTATAGTTCAGAGTTCTTTGTCGGCGGGGGGCAGGGAGGCGCTCCTTACAAATGGTTTTCCTCATAGTTTTTATAATTTATATTATGTTCTAAGAACTGTGCATTTTTCTCATCAGCATAAGAATTATGCACAACATCTAGTTTTGCAAATATATATAGATTTTATGATATTTGTATTAGGTACATTGTGGTTCACTTATTTTTTTTATTTTATATCTTGTTTTGTGATTCTCTTTGCATGAAGCTTTCCGAACATTGAAAGCTCTAGCCACTTCTGTAGATAACTACTTGTTTAGTCAATAACACCTTTCAGGTAGCCATTGACATTGGAAGTTGTTATTGATTAATAAATATGTTCGCATTAAAGGATTGTATTACTAATATTTTAGTAAGTGGTTGTTGTATATGATACTTTTGGTAATATTTTAATTGTATATAATGATTATGTTTATATTTATTAATATCTCTTTTTTTAGACTCTTGTGCAGAAGTGTTCAAGAAGTCCATTATGTGGAAAAAGTTTTCTTTATCCCGATCACTGCACTTTTGCATTTCATTGAGTATAATCTTTATTTATGGTTATGTTTCTAAAATTAGGTAGATGTGCAGAAGTGTGGAGAAATTTCATTGTGGGAAGGAAGTTGATAATATTTCCATTGTAAATAATGCATACTACCACTATTTAATTAATTCTCTTTACATGAAGTTTTCTTCATAGTCAAAGCTCCAATCACCTTTGTAGGTAGCTACTTATGTACTCAATAATTCCTTTTGGCCAATTATTGAGTAAATACAAGACATCCATCAAAAAGAGTTGAATATCCATTACAATTAAAAGATCCCTCCACAATTTCCTTATTCCACACAAATTCCACACAAATAATGAGTGCAATATGCAATATTAAATTCCATGAATGAAAATTGATATTGTATATTGGCTATGAAGTGTTTGTGTGGAATTTTATATTAACTTCCGACTTTTCTTAACTCATTCTCTACACTCAAACAAAGCCTTTGATGTAGAGTTCGCACATCCATATGATGAAGGCTTAAAGCTTCATTTGCCTAATTTCATAAGCATAAGCACACACAAATATTTTTTTCAATGATGCGAGAATTGGTATGATTATAGTTTCTTTGCATAGGCTTAGGAAGTTAGGGAGTGGGGACATGAGGGTGTGGAAAACCTTTACTAAATTCACTACTAATATTAAAAAATATGGTGATATGCAATATTTGGAATTAAAATATCAACAATAATATCATATGAGTAGAGGAATTGGTTAAGTATTATTGCAAAAAACAAATATGGATTATTGGATACTAAAATATTAGCAATAAAAGCCTTAGTGCTGAGTGAAAAGATCCACGTGGCAATGAACACTTGAAAGCTTTATCCACACAATTGACTTTCTCTGTAATTTCACACGTGTGCCTAATTTCATAAAGATAACCATAAATCAAGCTTTTGCTCAACAACGTGAAAATTGATGTGATTTTGTAAAAAGAATTGAGCGCACTCCCCATAACATTTACTTAATTGACAATTCATCACTAAAATAGTACCAATTATATTATGTGTGTGAGCAATTCCTCATATGTGCCTAATCTCACAAATATAACCATAAACAAAAATATATTCGAAAATACGAAGATATGCATTATTTACAGTTAAAATATTATCAATTAATAAGTATAAACAATCTTATTACAAATAGAAAATATGGATTATGATTTAATACTAAAATATTAGCAATAAAATTCTTTAGTGAAGAGTGTGGAGATTCGCACAATGATTACCAATATCTATAAAAGGCTGAGATCTCTAAAGAACACAGAAAGTAAATACATATGTACTCTAAAGCTTTCATTGTGCAAACCACTACATTTTGTAGAATCTTTTAATAAGAAAATATGCATTGCTCTTGCCCACAATCTACTGATATCAAATTTCACATGCACTAACTCCAAAAGAGTTGAAAATGCATTACAATTGAAAAATCCCTCTGCACTTCCCTCATTCCACTCAATTTTTTCACCTCTCATTCTGAATATGCATTTGTTCTCTACATAACTATCGCAGATGCACAACCACCTCTGCATAGCTTGGTGTGCACAACTACTTCTGGACTCAAAGACACCCTTTCGTCATTCATTTATTTTATTGCTAATATTTTATTATTAAAGAATGCATAAGCATTGGATCCATAAAATATTATTGGTAATATTTTAGTCATAGATAATACTTATCTCCATGTTCATTTTTGCTAAAACAACACCACAGATTATTGTGTCATAGTATAGTGTTACCACTTAGCAGGCACATCAATTTTTGCATCTTTGAGCAGAAGCTTTGTTTATGGATATTTTTCTAAAACTAGGTATATGTGCGGAAGTGTGCAGAAAGTCCATTGTGCAGAGGAAGATTTCAAAATTTCATGGTGTGGATTTCTACACTAAACACTTTTATTGCTAATATTGTAGTAATATACACACTTACTTATAAGCTTGTGCAGAGAACCTATAAACTCGTCAATTGCCATATCATTGAAGAGAGTAGTGTTAGGGTAGGGTCAAAGCATCCCTTTATATGAAAAGGACGCTTGAATGGTGCACACATACAATATCACTGGTAATATTTTAATTATAAATAATGATTTTATTGATAATATTTTAGTATTAAATAAAATACATTTGATCTTCGCAATATTTTAGTTATAAATAATGCAAATCTTTGTATTCATGAATATCACTAGTCAATTGGATAAAGGTTGAAGTGTTTTGGAATGCAAATAACCTCCAACCGCATCAATGTTTGGATCATTGAGCAAAATCTTTTTTTATGGTTATCTTGTCGAAATTGGACACATGTGCGGAAGTGCTTTCTGTCTTTCATAATGCAAATTTATGGAGTCTATACTAAATACTTTTGTATATTTTTCTCGAAACCCATGTCTGAATATAGAGACTAAGTGAAAAAAAATTGAAAGATAACATATAATGTCGCACAATCACTTCATAGCCAATATACAATATCAATTTTAATTTATCAAATTTAATATCACATATTGTTCTCATTATTTTTGTAGTATAACATTATAATTTATAAAAAAAATTATTGTGTAATTATTGTAATGATAATAGTTGACATACAAAATGTTGAAAGAATTTAGTTTTTCTTAGTGGTTAAGTTGCGTTATATGTGCATTATTTGACTATGTTTCTGCAATTTTAACCAAAGTTTCGAGAAAAATACTCAATATTCATATTTTTCCATATATTAAAAGAAAACTCAAAGTTTTAGTAAATTTTATTTCTACTTTCTAATAGGATGAGAAACCTGTGTTTATGGTTATATTTCTAAAATTATGCACATGTCTAGAAGTGCATAAAAAATTCATTGTGTGGTGGAAGCTTTAAAGCTTTCATTGTGCATACCTGGAGACTCCTCATTGAAAGTTTTTATTGTTAATATTTTGGTATTAAATAATTCATATTTGTTGTTTTTTTAATCATTTTAATTTTGAATTTATGTTTGAAAAAATTATTTTATTTGTTTTTTTCTTAATCCGTAAATACCAGTTATCTTAATTTTGATTTTTCTTCTTTATAAGTACCATTTATCTTAATCTTAAACTTATTTAGTGTGAATTGTGAATAGAATTGTCAAAGATTAAAAATAGTTTATTAATTATTATTATAATTCTATATATACTTTTGTTTTAAATTTTAATTTTAAAATATTTAATTTATAATTTATGTTTCTTATTAATATTTTAAAAATATTATTATCAAATATCTTTAAAAAAAATTATAAATATTTTTTATTTTAAATCAAACATATTAAAATTTTCAACGTTTCCCATAACTATTTTTCTATCCAATAAATCATTTTATTTTAAATCACATATCTTCACACTCACACATAGATATACTAAAATAGAAAATATACCATCCCCTACATTACTATTTTGATTATATATCTATCTCATTTATAAATTGAGATAAAGATAAAAATTCATAGAAACATTCGACTTAAATCACATCTTAAACCATCTGCACAATAGAAGTGTGTTTATAAATTCCATGGAATGTAAGGGATATTACACCATAAAGTTTATTTCTTCAAAATATATATATAAACAGCTTGGAAATTAAGGGATATTACGCACGTTTATTTATTGAAAATATATATTAAATGGCTGTGAAAGTGGGTAATGTTTCCGGATACTTTAAAATATTGTTTTAAAATATATAAATTCTCTCATCAATGTTCGTTCTTTAGATTTATATTTTATGGCCAGAACGAAAATCACTGGTTGGTAAACAATTTCTTGAGACTTATCGTATCATCGATTTTTCGTTTCTTCCCTTAATCATCCTTCAGATAACTGGCACGTTCAGATCAGGCAGATCAAAAGGAGCTGCGTTCCTCTGTAACGCCTCTTGAAGGAACTGTATAACAGGGTGAGCTTCGATGCCCCCAGGTGACAACAAGCGGATATCACTGGCGGGAACAGTGGTAATTTCACCTTTAGATGGGCCGTCATTCCATAAAACCTTGGCACTAACGGTAATTGTATCAGCGCTACTTGTAGTTGTAGATATTTTTTCCATGCTGGTCAACTGCGCTTCCCGGGCGACCTGCAATCAGATGAAATGCCTTACTAGCTGATTGTAACAATAACCTCCACAACTGAGATTAATGAGAATAATCGTGTAACAATACATTAATAAAAAAAACTCTTCCCATTATTTATATGAAATCTAGGGTGATAATTCTGGTTTGCAAGTTTTTGTGATGCTCAGAATTCGAAGAAATAGTTCCCTGAATTATATCCACAGTCAACATTTTTTTTTATCAAATTTTCCTTATCTATATTTTAGTAGAGAGAAAGACTCATCATCCATTTTATTTAAAAAGGCGTAGACCAGACAGAGGAGCCAGTGTGACACGCTGAGCCATATTACTTAGGGGGTGGGATAGAAACCGATGTTGGCGAGAAAGAAAGCTTTCCATCATTAGTTGGAAGGAGCTTAGGAGCCGGAAACACAATTAAGACAGGAAGGAAGAAGCCCCAATAAAACATAAGTGGAAGAGAATATTCTGAAATCTGATAAATAAAAATTGAAAACAAAAAGCAAATTCAATATTTCCAAATCTTTAATCTACTTATAAAATCTTAATCTTAATCTAAATCCAAAGGAGCATCAGCATGTAATTATTTATGCAGAAAATAATGAATGAAGAAAGAATAAACAGCTAAAATATTAGGGAACCTCTTTGATCATTGCATTAAAATAGTGAGCATCGTTGTTGTTGTTTGAGCGGTATGCCGCACATATGATTGAATCGCCTTGCAAGTCCCAGTGCTGCGAATCTTGTAATTTAGTGGACTCGCATCGAAATCTCGCTATCGTTTCCTCGACCTGCTTACTGTCATGCAAATTCACGCTATAAACCTGCCCTCTTCGATGTCCGCTTTCATAATGCACATCAAAGTATGGGGGAAATTCCTTGCGTCCATCAGGGTATCCTATGACTAGTACGATTTCTCCACAGGATCCATCACGGTATCCATACTGAATGGATACTTGATACCATGAATCATCTTCTGGAGATTTAAACTCCAGATTTTGAATACCGCCTTCAACATCGGCCATTACTGGAGTATATGGACATTTTCTATTCGCAGAATGTTATTTAAAGTTTAAACCCGTTGCGTTGATGCCCGGGATGAATGGGTAGCCGAACCGTACGCGATGCCCTTCCACGTTCCAACTTCCTCGCCCGAAAACCATAGTAACCAAATTCTGTCGAATTGGCAGAAAAAAATCGAAAATAAGGCATTTTCGATTGGATTCATAAGTTAATACGCTATTCGTAATTCTCGGCATATTGAGACAGAGTCCAAAAGCTTTCCACGTGGCCCATCAGCTCTGCATACATGAAATTGCATGAGTGTACCGTTTGAATTGCTCTCCATTAATGTATTTAGATTCGGAAGGTTTACAGGGAAAGCCAAGCCTGATTCCAATCAGAATTATAGATTTTCGGTGGTCATTTGTTCTTTAAAAACGCTTTTGGGTCTATGAGATAGCATGATATTTATTTATGAATAGTAAAACTAGTTTATATGGTTCATTTTAATGTAGAATTTTAATGAAAATTCAATATATGGTGTAATTGTATATATGATGAATACAAAAATTTTCACAATAGATTTTTTAAGTAAAATTATGCATTTTTATTTTGGTACTGGACAACAATTTTTAAGATGTGTGTAGTATTTTCAATTATATTTTATATTTCAATTTTTTAAAATATTAAAAAAATAATGTATTTAAATATTTGCAAGAATTTGAATTCCAATTCAAACTAAAATTGGGTAATTATCTTTGGAACCCTAAAAATTTTAAATTAAAAAACAGAAAAGAATAAAGTTCAAATAGGAAAACAGTAGTAATGTAGATATTACCTAGGATTTAAGATCAAAAGGGAAAATAGTTACACTAATTAGACTTTGTTATATTTTGTTATATTTCTTTTTATTGGTTGCGTATATTTTCTTTAATTCATAACTAGGTTTAGAAATATATAGAATTGTAATTATATATATATAAAATGTTC
Organism: Pinus tabuliformis; assembly: GCA_031772625.1. Classification (NCBI taxonomy): domain Eukaryota; kingdom Viridiplantae; phylum Streptophyta; class Pinopsida; order Pinales; family Pinaceae; genus Pinus; species Pinus tabuliformis. The sequence goes on from CM062817.1 coordinate 1,492,073,691, forward strand.
TAGTTTTTTGTTTTTCCAATTAGTTGATAATTTTTTTGAAAAAGAGACTTTAAGGTAAGTCACCACTAGATGGTATATTAGAGCATTATCTAAATATTAAATATTAAATTAAATTGCAAAAAGATATTTTCTTTTCATATTTAATTAAGATGATTTAATAAAATAAATATATAATTAAATATAATATCTTTCTATTAAAAATAATAAAAAATTAAAAAATAATAAAAGTAACAAGTTTACTATATTCAATTTCATATTTCTTAAATTATATATATATGAAATTTAATAATAACACTTTATATTTAAACTAGTAATAATCATAAAAATAATCAATATTTATAAACTTATTTATAATATTTATCTAAAATTTTGTATTTATTGCAATTTGACTCTTAGGTGTGTAGCAAGTGTGGCTAATTATTAGGAAATTGTTAAGCAATGTGATCAAGCCTAAAAAATAAATAGATTAATTAGGGATGGATAAAAATAAAAAAGTTCTTTCCTTTATGCATGGTCATGTGCAATTTATTTTTGAACCTTTACTTGTGCGAAGAAAAATAAAATGTCGTCACTATAATTTTGGCCTCATTTAGTTAATAAGATTTCTAAAGAAGTATGAATTTTAAATATTACCTACAACAATCACAATTTTTATCAAAATGAATTTATAAAGTTTTAAAGATTATAAATTTTAATTATATACTTATTTTCATATATATATATATATATATAAAAGAAATTAATTAGGATTTGAGAAATTAACTAGGTTTTGAAATCTCATCCACTAAAAAAACAAGTAGAACCCAACCATTCAAAGACAGAGCTTTAACGAGGCTTTGAATTCTCATCAATTCTAAACACAAGTGGAAGTCAACCATTAAAAGGTGGAGCACTAAATCTTAATAATTGGATATCCACCTGAATTTTGAATTTAAATGGGAATTCGATGTTTGAATTTTCAATCTAAATTGTAACTAGGGGAGGGATGTTAGTTGTTGGATGCACTCCCAATAGGCCACCTAGTTGCCACATTAGTTTTAAAACACCTGGTTGACTGGGCCTGCCACCTATTGTGGTAGGTGGATAATAAAAATTTACCTCGAAAGGTTCATTCTCCTAAGCAATTTAGAGTTTTTGTCATCCAATGATTAGGGTTGAGTCATTTTTTGTTCAAGGTTGATATGTGGATGTTCTTCTGCCTCGACTGTTGTTCGACCGACCTCCATTTCTTGTTCAACTGCTACTCCATATTTTCCTTTCCATGTATTTGTTCTTGTGAGCACTACTTTGTGGGTTGTTTAGGGTTTAGTTTATTGTTGCACATGGTTTAGCCTCATATGGATGATTTCTATATACCCATGGCATAGTAGTGTTTTGTTAACTTTTTTGTTGTCGACCCTCTACAGGTTTCAGTTAGTTCAATGGTGGATATGGAGGTTTCGTGCTCCAGTGGATTAATATGAAGGTAATTTCGCCACCCCTCCAAGTTTACATAGGAATTCTATTTGTTTACATGTTATTTTAAGGTTTTTTTTACACATTTTGTATTTTTTGTTGCATGTATACTGGGTTTTGGTTACAAGTCATGTATGGCGAGTTGATGTGGTGTTCAACAGTGATGCAAAGATGCGCCTCGGTGGCTTTGTTAATGGTTTTTTGGTAGGGTTTTTAATCCTACCAACTCACTATCTATGTGTTTGTCAACACATTCCATCGATATTCACGATATGTTAGTCCACTCGGTGCTTTCTCTAAATATTCATGGGTTTTTTATAGAAATTCATAGGGTTTTTGTAAATTTTCATAAATTTGTTTGTTATATGCTTCTAAATAAAGGTTTTTGATGATGCTAAATTGTGGGATCTCTGTAAATTTGGTTACGGCACTCGTTTTTGTAAAACTCATATGGTTTTTGTAAATTTGTTCGTTGTTTTCTTGTAAATTATGGCTTTTGATGCTGCTAAATTGTGGGTTCTCTACAAAATTTGTTATGGTGCTACTTATTTTTTAATTCAAAGGGTTTTATAAATTAGTTTGGTATTGCTTGTAAATTAGGGTTTTCCTTGCTTCTAAATTGTGGGTTCTTTGTAAATTTGGTTTAGGGTTAAATTCATAGTGTTGTCTCTCTTGTAAAAAATTCCCCATGCCCTAATTTTATGGTTTGATGAGGTAACAATATTCGTAGTGCATTAATTTAAATATGTCATTCATATTACCCAGCTTCTTCATTTCTTAGTAGATTCTTCCTAAGTGTGCCACAAAGTTTAATTACAGGTTGTATTTTCATTGTGTTTACATCCTTTTATAAACCCATGCTTGGAAAAATTTCCTTGTTCTTCCTACAGAGTAACATTATAATTTTTCTACGCATAAATGGATCTTTGTTTTAATTTTACGTTTTCCATACCAATTCCCCTTATATCATTTTTCAGATGTCTTTCTGCCCATTCCAGCATCTCAACCTTAGCTGACCACCATATCATTGATCATTCTAGAGTCCACATGTTCTCGTTTCATCGCATAGTTGAATAGGATGTTGTTGAAATAAGGAATTACTAAGAGTGTGGGGGGGGGGGGGGGGGAGGTTTGAACCAGTAATAGTGAGGTTCTTAAAACTTTTTATGAATACATCTTTATTTCTTTCCTCTACTCATTGTTACTTATGAGAGCATTGATACATAATACAAATCAACATCAACACAAGACATTCACATGTACGTACAATCCATCACATGAGAAACATACACATATTGACTCCTGTATTTTTACTTGGAAACCCAAATGGACAAAACCACCAATTTTATTATTGTTATGATGTAAATTTAGAACCTAATTAGTTATATCAATTTGATTGTGAGGTACCACTCAAAAGAGGCACTGAACCCCTTAATATACAACCTCTTACGAGTGTAGGCCACCATCTTCTCTAGCCACTATTCTACCATTCATACAATTTTCAAACATAAAACATGGGAAAATACATATACAGAGAACAACCTCTCTCGGCCTGACATGGTAGCACCCTATCTTTTGTTCACTACTGCATATTCTCTTGGCTTTTTGTTCCATAGGATCTCTAGCCCACTCTACCCTAGTCCAACAACTTGGTCTAGTTTGACATTTCTCATGCACTTTGATCTACCCTCTTCATCATATGCAACACTGTTCTATTCCCCCCCATTGCTCAATGGCAATCATAGGCTTTGTGCCGCAATTGCACTCTAGTCAACGTTGTATCTGATGTCTCTTTCAACACCACCTGAGTGTACTTCTATATGACACCTCCATACTATTGTTGCATCTACTGCTTGAGTTTTGTCATTGTATTAAGCATGAGGATGGGCTCCGGAGTGCTTCACCAACTCTAAGTGTGATCCTCCATGCTAATAATTTAATCTGAGTCCACCATTGCACCCTTACCGTAGAATTTGAGCCCCTTTCATCGTAACTTTTCTCCAAAATAATTTACAAAGGAGTTCTAAAGTTTCAACCTCTAAAATACATCCTACATGGCATCGCACAACACTTGGGTGTTCGGTCTTCTCTATGTTGTTAGTTTTTTGGGGTCCTCATGACCGAGTCTCATTCAAAATTTGGGCCCCTTTATCGAATCAAAATATTTCTACAAAACAGTTAGACAGGGCTTATGAAAACTCCAACCTTTGATATGTTGACCCACGAGATGACATCTTGTTGTCATCATCACTGCATGTGGCACCTCCTTAGTGGTGAAACATGTCACCCAAATTTACCCCATCAAGCCACCACAAATATTGAATCAAACTTCCATGTGTCCACCGTCTAACCACATCACACTAATGTCATCTACTATGTTAGCTCCTTAGGGCCAATCACCTATTTCCATGTGTCCAATTGGAGGAGAGATAAAGAGTCCATCAATTCTTGGTTTTTCAATGACTTCCATTGTATTCCTTATCCTTGTTAAACCTCGACACTTCCAAAAAATTGCAATTTATAAGGACTTACAATCTTATAAGGTGCTGATGGACTCGCTCTTCCGAGGTTCCAATATCAGGTCTCGATGTGCTCTGTCCTTCAATGCTTCGATGGCCTCTAATTTTTGATATTCTGATATTCCCTTTGTTATGAGGTCCTAATATTTGGTCCCGATATCAGATCAAATATTTTTCTCAAAATAATTATAAGGGACTCCAACATCTTATATTTTATCCTCTCAATGTCTCGATTTGTTCTCTTGCTCTCATATTATGACCTTCTTAGGTCTAACTTGGGCATTTAATAACTATTGATCCACAAGGCTAGTCCGATTGACACCAATGCCAGCATAGCAAATGCCACAAGTTATTGAGGCAATGTCAACTATCCAACAATATCCCCCTTTTGCATTGATGGTTCTTTTGGGGTTTCTACATCTAGACGCCAACATACATCGGATGTCCCTACATCATAAGTTTCTTCAAATTTCATTTAAAGTTGATTTCTAAAATCCTAGGTGCTAGCCTCACTCTAATACCTTATTTCTGTTAGATCCCTTTATTGTGCACCAACGCATCGAAGCCCCTTTCATCGTAACTTCTCTCTAAAATAATTAGCAGAGGAGTTCTGAAGTTTCAACCTCTGAAATTCTTCACACGTGGCATCGCACAACACTTGGGTCCTCGGTCTTTTGTATGCTCTTTCACCTTTGGGTCCTCAAAACCGAGTGCCTCCAAATTGGTGCCCCTTTATCGGATCAAAACTTTTCTATAAAAAATTAGACAAGAGTTATGAAGAGAGAGCAAGGGTCCATCGGTTCTAAGTTTTTCAATGATTTCCTTTGTATTCCTTGTCCTTTTCAAACCTCAACACTTTCAAAAAATTGCAATTTATAAGGACTTATGATGTTCTGAGGTTCAGAAGGACTCGATCTTCTGAGGTTTTAATAATAGTTCCTGATGTGCTCTGACCTTCGATGTTCGAGTGGCCTCCAACTTACGATATTCTAATATGCCCTCTGCTACAAGATTTGAATATTGGGTCTTGATGTGCTCCGACCTCTAATAATAGATCAAAGGCTTTTATCAAAAGAATTATAATGGAGTCGAACCTCCTATATTTTATCCTCTTGAGGTCTCGATTTGTTAGATTGCTCGGATATTACGACCTCGTTAGGTCTAACTTTGGTAGTCAATAACTTTTGATCCACGAGGCCATTTTCTGACTTCACCACACCTTTGGAAATATATTTTATTTCACTTTCGAGTGGAGAATGTCCGATATAGGATTTGAGCCAATATTCTTCCTTAGAAATGGTTGTGAACTCTCTACCTCAATGCTAGTCCGATAAACATCAATGCCAACATACCAAATGCCACAATCCATCAAGACAATGTTAATTGTCCAACAATATCCCCCTTTTGCATTGATGGCAACAATGTAAGATCCCCATAAAATCAGGCATGGTAGTCCTCATTGTTGTTGTTATCCATGGCAATCTACTACCCCTTCTTCATCAATGGAAAAGGATGCACTTGAATACTCCCCCTAAACCATTGCAGCCTACTCTTCAATTGATCTTGTATGTTGAGTAGCTTCCAACACACACTATAGTTGATTAATTTTGGATGAGGAGTCATAACCCATATCTACTGCCTAAAATAGTCAAAGTGTTCTATTTTCAATGGATTAGTAAAGATATATGCAAGTTTGTATTTAGTGGCCACATATTCAAGACTAACAACATTGGTTGCAACTTGTTCTCGTAAGAAATGGAAGTTGATGGGGATGTGATTGTCGTTAGAATGCATGACATGATTCTTAGAGATACTAATGGGACTTGTATTATCAAATATGGTTGGAATAGGATCAGTCAAATCTACCTTAATATCCTTTAAGGTCTGCTTCATCCAGATAATTTGCAAGCAACAAATGGCAGTTGCAATATACTTTACTTTAGCAATTGATAAAGAAATGGAAGCATTTTTCTTGCTAACCAATGAGCCTAAGAACTTTCCCAAAAGGACTATTGAACCTAAGGTGCTCTTCCTGCAATCAATATTTCATGCCCAATTAGCATCAGTGTAAGTCTTCAACTTAAACTCTCTGCTTTTACCATACCACATTCCATAATTGGCTATCCCTTGAATGTATTTGAGAAACCTTTTGACAATGATGAGATGACTTTCATGAGGGAAAGCTTTGAAATCTGGCCACAAGACCCACTACTTGCATGATGTCTAGCTGTGAAGCCATGAGATATAGCAAGCTTCTTATCATGGATATGTATCCAGTCTAATTTAATAGCAGTGTCTCACCTTCTTTGAATAATTTGAAGCCTATAACCATAGGTGTTCCAGTTGACTTGCAATATTCCAAACCAAACTTCTTCATAGTTTCTAGTAGGTACTTGGATTGGGAGATAAACACTCAATTTTGAGACAAAGAAATTTTAAATTCCAATAATAAAGACAAGTCTTTCACAATGGACATCTCGAAATCTGTCTGCATATAGTTTGTGAATTGATGTCCTAATTCTTACAAGTCGTTTCCGAATATTATGTGGTCCTCATATACTACTACAACCAGAAGATGATCACCTCTATTATTTATGTATAACGTTTTATCTACAGTACCTTTCTTAAAGGCGTGCTGTTGAAGGTATGATTCCACTCTTAAATACTAAGCTCTTGGAGCCTGTTTGAGTCCATATAAGTCCTTTTTTAGTTATCACACAAACTCTTTATCTTTAGTGAGCGTGAATCCTTATGGCTACTTAATATAAACCTTTTCTTCGAGATATCCATTGAGAAAGGTAGACTTCAAATCCATTTGATATACCTTGATATTTTTATGACTGGAAAAGGAATGAAACATTCTAATATCTTCTTTTCTCGCTAATGGTGCAAAGGTTTCCTCGAAATCTACCCCCTCTATTTGGGCATACCTTTTGCAGGCCAAATGCACCTTGATCCTAATTACTTGACCCTGCTCATTTAGCTTGTTTTTTAAAACCCATTTTGATCCGATGGAATTTTTCTCTTTGCATCTTGGAACAAGTTCTCGACTGTCATTTTTCTTAATTTGATTAAGGTCTTCATTAATAACGCTCACCCAGAACTTGTCCTCACTTTCCTAGATGATATTTTTAGGCTTAATCTAAGGCAATAGGGAAATATTTGCATAGCTTAAACTACTGAAAAGTTTCCCCTTGGTCTTGGAGTTTTTGGCTCTTGGTGTTTTTGGCCTTGGAGTTGTGCTCATTTCCACATCTTCATTATATGGATTCTTTTCATCTTGATCTCAGGGCCTTATGTCTTAACTTTCCTCTCCATCTAAGTTCATGTTTCCTTTGGAGGACTTATATTGTGAAGCTATTTCATCTACTACTACATCAATGCAATCCTCAACCCTCTTTTTATGTTTTTTGTAACACTTGTAACCTTTACTTTGAGGAGAGTACCCAAGTAATAAACCCTCATCAACGCGTGAATCAAAATTTTGATGATTTTTATCATTCCTTCTGATAAATAATTTTCTCCCGAACACCTTGAAGTGTTTAACTGATGTAGGTCTTCCCTTCCATAAATCATAGGGATTTTTATCACTATTAGGCCTTAGTCATGTTCTATTTTATAGGTACACTATTTCTTGTGTTACTTCTCCCCACAAGATGTTGGATACATTTTCCTCATCCATCATAGCTCCAGCCATTTCCTAGGTTGTTCTATTCTTTCTCTCAACTACTCCATTTCATTTTGGAATTTTAGTCACAAAATATTTCCTCCTAATGCCGTGCTCTTCACATAATTATTCAACCTCTCTTGAAGTGTAATCTCCTCCTCTTTCTCACCTTAAGCATTTGATCTTTAAATATTTCTCATTTTCTACTTCAGCTTTAAATTTTTTCATATGCTTAAATGTTTCTAGTTTTTCTTTTAAGCACATGATCCAAGTGGCCCTAGTAAAAGCATCAATGAGAAACATAATGTAACTTTACCCTCTTGGTATTTTTTCTCTAGTTGGGCTGGAAATATCTATATCAATTATCTTTAGTGGTCTATATGAAGATAACTCTTTTGACATAAATGAGCCCTAGTTTTCCTACAAAATTGACATGACTTATAAATTGAATTATCAAGCCTTGATAGTCTTGGAAAACCTCTCACCCCTCCCATCTTGCTGACTCTAATCAAACTATCAAATTTTATATGACTATGTCTCTTGTCCCACAACCATGCTACATTCGTTTTTCTTCAATAGAATTTTACCATAGAGTCATCAAAAAAATATACATTGTTGTGAGTTTTGATTTATTTTCCCACTAGATTTCCATCTTTCTCATTTAAGATCTCACAGTCCTTGGATCAAAATATCACATCATATCCATGATCACACATATGGATTACACTAAACAAGTTTTTCTTGAGACCTTCCACGTACAACACATTTTCAGCTTTCATCTTTTAATCCCAATTGACTATGCCTTTACTATCCACATATCATCTATTCTATTTATTATGTGTAGATAGAGCAAGTCCACATTGCATGCTCTTTTTAGTTTTTTGTTTCTAATTATCCTTATCCTTTTGAGAAGTTGGCTGCCAAATATTCTGGGACTTAGATAATTACTAGAACCTGGTTTTTCACTCACTTGCCTTGTGCTCAAAATTATTATATTTAAAAATTCAACATCACTTAACAGGGCAGAGAAGGCATTTCAATATCTGAGAGGAGAGTTTTGAGATCTAAAATTCTTATACTTATTATATCTAGTATTTTCATCTCTTTCAACTTTGATCCTTCTATAATAAACAACCTTATGTCCAAATATGTGACACATATTAGAATAACCATAAAATAAATAAGTGTACCTATTGTTGGAAGGTTTATGAGTTTTTGCATGTGGGTACCTCTGTTGTAGAGTTGATTGATTCATTCTCTATTTGTGTGGCTCCTTGGGCTGGATGGAGTTATTATTCCAGTGATGATCTCTTATTTTCCTTGCTTCCCTTTTATCATCATTGATTCTTTCTTGAAGCTTGTTTGCATAGCTCTGTTGTTCCTCAAATCATTTGGACTGAAGTTTATCTTTCCCATAGAAGATTGATGTGTTCTTGAGTATCCCACACCTGTTTTGTTCCCTGAAGACCTTTTCCTGTTTAGAATCTAATCTAGCTTTCTTGTGCCTTCTACAAATTTTTCATTTAAAACTTTCTCGGTCTCCACTCTCTCAAGATCCTTTCTCAGGGAGACGACCTTTGCCTAACCATTTTCTTCCCATTCATGGATAAAATCATGAATAACTTCTTGCTGTCACTTTTCTTCTTCTAATTTGACTTTCAAGGACATAATTTCATCTTGACATTTTTTTGTGATTATTTCCTTCTGCACCTTGAACAAATCGTATTTTAATGGTTGATCTCTTCTTCTAGTGTCTCACATGTTCCATGTTTTTCTTTTAGTATAAGGGCTACATTGTCGTTTCTTTTAATGGCTTCTTCAAGTTTTTATTTTTTATAAACAAAATCTTCATTTTCTAATTTGTATATACCTTCTTCAGCACGCTGCAATTTTTCTTTTAGTTTTCTATTTTTTTTCCTTACCTTCTTTAAATCATCAAGAGAACTCATGAGTCACCCTTTAAAGTCCATTATTCCTACTTCATCTTCTTCCTCTTCAGAATTAGTAATATTCTATTTTTGGAGTCTGCTCCAAATGCCATAAGTACTTATCTAAATAATCTTCTAAAGAGTTTTCATTGTCTCACTGTAGTGTTTAACTACCTTCTTTTGAGTAGAGGCTCTTTTTCTTATATAATTTATTCCTCTTATGTTTTTGATATTTTTTTCCTCAATTTTTTATCATATTCGTTTTCAACACTTTCTTTATAATGACACTTGAATGAGAAATGTCCAACTCTCCCATAGTCAAACTATTTAAATGGAAACTTCCCTTTATATTTTCTGGAGTCGTGCTTCAATTTTCTAGAAAATTGAGCCAACTCTTGATCAGATTCATGGCTAGAGAAGTCTTGATGATATTTTACTCCTTGGCCTTCTTGGACACTTTCAATATTTCCTCCTTGGGTTCAAAATTCTCTCTTTCTACTCTCATCTCATAAGATATAAGAGTACCAAGCAACTTTTCGATCCTTAGATCCTTTAAATTAGTCATTTCTTCAATAGCTAACTTTCACATTAAATCTCATGGGTAGGGATCTTAAGACTTTTTTAACAGTCATATATTCCTTGACTTCTTCACCAATTCCTCTTATCATATTGTTTACTTCATCAAATTTAAGGAAGTGTTCTACTGTTATTTCTTCTTCACTCACTTTTAAACTTTCAATCCTCATTCTAAAAGTTTTAAGTTTGGCATGCTTAAATTTATCATCTCCTTCATGAATCTAATTGAGCTTCACCTACACTTCCCTGGTAGACTTACAGTGAATAATCTTTACAAGTTCGGATTGACTAAGGCCAAAGAGAATGACATTCTTGGATTTAGCATTATATACATAAAAATAATTTACCATCTCCATCAATGGGAGGGACATCAGGAACATAATAATCTATTAGTACAGAGCTCCAAACATCTACTCCTAGGGACATAAGATAGGATTCCATTGTAATTTTCCAAAAGGCATAGTTTGTCCCATCAAAGATGAGTATCTTCCTTGAGTAAGCATCTTGACTCTCTTCAATAGACATAATTCCCTATGGATCTACCTAACAGTGGTTAAATTGTTCCTAAAGGAACTTGGATATTATACCAATTGTTGAAATAACAAATTACTCGGGGGAGGGTTTGAATTAGTAATAATGAGATTCTTAAAAAAAATTATGAATACGTATTTATGTTTTTCCTGTATTGTTTGTTTATGAGACCATTCATACATAATATAAATGAATAGCAAGATAAGACACTCACAAGTACATACAATCCATCACATCAGTAGCATACACATATTGACTCTCGCATGTTTATGTGGAAACCCAAAGGAAGTAACCACCAATCTATTTGTTATTATGATGTACATTAATCACCTACTTAATTACATCAATTTGTTTGTGAGCATCCACTCACAAGAGGCACTAACCCCCTTAAGATAGCAAGCACCTACTTTCCAAGAGGCTCAAACCTCTTATGAATGTAGGCCACCACCTTCTTTAGCCATTTTTCTACCTTTCATACAATTTTCAAACTAAAAATAATGGAAAATACATATATAGTGAAATACCAATATGGTTCAATAAAGAAGCATACTTCCACTCTTGGTCCTCTAATATTCCATAGGCTCTCTCGGCCTCACACAACAACACCATATCCTCTGCATAGTACTACATATACTATGTGCTCATCCTTTTGTTCTACAGTTTCTCTGTGACACTCTACTTCATTCCAACAATTTGGTCCAACTTCACAACTCTCATGCAATCTGCTCTATTATCTTTAGCACATATAACATTTTTTTCTTCCCCCCTTTTTTCAATGGAAATCACAAGTTTTTTTCCACTGCTCCACTCTACTCATTGTTGTCTGTGTTGTTATTTCCACACTACCCGAGTGTACATATGTATGACACCTCCATACTATTGTTGTGTCTACTGCTTGAGTTATGTGGTCATATAAACATGAATATGGGCTCTTGAGAACTTCAGCAACTCTCTGTGTGATCCTCCATGCTGATATATTAATATCAGTCCACCTGTGCACATTGTCAAGACTCCCCATGCCTATTAAATTGATCACAGAGCTCAAAATGTACTCCAACATGGCTCTGTTCTTCCGTTAATTCGTTGAAGTGTGGAAACAAGATCATAGATCCCTTACTTTTTCTTGATACATACTAAATTATCTATTTTTGCATGTCATGATCCTCCTTGCCTTGACCCAGCTATATTTGACAGTGGCCATTCACTCCATTAGCCAAATCCTTTTGTTTTCATTTGCTCTCTAGTTGTCGATCCATTCATCCTTTAACACTTTGTACTATTTTATCATATCCATAACTCATTGTAACTTATATTAAAATAACGTGACGAAATCACATAATTTTGATTCATTTAGCCCCTTGGTGCTTAGCCCCCTTATTGTTCCTTTCTCATATGATCTCTTCCTAATACCGCTAGCTTAGTGCTTGGGTGATAGGGTATTTATGCTACTATTGGGGGACTATCTCCCTTTGTATAGCTCTTTACCTTATTTATTTTTGGGTTTCTACATCCAGGCACAAACATACATCAAAACTACCTACATCGTTACTTTATTCAAAGTTCATATAAGGTGAAGTTTTGAAATCCCAGACCACTGATCTTATCCATAGTACTTAGGTGCTAGTCTTGTTCTAAAACAATGTTTCTATTAGTCCCCTTGACCACACGCCAACACATCGGATCCCCTTTCATCATAAATTTTCTCCAAAAAAAATTATGGACGAGTTTCAAACCAACCTCTGAAATAATTCCCACATGGCATCAGACAACACTTGGGTGCTCTGTCTTCTCTATGCCCTTGAGTCTTTGGGTCCTCATGACCGAGTGTCATTCCACATTTTCCAAGAACCTTTATCGAATCATAACTTTTCTATAAAACAATTAGATAAGAGTTACAAAAACTCGAACCTCTAATATGTCGACCTCTGAGATGAAATCACATTATCGTCATCACTCCACGTGGTGCCTCCTTAGTGGTGATACGTGTCAACCAGATTTTCTCCGTTAGGCCCCCGAAAATGCTAAATCAAACTACCACGTGTCCACCATACATCCATGTCATGTTGATGCCATCTTCTATGTTAGTTCCTCAAGGCCAATAACCTATTTCCATGGGCCCAATTGGGGGGGAGAGAAAGGGTCCATGAGTTCTTGGTTTTTCAACGAGTTCCTTTGTATTTCTTCTCCTTTAAAAACCTCAACACTTTCAAAGAATTTCAATTTACAAGAAATTACAAGGTTTCAAGGTTTTGATGGCCTCGATTTTCTGAGGTTCTAATATGAGGTCTCGATGCGGTCTAACCTCTGATGTTCCGATGGCCTCTAGCTTTTGATATTCTGATATGCCCTCTGCTATGAGGTTCTAATATCAAATCTCAATGTGCTTCTACCTCCGATATCATATCAGAACTTTTTTTCAAAAGGATTATAAGGGACTCGAACCTTCAATATTCTACCTTCCTGAGGTCTGGATCTACCAAGCTACTCTAATATTACGACCTGCTTAGGAATAAATTTGGAAGTCAATAAATTTCATCCACGAGGCCATTTTTTGACTTCAACACCACATTGGAAAGCTATTCTAGAGCACTTTCAAGTGGAGAAGGTATGATTTAGGCTCTGATCCCATATGCTACCTAAGAAATGGTTGAAAAGTCTCTACCTAAATTCTTGTCTAGTTGACATCAATGCGAACATACCAAATGTGACAATCCATCCAAAAAATGCCAAGTGTTCAATAGATGTTTGTGCAATGTAGGCACTCGTGTACTAGCTAGGTGGCACATTGCCATTATTTTTATATTTGTGTCTTCATATTCTTTACATATCCTTTGTATATTTATCTGGAATCTGCATGGGGTATGCTACATGGAGATGTAACTATGTTTGTGCTTGGACTGTAAAAAAATTGGTGCAACAATCAAAGCGAAATCAATGAGAGGAGATCAGGCTGTAAATTTTTGTTGTCAATCATTATATGAGTCCCAATTAAAAATATAAACACCAAACTACAATGTTATTAGTTAATGGTAGGATTTTGTTCTCAAATTGAGTTTTTTTGTTAGGAGAGCTAATAATATTTAGTGTGGTGTATTTACTCGATTCAAAAACCTTAGAATATCTTATACGATGTAGTTTTGAAAAATAAATTTTATATTAACACAAATTCCAATTATTTTTTTTTGTTGTTTAAAATAGAACGTGATTCAGAATATTTTTACCCTTCATTTGCCTATTGCTTACTCAATATACATTTTCTTTCCTATCCCATAATTTTTAGAATTGTAAGGTATTTCAGAGATTCCTACAACCCTTGAAATTGTTTCCTTCAACTTGATATTTTGTCTTTAGTCTTCTGCATGGTAGTTCTTTTGCCTATAAGAATATCCATGATTGAAGTGAGGCTTCATACGAGTTGGTTGTATCTCATTTGTAGGGTATTCATTTTAATCTGCAGTTAATTGATTTTTTCAAGAATTTCCATATGTTTCTCTTCAAAATTCCTTAGTCATCCTTACAATTTCTTTTCTTTGAGTAATTATATTCAGAGTTCAACATGTGTCACTATTGGCATAGAAATTTTGATACCTTTTCTTTTACTTTCCTATCACAGTTGTCAAACCAGGAGGTAGCTCCACAAAACGAATTGTGTCCTTGAATTAACATTGGTCATAGATATATACAATAAGGGAGAGACTCTTGGGCTTCACCTCCCCGTCTCTCTTCATATTCTTATTCTCTATTATTTACTATTTACATTATTTACATATATTCACCAAATTCCAATGATTATGTTTCAACATTCTCCCCCTTGATTTTAAGGGATGTTGGTGAGTGCAAGCATTGTTATGAACCATTCAAAATTTCCTCTTTATGGATGAAACGTAGCTCTCATTGGTCCCTATCATCAAAAGATCATCTACATATACCACAAGATATATAAGCTTTTTTTAACTTTCTTAACAATCAATGTTTCTTCACTAAGATCATAATGTTTGAAGTCTAGTTTCAGAAGATGCTTAGTTGAATTTTCATACTAGGCTCACAGTGCTTGCTTGAGGCCATAAAAGGATTTCACAAGCTTGCATACTTTGTGTTATTGGTCCTTCACAACAAATCCTTCTAGATGGGACATAAAACATTCTCTTTTAGATATCCATTCAAGAAAGTAGTGTTTACATCCATTTGATGGACTTTCCAGCTATTCAGAGCTACCAAGGCAAACAGTGTCTGAATGGTAGCCCATTTTGAATGGGGGGAAAGGCCTCCTCATAGTCAATCGATTCCTTCTATGCAAAACCTTTTGCCGCAAGTTTGGCTTTGTGATTGTCAAGTGAACCATCAACTTTATACTTGTTCTTGTTGACCCACTTGCAACCAAATGGTTTGGTTCCCAATGGACGATCAACCAACTTCCAAGTGCCATTATTTATCAACACATCATACTCCTTTTTCATTGCTTATTTCCATTAATAATGAGAAGTAGTTTCTTTGAAGGAAGTTGGTTCAAAATTTGTTGACAAATTCAATTCACAATCCTAAGAAACATCCATATCAACAAGTGAATCAGAATCATCTACATCACCTCCATTTTTCTGGGTTATATTTCATGTTCATGTCTTTCCAACCTCATCAGGATGAATACTTTCAAGTGTCTTTGTAAACCATTTTGGAGGACCTTTATGAGATGGCCCAGGTCATTGAGTGGATTGATTTGGGACTGAATCAACATTGAGCCTCCCAATTCTATTAATCACATCACTCAAAGTATCATCAATGGTTTGAGCTTCATCTAGGGTAGAGACTGCTTTAGAAGAAGATTCCATATATTGATCCAGTATAGGAATCCCCCCTTCAAGATGTGGAATCTGATTATAAAATTACTAAAAGGATTTTTCATGTCTCAATCCATCCAAGCGATCAAGTTGTCGATCAAGAACATTATCATCATTGGAGGATTCAAGAATATTACATCTCTAGATACAACAAACTTCTTATTAAATTCATCATAGAGATAGTGTGCTTTGAATGTATTTGAATACCCCAAGAAGATACACTTACGACTCCTTGCGCCAACTGTTTTTCTATGTTCTTTTGGTATTAAGACATAACAAGTGGAACAAAAGACCCTAAGATTCTTTACTGAAGGAATGTGGCCATACCACATCTCATAAGGAGTATTTTTTATCATAGCATTAGATGGACATATATTCTTTACATGCACAGCACATAGAACTGCATAAACATAAAACATAAATTTTACATTCTTGAAAACATAATGGAACATACCATATTTAAGATTGTCTTGTTCATTCTTTCAGCTGCTCCATTCTGTTAGGGATTATAAGGCACATCTATTTGATGTTTGATCCCATGCTAGTGAAGGTAGTTTTCAAATTCATTTTAAGTGTATGATTTTCCATTATAAGTGTGAGTCTAGCCAATATGAGATTGTTCATCATTTTCAATCCAGGTATGAAAGTTCTTGAATGTTTGAAAAGCATCCGATTTGTTATTAAATAAATTAACCAACACATTCTAGTGTAGTCATAAATAAATGTCATCGTATGTTTATTTCCATTTGCAGAATGAACAAGGATTGGACCAAATAAATCTGAATGAATGAGTTTAGGTTTTCTATGCTCATTGGATGCGAATCGTGAAAATATTGTTTTCTATGTTCTCCTAGAATACAAGCATCACATTACTTATGTTTCGTAGGAATTGTAGGCAAGCCAGTAACACCGCTTTTATCCAAGATACAAAGGTTTTCATAATTCAAGTGCCCAAACCTATAATTCCTTAAAATACTTGATGGAAATATACCTTCATCATAATGACAACTATATGATAAGTTTTGTGCACAAACATAGGTACCTTGTAGTTTCAGAAATCTTTCTTCTTCTATACCCTTCATGAAAAGTGAGTGATATGATGATTTTATCTACTCAACCTTGCCATCAAACATATGAATCGAGTGTGCTTGCTAGCGGACGTGGAAGTAGGACAACAAGTTTCTCCTCAGCTCCAGGATATATAAAACATTGTGTAGAAGAAATTCTAGAAGACCAGACAATTTGAGCCTTATTGTGTGAAGCCCTGATGGCTCGATTTTTGATTTGTCTGCAAAGTATACTACTCCATCAACATTGTCAGTAAATTCTTTCAAAAAACCTCTTCCAAAATTCATGTGGTAAGTTGTCCCTAAATCAAGCAACCAATGATTTTTCCAAGAAGTAAGCAAAATAATAAATAATTCTTCAGTTACTCCCATATTACAATTTTCCATGATATAATGAGTAGATTCAAGTGCTTTACCTTTGTCTTTGTCATTGGTTTTACCTTGGGCTTGATTCCTTTCCTGCTGAATTATGTTCCAAGGCAACTTACATGTCGATGCATTATGTCCATCTCTATTGCAATGTATACAATGATGATAAGGCTTTTTTCCTTGATAGTGTCTACTTCCCTGCCTCTAAAATTTCTTCTTCCTCTTCATATTCAACCACCTCTTCCTCTAAAAGAATCTTGACCATGATTCTTATCTCTATGTGCAAGACACATTGCTCCTTTAGAAGACTGAGGAGTTTTCTTCTTCCTAAAAGCTTTCTCTCTCTTAGTAAACTTCTTCATAAGGGATTCAAAGGTAATCTCCTTGAGGTTTCCACTTGCTTGCAATGACTCAAGATAATTTGAATAAGTGGGATATAGTGCCTTCAAAAAATCTATGAGAGGAATGTCTAGTTGAACATCAATGGTCTTTATATCATGCATAATAGATCTTACTTTTGATGCCAAAGCAAGATGATCATCATTTTTCAATTCAAGACTAAACAATTTAATCATCAATTGGACAACTTCAAGTTTAGAGTGTGAGTCATAGAGTTCCTTCAACTTATGTAAGTCTTCAAAAGAATTTGAAAATGGTGAAATATTGTTACTCACATCTTCATTGACAGATGCTGCAACCAAGGCATAGGCCTTACTATTCTTGTTTTCAAAAATGGTGATCTCCTTATCTGAGGTGTGATTTGTGGGCTTATTATCTCCTTCTTCGACACAAACTCCTCTCCATAACTCATTGAAAATGAGAGTTTGTTTTATCTTCCTTGACGATTCACGATAGTTCACTTTTCCCGAGAGAACTACTGTAATAATAGATATTAGTGAATGGATTTTAAATGTGTGTACTGTAAAAAATGTACTTATGTTGCAAATATATTGTAAGAAATTGCAGTTATGGTGGTAATATGTGCAAAAAATGAACTTTTATATATGAAAACAAAGATATTATTTGGGGGAAGTGGTATATTGGGGAGAGTATATATTGTGGAGGGAGTGTTTTAGGAAGGGTGTATATGGGGGTGGGATTATATAGGCAGAGGGGCATATATATATATATATATATATATATATATATATATATATATATATATATATATATATATATATATATATAACCAGAGGCAGAATATCAACTGTGCAGAGGTATTAATTGTGATACCAATTGTTTGGAGGTATTCCATAACGGGTTCAACGTATGACCAAGAATCGGGAGGAGGCCTGGAGGCATGATATTAACTATGCAGTATTGGAGAAGGAAGTTTGGATCTCCATGGAGGTAGTAGTGTTCAACGTTCAAAGTAATTATGTAGTAAGAGGAGGAGGTAGGTGGGTGGTATGAGGAGTTGATCCATTCAACAATGGTCCATGTGTATTCAATGATGGCAGTGTTCACTGTGTACAAGAAGGGGATAATGAGTTTGAAATAGGAAAAATGGGAGTGAAAATTGGGATAACGCTGAGGTTTTATGGTGACAAAATGGTTCATGTGATTAAAAAACATTGAGAGCATTAGAAGGAAGAAGTCATACTCAGAAGGACAACATATGTAGTGGGTTCACATCAGAATTCCCTTCGCATATTTGAAGTAATAATTAATAGATTTATCAGAGGATACCTACATGGAGGCAACAAGTCAGAGACCCACAAGGTAGTAAAGGTGAATATAGTCAGTGGCAACCACATTGAAAAACATTAGCCACATTCACACCACTATGTTGCACCACTTAAACGCCATTGCACCTCCATCTTCAATGCACTAGGCCTAACACATCCAAGCAACACACCATTTGACGCAACAGTGTGATCCATTCTTCACAGGAGGAAAATAAATGTCTCAATACAAAAAATTGACCCTTCAGTAGCCTTGACCAGTGCATTCAATAATGCACAAAATCTTGCATGGATAAGACAAAGAAATCTTGAATGGATACCATTACACTGGCAATGAGAGCAGAACAAAATATTAAAAAATGCAGTGGGTGTGTCTTGAACGTATTGAAAGGCAGAGTATGAGAAACCACCAAGGAAAAGCAGGTGTGTTGGATGTATATGAGGTGATAGTTTAGAAAACTATACAAAACAAGAGGGAGTTATAAATGCAGGAAAGCTAAAAAAATGGAGTTGGATTTGATACCATGTCAGGCGAGGAGGTAGCTCAAAATGAATTGTGTCTTTGCATTAATATTTCTCATAGATATATATAATTAGGGAGAGACTCTTGGGCTTCATGTCCCAGTGTCTCTTCATATTCCTATTCTCCATTATTTACTATAATTTACATTATTCACATATATTCACCCAATCCCAATGATTAGGTTTCAATAATAGTAAATGGAGATAGAAAGGTTTTGATACTTTTACTTTTATTTTTATGCATATATCACAATAAACGAGGTTTAAAAATTTCTGTAATTTGAGTAATTCTATTTAGAGTTCAGCATGTGTCATTGTTGGTAATTAATGATTTGATAATTTTTCATTTACTTTCCTATCACATTAAATGGGGATAGAGAGGTTTTGATCATTTTACTTTTATTTTTACAAAAGTATCACAGTAAATGAGGTTTGATATGCGGTTTGGTACTTTTACTGTTTACTATTTTATGGAATTTACATATTATAAGAAGTGACTTGTTCAATATTTCATTATTCACTCATTTTTAATTTAATTAACTTAGGTATAATGTGTAGAGCCATAACAAAAAATCCCATTTGCATTCTCAAGTAATATTTTTCCATTATAATAGACTATTAATGTTCCTTCTAGAATGGATTTTGGTTACAATGTCACAAACAACATGGAATAAAATGATCTAGGCTATATGTAAAAATATGTGTGTTACAATAAAAAGAGTAAATCCATCCAGAATCCAAATCGTAATGTGGTTACAACAAAAAATATATAACACCCTTATTCTTGATGGCCTCGAGAATCTTCAGTACCCATACTTGTTTAGTTTCCTGCTTGAGCCAAGTATGTTGGCCTACCTAATAATGTTGGATTAGGATATGTTGGGTTTCTGCGATATGATTGAGTCCAATACCTCACATACCTCACACTTGTGCTACTAACCTTTGCATTAAATGGAGGTGTCTGATGAGCATACATAGAATTGACTCTTGCACTGGTAGTAATAAAGCAAGTCGGTAAACCACCATTTTGATCTAAGTGAAGGAATTGAATTTTTATGAGGTCTTGGAATAATGGTGTATTATATGCAATATGGCCCAATTTGTTTGACATCATCCTGGTTTTATTAATTGTGCTTGCGTCATTATCAACCATATTGGTCACCCATTGTTCCTTTCCAAGAATTTTTTGAGCCTCTCTTACTTCATTATCCTCTATTACCATTTTTTATGGTCCTTCTCTTTCCTTAGTTTCTCTCTTTCAATCCTTTCCTCTTCTCAATATTGTGTTGCAACAATCCTTCTTGCCTTCTTCTCCTTGGCTAAATCCTCACTTTTTTATTTTAATTCCTAAATTTCAAATTTATTTTTTAAGACTCAACTAATAGTGTTATGTAGTCTTCTGAGGTCAGTAATTATGAAATTTGGACCAAACGAAGACTACCTAGTGTTCCTTTCTTTCTTTTCATTGACACTTTATCTACTAGTAGCTTTAGGAACTCACCAAGTAACTTATCCTTCCCTACCACCTGCATTTCATTGCTTGACACTTGCCTTTTAATATGTAGGACAACCGATTGAATTATATTTTTCTCTTCATCTGATGCCTTATTATATGAATTATCTTTTTCCATTTGATATATCTTCCATAAAAAAATGAACAATTTAATTCTTCAATCATGTTGGTTGTGAAGGTTTGTTCATGTTTTGTTCATTGGCTCTTGAGACACTATGTTTGTTCAAATCAATTACGGCTTCTGCCAGACATGGTGGTGGAGTTACCTGGCTTGGAAATGTCAATTGGTCATTGTTGTTTCCTAGTGCAATATTACTAATGTCATTTTCAACTACATTGTCATTTTCAGTTGCATGTTCAACAAATTCATTAATAATGTCAGTGGCAGAAGTTCCATGTGCTTCAGTTGGTAGAATGACCTTCATGTTATTATCAATAAGTTCAAGATTATATTTTGTTTCACTTACATGTTCATTGCCATTGAAATCCATGAGACATTTCTCCTCTAGAAATGCGCGTTTGAAAACTTCAAGCCTCAAGCCTTAAGCTTAAATCTTTGAACACCTAAACATTGAAATCTCCCATTTTTTCTGCTACCAAAACTATGCATTGGGAAAATCCAAGCCCCAAGCCTTAACCTTGAACTCTTGAACCCCTCAATTGCACAATTCTTTGACCATGGCCATCCTAAAAGACGCATTGCACAATCCCAATCCTTAGTCCTGAAACTACGTAATCCCTCAGTCAATCACTCAATTAGTCAATTGGTTCCAACCCGAAGAAGTGATTTCATGAAACATTTTAGATTAATATTTTTCAGACTAATCTCACCTTGTCATGATTTGTTTTTAGTTTTAGGTACTTTATCTTATCATGACAGGATGATGGTGAAGGAAGTGGAGAAGGAGACCATGGTATAAGAAACCCATGGAGATTAAAAGATGTTATTATCATCAGGAAAGAAGACAAAGGGACACAAGATTGTGACAACAGTTGGAAATCAAGATCACATTGAAGACTCCCTAACTTCAAGCCTTATGGAGGCGGAAGAAGAAGAACATGTTCAATCTTTCAAGAGACATTAAGAAAACAATAGAAAATAATGACTTGATCATTCTGTATCATCTTGCAGTCCATGCCATCATTTTCATGTCATGTCCTATCATGATTCATCATTTTCTACATTGTTTGTGGACTATGTAAATTCAATATTGGAGAAATGTAATGTAAAGTGGAATTCCAAGAGACATGTATAGAATATGAAAATTCATGTACGATTTGAAAGGTTATAGAGAAGGAAAATGGACATGAGGGTAATCCAAGAGTCACAAGGAAGATAAATGATCAATCCATTTTTTATATATACACCCTCATTGCTCACGCAAAAGGAATATCCACCTTAGCTCCTCCTAGCGGGTATTGGAGAGGAAGATGGTTCTTTTGGAGGATAAAGTGTCTACTCTAATGCTCCACTATTTGGGTTAGTTATGTTCACTATCTTTATGTATCTTGGAACATTTTCTTAATTCAAAATCTCATTGAGCCAACACACTTTCATGTGTATGTCGTAAATATTGTAAGACTATTCTTTGAATGTTTATGATGTACATCTTTTTCATCTGTACTAAGGAAAATGAGCTATTTTGGTTGCTTTGGTACTTATCTTGTTGAAGGTGTGTTTTATTTGTTTTAAAAATTATTGCTTCCATGTGAACTATTTTGCTGGTTGGTCAATGATTCATTCTTATGTACATGCTCATGTTCCTTTTCTAGATTAGTACTATTACTTTTCTTCAAAAGGCTCACTTTTCATTCCGTTTTGGTAGAAGAACCTTGATATGTCTGCAATTGAACATCCAAAAGGCATACTGACTTGTTAATCTAAATTAACTATGTATAACTCTCTCATGCTAAACACTGAAGCCAAGGAAAATCTATAAGAATATATAACATTCGGGCCTTAGTTCCGAAAGAGCTCCTATATTAAATTGTGTAAAGCATAATTAGGACTTTTAATGAGGGAGATTCCTTAGTTGATGGAATTATAGCACTGTAAAGATTTACTCTCTAGCCCTACTAGAGAGTAAACTAGCTTCAGGAAACTATTCACAATGAAAAATTTTAAATGCTTTTTGAGTTCTGATAAATTGAATAACCATCTAAATGCATTGGGATTTAGATGAATTTTTCTTTCTCCTAACTTAATTGTGCTCTTCTTAAGTTAAAACTATTTTCACAGAGATAACCAATTTCTCTGAAATCATATACCTTCAAAACAAACACAACATTCGTTAATCTAGTACTCCAAATATCGTTTCATTTTTTCTCTTTTGTTTATAGATTCACATGTCACACATACATTCTCGACCAGTCAAAGCTATCATCGATGCCAAAAAGTGATTTAATTGTATCACTACAAATAGCTTTTTTCCTTCACTTGCTACCGATTTTTGCTTTGTAGTAAAAAAAAATCTATCAACGAATATTGTATTCAAATCCCATTTCAATTTACTATTCTCTATTTTCTTCACAAAAAATGGCTATTATTATTACTCATGTGAAAACGTTTACACACAACACACCAAATAAAAATAAATTAAAGATACCAAAGCCAACTTTTACAGAGATTAAGAGGAAAAAATTCTAAAATTCCAAAAGCATCATGCCCATTTACTTGTCACTTCTCTCCTCCTTTAATAGCATTGATATATGTGTCATAATTAGAAACATAAACTTACGATATACAATAATAGTCGTTGTCTACCAAGGCAATAGATTTTCCCATAAGGACAAAACTCACTGCAATTCGATTTTTTTTCAATGAAAAATTGGCAACACATGTGTTTGAATCATGTTTTCCGATAGCGGAAATGGATTCAACATCCTCAAAAACCCCATTGGAAAACTTTCCTATACTACAAAAAATCACCACAATTCAGTATTTATTTTTTTTCAACAAAAATCTAAGATAAAGATTGTTTGAATCATGATTTTTGATGTTGTAAACGGATTTAGTATGATTAAAAACTCAATTTACACCTAAGATCATGAAATTTGACAATTGTAACCTCAAGTTACAAAACAAATCCACCATATTTTATATGGAATGTTCATAAATTTCCATTTGTTTTCAACCAAGCTTGGAGAATTGTATAAATAGCTACAAATAGTAAAGTGCATAATGAATTTCAAAATTAAATATTATGCCAACATATATCTAGCTACCTTGTATGAATAATGGACTTGACAGTTGGTCCCCATTACTTTGTAAAACCCAATGAAATTTGATTTATGAATGACTTGACACACTTATTTCTCACAAATTTTTACATGTAGTTTCGATGCAGTGGGAGCCATATTCTGCACAAATAGGTTTAATTTTGAACTCTTTGATTTTTGCGGATGCAAAAATAATTTAATTATTGAAAATAAAAACATTAATTTATAATATAATAGGAACAAATACAAAAAGAAATTTGTAAACTAGAATAATAAATATTTGTCGATTAAATACTTATTGCTATTACACAATATTAGATTATGTTTTTAATGGATGTCAATGTGTACTTCTCTACGGTAGAACATATGTGTGGAACAAATATGGGAAATATTGGTACCTTGTGTGTGTTGGTATATTTAATAAATATTTGTGCACATACATACTCGGTAAATTGAATCTTGAAAGCACTAATATTTACCCGCACATGTGATTTCTATTAGTAACGGAAAATACATTGAAATGATTAAAAATATGGATGACAGAACATTCCATTTAACATTAGGATTCATTCAAAATAAAAAAGCCAACGACTTAACGTAAACAATACAAGTGAAGGGATGGAAGATAACACTATGTCATATTCCTTGCTTCTCACACATGTTCTCCTACAACTGTTACTATTACCCGCATTAAAACTGCTACACATGACATGTTGAATAACTAGAAATCAAATAAACCAAAGCTAATCACAATCCACTCATTTAATATCATCATTATATGTGTCATAAGAATCATAAATCTACCATACAAAATAAGTTCGAACTAACTGTAATCATGATATTGAGCTAAGAAACTGCCAAATGCTAATAGGAAACCAAAAAAGGTGAATTGGTTTAAAAACTTGCAGTATTGTAGTGTTTCTCTATTTATACACCACTATTAGCATCCATGGTTTAATATAAATGCCATTGAGACAGGATTTAAAATTCAATCTCAACTTCGGAGATAAAAATTATGTAAGGAAGCAGAAGCTCAGACGATAGTCCAAGCTCTAAAATGCATTTTGCAAAGAAAAAATATTACATGATCTATTCCTCACAATACATAAATGATTAGAAATGGATTCTATCACTATCATCAGATATCTTATTTCCTTCCTCTGTCATCAATTTCAAAATTATTTTCAACTCATTTCCTTATAAGTCACCATATCTATGTCACAAAATCTTTGTATCAAAAATAAAGTTGACATCCATATCTCTCTATATTTCTATTGTTTGTCCCATCATTAGTATTTATATATATTATTATTATTATTATTATTATTATTATTATTATTATTATTAGTAGTTCACAAATCAAATAATGGGAACAAAGTAAGTTTCTTTTTCTATAACTACAAATAACATTTCTCCCTCACTATACTAGCTAATTCAAACATGTTGGGTCCCTATAATACTAGGGATTGCCCCATTACTATTGTAGTTATACCCCTTATTTATATTGTTGTGCCCCTATTGTGGAGCGATAAAAAGGGTCGTTTTCACCTCTAATTACCTTCACATTAATTATCAACCCGGGGACGACTTTGTATTTCAAGAGTGTACTCAGTCTGAGGCGGCTATTTACTCAAGAGTAATGTTTTGCAGTATAGTGCTTAAAAGCTACAAAAGTAAATGAAAGCTGGAAACAAAATCTAATTGGAACAGCAAGAAACTGAAATGTTCTAAACTAAATCATTCATTCAAACAACCATCAATCGAGGATACAGTAGCAATAACTCATTCCTCTAGAAATTGATGGAAAGGAAAATAGAGTATGGACCAAAGATCTGGGAGCTAAGCAGCGACTTGCTGACTCACTACAGCCTTAGACCTTCTCTCACAGCAAAGCAGCTATTGCAAGTAAATGGAATGGAAACAAGTAAAATTAAATGCAAAAGGAAATAGAACAACAATAAATGAAACAGCAATCAAAAGAACTAAATCTCGCGAGTCAAAACCAACTTACTCACACTCTGCTATGAAATAACACTCTTCACTCCTCAAGCAAACTGGATGGAATATACTTTATTGAACAACACTCATTAATGAATTATGGAACAGCAATAATCGATCATATATGCACACCTCACACTAATATAGTAATCTGACAATTAAGGATAATACAGCTATGTTTCCAAATAGAATAACATTACTTTCGGATTCCCATAATCAGGATTTCAAATGAATCAAATGACAGTAATATTCAATACAGACGCTCTATAACAGAAATAAATGGTTGAGACTAAAAGCATGCGATCAACTCTGAAAAGATTCAATTATACAATGCAGAGTAATTACACAGATTTCCTGAGAAAAACCATTAGTGCATTGATCATAACAGAGCATAACATAGCATATGAAAGATATATCAGATTACCGAGTAATAAAGATAAGCAAACCACGCATAACTCATAGTATAATGATACAACAGCAATTGTAAAGATATGATACACAACAGCAGCAGCGTACTCCAGCAGAGGCTGGGCCCTTAGCCGCCAGCGGACACTGTTGGGTTACTTCAGAAGGAAAAGAGTGAACAACAACGCCCAAATTATGTATTAATCATAAAATAGTGAAATCATTACAATAGTTGAAGCTTTGAGACTTACAGCATAAAACAATCCTTCCTTACTCCTATCCTATCATGAATCCTTGCTTCTGAATCTCTAATTCAAATCATCAATTCGCCATCATTCGAATCCCCAAAGTCATGCTGAAGTCTCCCCCTCTCTGATCTTTGTTTTCATTTAAATAGAGAAAGATCAGAGAGCAGTTATAACATAGATAATTACAACATGATTTCTTTTACAAATTTGGGTTGATTCTAACCAGATGATCAACAAGAAAATATATTTCCTTTCATCTCTCAACAAAAGCAAGACGAATTTGGGTTTGCAGTTGAGATTTGGAGGACAGCCGCAACTGCAAATCTGAGAAAATCGTTCTCAAAGAACCCTACGTTTCTCTATGTACAAGCCGAATTTGGGCAAACCGTTCTTTGTTAAAGTTAATTGGGCCCGTTCTGGACAAAACCCATGTTCCGGATTTCTCAAATTCGTGTTCATTTGCTCATAATCTCAACCGCAAAACTGTCACTCTTTAAACCAGCGAATTTCTGAGTTGGCAGATTTAAAAATCAAATCTTCAATCTGGAAGTTACCTTGGAGGCTAAAAATGGTAAATAATGTTATAACTGATTTATTAAAAATATCATTGATAAAATCACACATAATCATTAATTTATTAGAAATAAAGGAGAATAAATAATATTCATTCATGAGAGCATAAATCATTTATAAAATGGATTTAAATGATAAGTTATAATAGATGATATAATAGAGAAGAGTAAAAATGGATGAAATAAGTGTTACAAAGTGGTCGTATTTATGGCCCAACACCTATTACCCCCATATTGTTATTTATGTGCCCCATAGAATCACTCTATTGTTATTTTTGTGGCTTTATATTATTATTGTTAGGTCGGCTGGATTATATTGTGACTCCTTAGACTCCTATATATAGAAAGGAGGTGTTGTCATTTGTATCATCAAAGAATTGTTCATTTATGTAATGTAAAGGAGGTTGCCCCCTCGAAGAGGCTGAATTCTAAGGCGTTGATCTATCTTTTCTATCTTTTCTTGAGCTGGTTTCATAACATTTGGTATCAGAGCTTTGGATTCTAGGGTTTTTCTGCTCCAAACAGGTCATCGTGGAATTTTCGCTATAACTTTTTTTCTGTGATGTTTCAGAAGTCACAAAAAACAAGTATTTGAGAAGAAATCACGCTGAACCTTGGGTCCGAATTTCAGAGCTTTTTGCACGATATTTGCGGAGATATGATCTGAGGAAGTTGGTATTTTTGCAGACTCCTGAATTACATTCAAAACAGGTGACCTGGGGAAACTCGTCATAACTTTCTCTCTGGGGACCGGATTGAAATTTCCTAAGAAGGTATAGGAAGAGGACGGACTGTAGTTTCTTGTTTGTATGTTTCAGATTCAAAGGTTGAAACAACGACTTGTGGCACGTCGTACAAGTTTTCTCTACTGAACCAGTCTAAAATCAAGTCAATGTGGGAGATTTCACATAACTCTTCCTTGGAGAATCCAATTTGGCTCAGACTTGTGGCATTGGAAAGAGGACACAGAAGGATACTACAGATAGCAATTTCAGAACTGGATGATCCGAAATTACAAAGATACACCAGATTCAATATCAGGTTTCTATAAAGTGAAAAAAGGTGTGTAGCTTTTTTAAATTTTTGTGTAAGCTTGGTTTAACGGAATTCAAAGGGCATAGTAAAGCATTATTATCGGTAACTGATGTCCCGAGGAAAGAAAATGCAAACACCTAGTAAGGAACATGAAAGCTCTAGGATGACTCATGAAGAAGAGGAAGAAATGCTACATGATATATCAAAATTACAAGAACAAGTGCAAAAAATGTCACGCTCACAAAAGTTAACAGATGCTAAGATAAATGGCGTGGAAGCTAAGATAAGTGGCGTGGAATCTAAGATAAATGGCATGGAATCTAAGATAAAGGGCATGGAAGCTAAGATGGATGATTCAAAGACAGATTTGAAGAGAGACATGGTAGATTTGAAGATAGATTTGAAGACAGACATGGAAGAATTGAAGAAGTTGCTACAAGAAAGGGTCACTAATGGTGAAAAGGTAGTAAAGGAAACTCATGATGAGAACAAAAGAAATGTTAATCATGATTGCATAGACGCTAATGTTGGATCAAAGAATCACCATATTCCAAAAATCAATATGAGGAAGTTTGATGGCAAGGATCCCGCCACATGGATATTATAGATGGAGTAATTCTTCAATCTCAATAATGTGCAAAACGCACAAAAGGTACGTATGGCAACTGTATATTTGGAACCAAATCAATTTGTATGGTATCAATGGCTTTGTTCTCGTAAACAATTTATCACTTGGGCAATTTTTATGGAAGAATTGATAGCACATTATGAAGATACAAAAAGCAACACTTTTTTTAGCCAATTGATAAGTCTCAAACAAAAGGGTTCAGTAATGGAGCACATTGAGGAGTTCCAAAAGTTGAACATAAGGGTAAAAGATATTCCAGAGAGCATAGGATTGATGTGTTCATAGGGTCTTTAAAGGATAATATCCAACATGATGTTCGCCTTTGGGAACCTGATTCATTAGAGAAGGCATTCAGGTTAGCAAGAAAAATGGAAAGCAAAATTATGGCAACCAGGAAGCATACCACTCACAACTATAAAGACGGAAGTGTTGCTGCCCCTAGTCTTCCACAAACTATAAGCTTGACACCACAACAATTGGAAGAAAAAAGAGAAAAAGGGCTTTGTTAGAGTTGTGATAGCAAATACACTAAAGGTCATAAGTGTGCTGAGAAGAAATTCTTCTACATAGATTGTGAAGAGGAAGAAGAAAAGGAGCAAGAAAGGTTAAAAGAAGAAGATATAATCTAGGAACAAAGCCTAGATGAAGAACAAATAAATCTGACCATATCTTGTAATGCATTGGCAGGAATTACCACTCCTCAAACCATAAAGATAGAAGGACAAATCAAGAAGAAAAAGGTAATAGTGTTGATTGATTCAGGAAGCACCCACAATTTTATTCATTGTAGGGTAGAAAAAGAATTGAATTGCTTCTTATATCCAGCACCAGAGTGTCAAGTGATGATTGAAAATGGAGGAACAATAAATTGCTCTGGAAAGTGCCATAATATCAAGCTATCCATGGGAGAATATGTATTGACTAGCCCAATGCTTTTCATTCCAATGGGAGGTGTGGATGTTGTACTAGGAGTCCAATGGCTACAATCCTTGGGTACAATAGCTTTTAATTTTCAAGAACTTTTCATCAAATTTTCTACGGAAGGAAAGGAAGTTGAATTAAGTGGTATTGCAGGGAAACCAGGAAAGATAATTAGCTCTCATGGTATGACAAAGCTTCTAAAAAAGGAGCAAAGAGGTGTAATTGCACAATTATGCTCGCTAGATGTTTCCACGTTGGAATCATCTATTTCTCCAGATCTCCAAAAAGTCCTGGACAATCATTCCAAGGTATTTGAGACTCCCAAGGGTCTCCCACCTATGCGTGATCATGATCATGCTATTCATCTAATTCCTGGAAGTGTTCCTCCAAACATCAGGCCGTACAGATATCCCTATGTCCAAAAAAGTGAAATTGAACGTATGGTTGCAGAAATGCTAGAGGCTGGTATAATTCAACTGAGTCAAAGTTCTTTCTTAGCTCCAGTAGTATTGGTGCACAAGAAGGATGGATCATGGCGCATGTGTCCGGATTATAGGGAGCTCAACAAGCTCACTATTAAAGATAAGTTCCCCATTCATGTTATTGATGAATTACTGTACGAATTGCATGGATCAATTTACTTCACCAAGTTGGATCTTCGTTCGGGATATCATCAAATCAGAATGAAGATTGAAGATATTTTGAAAATGGCATTTAGAACTCATGAGGGTCATTATGAATTTTTGGTCATGCCTTTTGGCCTTACCAATGCACCTTCAACATTTCAAGGTTTGATGAATTCAATTTTCAAACCATTCCTTAGAAAATTTGTGTTAGTATTTTTTGATGATATACTAATCTACAACAAGTCTTGGAAGGATCATGTTGAACATGTTGACAGGGTGCTACAACTATCGGAGGAGAAACAATTATATGCAAAAAGATCCAAATGTTTCTTTGGAGTCCAGGAGGTGGAATATTTGGGTCATATTGTATCTCATGAAGGAGTTAAGGTAGACCCTAGCAAAATTAAGGCCATTAAGGAATGGAAAATCCCCACATCCATAAAGCATCTGCCAGGATTTCTTGGGTTGACAGGGTATTATCGCAAGTTTGTTAAGAATTATGGGAGAATAGGAGCACCTCTAACAACATTATTGAAGAAAGATTCATTTTCATGGACTCCGGAAGCAACAAAGGCCTTTGAACATCTTAAAGAGGCAGTGTGCCAAGCATCGGTCTTAGCTACACCGGACTTCACAAAAACCTTTATTGTGGAATGTGATGCTTCAGGAAATGGAATTGGTGCTGTTAGTGCAAGATGAAAGACCCATTGCTTTTGAAAGTCGTCCAATCAAGGGAAATTTTTTAAGCAAAGCTATTTATGAGAAGGAAATGTTGGCAATACTCCATGCACTTAAGAAATGGTGACCCTACCTAATGGGAAGACACTTCAAGGTAAAAACGGATCATGATAGCCTTAAATACTTTTTAGAACAAAGATTATCCTCTGAAGAGCAACAAAAGTGGGTCACAAAGATGTTGGGTTATTGTTAGGACTCAGAATTGACCATTTTTGACCTTCTATTTTTGCTATAATATTACCCTTTTTCAGTTCATAAGTTGAAAGCATTGATTACATAATGACCTAATTACCCCAAGGTATGAAGTAACTCTCTGCATGACTATGTGTTTAATTATTCATTACATATTCATGTTATCTTTATATTTATCTTTGGAAAAGTTAACCAAGTTGCTAAGTAACCGTTGAACTGTCTAAAGTCTGCAGAAATTATAATTCATAGTTGCTGTAACACCAGAAACAGCAACTACGCAGTTGCTGCAACACCAGAGACAGCAACTACGCAGTTGCTACAGCTAGCAACAACAGCTATCTAAAGCGGGGAAATGTTATTTTGCAACAACTGCAGTACTGGAAATAACGAATGGCAACTATCAGAAGATCGCCAGAATTCCATACAATCAACAACTGTCCAAAAAGGGAAAAACACGGTTACAGATGCTAAAAACATCAGAAACAACATGAGTTTACTAAACAAGCAATAATGGGAAGCGGCAAAGGATAGTGCGAGGATTCCAAGAAGACGGTTGAAGTTTGGTTATCAGCTGTGTAACAGTAAGAGACCCAAGAAAGAATACACTGTCACACTGTTGTAACAGCATCCTGTAACAAGGATGGATTTCTTATTTTTGACAGGAAAAGTTTAACTAAATGAACCATGACAGTCTATTGTAATAGATATCTCCTCTATAAAGAGGAGAAATCTACATTAGAGAAGGGGGGAGAAAAACAGTCTGTAAAGGAAATTTTGAAAGACAACAACAAAGTCTGAACTTTTATTGTAACTGGATCTTTGACAGATGAATAGAGGATTGTTCTGAGCACCTAATCTAGAATTTGTGTTCTAGGGAATCTTGTGAGAGGGATAGGGTCCACCTTCCTCACAAGATTCACCCATTTACTTTTTTGTCATGTGTGTGAGTGTGTTTGGTAATTTCTTTTTGCTGGTACTCTGTTTTGGATTCTGTAGCATTACCTCTGATGATTTCCTTTTTGTTGGTACTCTGTTTTGTTAATTCCTTGAAGCTATAAAAAGATATTTCACCGGTGAATTAGAGTTGCAGTGTGTATTAGCAATCTGGTTAACGGGCGTGGGTGCTGAACGTCCTTACCTAGAGGATAGGGTCTTGATCCTCTACTAACAGAGCATCCATCACTTCTCTTTTTATATTTGTATTCTTAGTTAACTGCTTTCATTTTACTTTTGCAATGCACTGTTATAACATAGAGTGAGAAACAGAATCATGTATACTATAGCTCTTTATTGCTTTTGAAAATTAAGTACATACAGTACGCGGTAGCCTTTGAAATAAAAGACTTTCCCAGGTTGACAAATTAATGTGGTACTTGACTGTTTAATTAATAAACAATTCAACTAGCCAACATTTTGGCACCATTGCCGGGGAAGGCGACTAGAGATTTATAAAAGCATTAATGATTTCTTTTTAAGAATAACAGTTGCATGAGAGGACGCAGGAAACCTAATTTCACAGGCGGTAAGGGAGGAGGAGGAAGAAAAACCTTTATTGACAAAATTATCTCCAAGGCTGAGACATCACAGAGGACAAGTTCCCGGAGGACTCAGATCCAACATTCCTCACAAACAGATCGACAAACAGAGGAAGTACTAGGACCTGAAAGGAAGCTGGAAGTACTAGAATATACTGAGAAACCTGTAGAAGAACCTGAAGAAACAGAAGATACAGAAGATAAAGTAAGTGATTCAGGAAAAAGACCAATGGAGGATAACAAAGCAGAAGGAAGAGGGGAAAACTCACTCTCTTCCCTGGAGTTCCCTATTTGGGAGCTCCCGAGAGGAGCAACCCCCATGAAGAACATTCCACTCTCAGCATTACCCAACTGTCATGGGTTATCCTCTGAAGACCCGGATGAATTCCTCTTTGAATTTGATATACTATGTAGGAGTTATGATTATGTG
Organism: Pinus tabuliformis; assembly: GCA_031772625.1. Taxonomy (NCBI): domain Eukaryota; kingdom Viridiplantae; phylum Streptophyta; class Pinopsida; order Pinales; family Pinaceae; genus Pinus; species Pinus tabuliformis. The sequence goes on from CM062817.1 coordinate 1,492,106,905, forward strand.
AGCCCTAATCAGAAACTAAAACTGTTTCCAGCAACACTGAAATGGATTGCGTTAAGGTGGTTTATGAGCTTAGGAGCTCAGGAAATCAGTACCTGGGATCAGATGAAAGAAAGCTTTCTAGCCAAATATCAGGATTACTGTCGGACAAGAGAAAGGAAAGAAGCATTATTTAAAATGGTTCAGAAGGAGGACGAGAATCTGGAAGACTTTGTGGAAAGACTGCAGTATAATCTGCAGCGGTCTGGCCACCCTAAAATGAGTAAAGATATTCTGAAAACAATATTGCTGAAAGGGGTACGAGATGACTGCCTGGACATGTTGAATATGTTAGGAAAAGGGGAAATTTCTATAGAACCATTTGATGAAATTGTCAACCTGTGCATGAGATGTTCAAGAGGAGCAGTGAGCAGATCAAAAAGCAGGGACAATGTATATTCAAGAGTCCAAAAGTCAGCAAGTGGAGGAGCAACAAGGGCTGAAATAGGTAATTGGTTAGAAGAATTTAAAACTGAGATGTTAACCTCTTTTGCTTCACAAATTGATTCTCTACAGGTAAAGAAGAAACAGGCAGAAGCAGAAGCTACCCTAGCTATTTTTTGTTCCAAATGCAGAGAAAAACACCCACTCTGGGAATTCCCACTAGATAAGGTACCAATTTGCATGATCTGCAAAAAGGACCATGAGACCCAGCAATGCCCCTCTCTGTCTGGAATTAAAGCAGCATTGCAGTCAACTGAAAAAGAGGCTGAGGCAGTGTACCTGATGACACAGAGGAGGCAATGGCCACAAAGACAAGGTATGAATTCTAACACAGCATTTAGTCGTTGGAATAATCACTCTCTTTTTCAAAAAAATTACCCAGGCACCCATGAACCAAATGCAGTACCCACCCTTTAACACAATGAATTTTCCACCTATGCAGCAACCAAATCTCCCTTTTCCTGATCCTACCATATGGAATCCTTGGGCTCCCCAGCAACCGTATTTTAATCAATGGAATCCAAACTGGGCCGCCCAACAGATGCCATTTCCTCACAATCAACAATCTCTTTCCTTACCATCCAATACTCCTCCAAATAACCAGGCAATTAGACCGCAGCTGCCTGTGCAACCCAACCCCAACCCAAATAATAATAAAGCCTTGCAAGCAATTGATATTCAAAATCAGCCTGTCTCCCCCATGCAATGTAACGATATCCACCTTCGCCCAGGAAGAATTGTTGAACCAATCATTGATGACATTATTGAATTTGATAAAGAGGAAGTTACAAAAGAAAAACCAGCTAACAATAATGCTAAAACAATGGAATCAGCATCTAACAACAATGATCAAACAGGAGATCCGCCATTTCCTAAACGACTGGCTCTCACTAAAACACTTGAGCAACCTGCTTTTAACCTTTTAGGCGAACTACATAATTTATACGTTAAAATCCCATTATTGCAAGCATTAAGAGATGTTCCCATTTATGCTAGGACTGTTAGAGATATTTGCATAAAAAAACCTGGAAGAAAAGCTAAGCACCCCCTCACAGTTCACGTGATGGGAGAACTAACTGCTTTAATGATAGAAAAATATCATCCTGTGAAATATGGTGACCCTAGTCACCCTACAGTAACAGTTCAGGTTGGAAAAACCTTTATCTCTAAAGTTCTAGTAGATTTAGGTGCTGCAATAAATATTATGACACTTGAAACAACACAATTGCTTCAATTAAAAAACTTTATTAGGGAAACTCCAACCATCCTAGAATTGGCTGATCCCTCTACAATTAAACCGGAAGGGGTCATTGAAGATTTAATAATTTCTGTAGAATCCTGGAATTACCCAGCTGACTTTGTGGTGTTACAAACTAAAACAAAGTTGGGGGGTCATCCGTTGATTCTAGGAAGACCTTGGCTGGCTACAACAGATGCTTTCATCAGCTGTAGATCAGGATCAATGACCATCTCTAATGGGCAGAAAACCAAACAAATTACCCTTTATCCTCATGCTACACCCATGATTAATAATGAAAATTCGGTATGGGTAGATTATGAGGATGAAGAAACCCAACCTATATTGACTATCGGACAAGCCTTAACTTTCAAAGACTCTACCGAAGATGAATTAATCAACAGCTTCATTTCTAAACCTTCTTCGGTCAGCCCAGAAATGTATAATCACTTCACTGCAATCCTGGAATCTGAATCTCAGCAGAACCTGAAAAATAAAAATTTATTTCAGACAATAGTAGGCAGCCCCTCCAAAAGTATAACAATAGAAATTGAGCCTGGCAAAACATTAAATATAAATCCTAACTTAACTAATAATGAAAAACAACAGTTAATAAAGTTACTCCAGGAAAATAAAGAAGCATTTGCATGGGACTATACAGACATGAACGGGATCTCTCCTGAGCTATGAACTCACCGTATTTATATTAAAGAGGGATCCCGGCCAGTCTGTCAACCCCAGCGGCGGATGAACCCCAACCTAAGGGAAATTGTGAACGAGGAACTTCAAAAACTGTTGAATGCGGGATTTATATACCCTATATCTGATAGTGAGTGGGTTTCCCCACTTGTAATTGTACCCAAGAAAAATGGCAAATGGAGATTATGTGTGGATTACAGAGCACTGAATAAAGCCACCCAGAAAGACCATTTCCCTTTACCATTCATTGATCAGGTATTAGATAATTTGGTAGGTAAGAAATTATTTTCATTTTTGGATGGATTTAGTGGATATAATCAGATTAAGATTGCACCTCAAGACCAGGACAAGACCACGTTTACTAGCCCATGGGGGACCTTTGCTTACAAGGTACTTCCATTTGGGCTATGTAATGCCCCAGCAACATTTCAAAGAGCAGTGATAGGGATCTTTTCTGATATGATAAATGATTCATTAGAAATATTTATGGATGACTTTACTCCTTATGGAGTGACTTTTGAGGATGCACTGCAGAATCTTGAAAAATTACTTAAGCGATGTATAGAAGCACACCTTGCCTTAAGCACTGAAAAGTGTCATATGATGATGAATCAAGGTATTGTATTGGGTCACTTCATCTCATTCCTAGGAATTCAAGTCGATCCAGCTAAAATACAGGTAATTCAGACCCTCCCTATCCCCAAAACACAAACTGATGTAAGAAGCTTTTTAGGACATGCTGGATACTATAGAAGATTTATTAAGAATTTTTCCAAAATAGCTTCTCCTCTATTTGTGTTACTAACGAAAAATGTTGAATTTAAGTGGACTGATGATTGTGAAAAAGCATTTATTGAACTCAAACATCAGTTGTCTGCAGCTCCCATTTTGAGAGGACCTGATTGGGCACTACCCTTTCATATATCCTCTGATGCCTCAGACACTGCAATTGGAGCTGTCTTGGGCCAGGAAGAAAATAGTCTTTCCTATGCCATTTATTTTATCAGTAAGAATATGACACCAGCTGAATTGAATTATACAGTCACTGAGAACGAATTCCTAGCAGTCATTTATGCTATCAAAAAATTTCGGCATTATATTACTGGCTACACTACTTTTGTGCATACTAATCACTCGACCATTAAATATTTGATGAATAAATCAATTACAAATGCCCGAGTCACCAGATGGTTATTATTATTACAAGAATTTGACATCACAATTGTAGATAGGCCAGGAAAAGAAAATGTAGTTGTTGATTTCCTTTCTCGATTAAAAACTGATGAAAATGCTCCAATAGATGATTCTTTTCCTGACGAATATTTATTTGCAGTATCTGCTCACTCACCTTAGTATGCAGACATTGCCAATTATCTAGTTGCAGGAAAATTACCGTCGCACCTATCACACAGGGAAAGAAGAAAGATCATCCAGAAAAATGCTAGGTACAGCTGGATAAGTGGGTGTCTTTTCCATACAGGAATCAATCAGGAAATCTGGAGGTGCATTGGTGAAGATGAAATTTATGATGTACTAAAAGCTTGTCACGATGGCCCTTGTGGAGGACATTTTGCAGATAAAAGAACAACACACAAGGTACTCATAATGGGTTATTATTGGCCATCACTCTTCAAAGATGCCAGAAAATATGTGAAGGCCTGTGATAGTTGTCAAAGAATGGGCCAGCCTAATCAAAGGGATGAAATGCCACTCAATCCCCATGTAATTCTTGAACCTTTTGAGAAATGGGCATTAGATTTTATATGTCCCATTAATCCCCCATCCAATCAAAGAATGTACATATTAGTATGCACAGATTATATGACTAAATGGGTAGAAGCTAAGGCACTCCTTAAAGCTAATGAAGAAGCAGTACTAACATTTTTATTTGAAGAAATCTTTGTCAGATTTGGATTGCCTAGAGAATTAGTCATGGATGGAGGACCTCCTTTCAACTCTCATGGCTTCAAAATATGCTTCAGAAATATCATATTAAGCACAAAATGACTACACCTTATGACCCCCAAGCAAATGGGCAGGTAGAAAGCACCAATAAAGTCATAGAAGCCATCTTAACAAAAACAATAAAGGAGAATAGAAGGGACTGGCTTCAAAGGTTGCCCGAGGCATTATGGGCCTATAGAACTACTTGGAGGAATAATACGGGCTTTTCACCTTATGAATTAGTTTTTGGAAAGAACACTATCCTCCCTGTAGAGTTTGAGATCAAAACTTTAAGAACTGCTTTAGCTGTTAACCTTGATTTGACTGATGCACAGACAGCCAGGTTGCAGCAACTTCAAGAATTGGACGAGAAAAGACTGGATGCCATCCATCAAACAACCATGATACAGCAACAAAGAAGCAGGTGGCATGACAGAACCATCAAGCAAAAGCAGTTCCAGAAAGGTAACTAGGCTCTACTTTATGATTCTCGTTTCGAGAATTTCCAAGGTAAGTTAAGAACAAGGTGGTTACGGCCTTATGAAGTGGATGTTGTTTTTCCAAATGGGACAATCAGACTTTTAACAATTGATGACAGCAGAACACCACTACTAATGAATGGATATCGACTCCATTTATATCACCGGCCTGTTTCTAAAGAAGATTTTAAAGCCACTTGCATGGCAATTAAATAATATTCGTTTCCAGGGGAACTTGCTGTCCCTCAAGGCATTTAAATTTCTATTTATTTATGCATTTTCAGATTAGATATTCTTTTTAACTAATAATCCCTGCCAAGGGTTGCCATATTACATTTCAGTATTTTGCAGATTTGGGCTGTGGAAAATAGTTGAGAACAAAAGCTTCAAAGGAATCACTTTGCGGACTTGGGAGCCCTGTTGTTGCAACACCAATTCCCGTTGCTGCAACACCAATTCCTGTTGCTGCAACACCATTTCCCGTTGCTGCAACACCAATCCCCGTTGCTGCAACACCACTTTCCCGTTGCTGCAACATCTTTTCCCGTTACTACAACATCTTTTCCCGTTGATGTAACATCACTTCCAGTGGCTGCAACACCAATCCTGTTGCTGCAACACCACTTCCCAATCCCGTAATAACTTTTTCAGCAATTCTCTCATTTATAAAAGCACCAGTCTCTCCACTTCAGCCCCCAAGAAACCAATTTTTATAAAATAAACCATTTCTTATGATGATTACAATACTCCACTATCACTTCCCGTCATTATTATTAAAAATCGCCGGTATTCTCATACTCTTAGACCCGCTGTAATCATTATGATCCAGCAAAAGATAAGACAAGACTTTTCGACACAACAACCCATCATAAAAGGGAAGCAAAATGTTGTGGGATATGCACTCTCAAGAAAGGATGAGGATGTGGAAGCATTGTTGTGTGCCATTTCTATTATCCAACCAGATTGGATAAATGAAGCAAGGGAGGAATGGAAGAATGACGAAGAAGTGTGGGCACTTATTCGAAAGCTACAACAAGATTCCAGTACTTCTGATACATTTAGCTGGCAAAATGATTCGTTATGGTACAAAGATCGCTAATACCTCTGTAAGAATTCCAAGCTAAAACAAAAGATTCTTATGGAATTGCAAACTTCTCCCCTAGGAGGGCACTCAGGATTTTTAAAAACTTACCATAGGGTTAAGAAGGAACTTTTTTGGGATGGCCTTAAATCAGATATTCAAAAGTTTGTGGCGGAATGTTTGGTTTTCCAACAAAATAAAGTTGAAACAATTAAGACACCGGGTCTATTACAACCTTTATCCATTCCAAGCCAACGTTGGGAGGAGGTTTCAATGGATTTTATCACAGGTTTACCCAAGTCCGAGGGAAAGAGTGTCATCATGGTGGTAGTTGACAGACTTACCAAGTATGCACACTTTTGTGCATTATCACATCCATTTAACGCCAATACAGTTTCTACTGCGTTTATGGAAACAGTTCAAAAGCTACATGGAAACGCAAAGATTATTGTAAGTGACAGAGATCCCATTTTCACTGGAAATTTTTGGACAAAATTATTTTCTCGTCTTGGTACTCAGTTAGCTCATAGCTCATCTTATCATCCTCAATCTGATGGGCAAACTGAGATAGTAAACAAATTTTTGGAAGGATATCTTCGTTGCTTTGTATCTAATAAACAGACACAATGGGTCAAATGGTTGCCTCTGGCTGAATGGTGGTATAACACTTCCTTCCATACATCAACAAAAATGACCCCATTTATGGCACTTTATGGGTATCAACCACCATCCATCACATCATATTTAAGAGAAAATTCTAAGGTTCAGGCAGTGGAACATCACATCGAACATCAACAACAAGTCCTCCAACTCTTAAAGGATAACCTCGTGTTGGCACAAAATAGAATGAAACAACAGGGAGATCAACATCGCAGTGAAAGAAGTTTTGATGTAGGTGATTGGGTATTCCCACGGCTACAACCATATAAGAAAATGTCCCTAAAGCAAGCTAAGAAGGATAACAAATTATCACCAAAGTATTATGGTCCGTACAAGGTGTTGCAAAAGATTGGTACTATGGCATACAAATTGGAGCTTCCTACATCTTCTCGATTGCACCCAGTTTTCCATGTTTCATGTTTAAAGAAGGTTATAGGTGACAAGCTCCCAATTCAAACAATATTGCCAGAACTTGACGAGGAAGGAAAAGTTATATTGGAACCAGAAGCAGTCACAGAAACAAGAACTCGATAGCTACGATCAATTTCAGAGTATCTTATCAAGTGGAAGAACTTATCCGCTGAAGATTCCACATGGGAGGATGAGAATTTTATGCAGGATTATCCAGAACTACTCAAGCATTGAGGACAACACTTTTTTGAAGGAGAGGGGCATGTTGGGTCCCTATAATACTAGGGATTACCCCATTACTATTGTAGTTATACCCCTTATTTATATTGTTGTGCCCCTATTACCCCCATATTGTTATTTCTGTGCCCCATAGAATCCCTCTATTGTTATTTTTGTGGCTTTATATTATTATTGTTAGGTTGGCTGGATTATATTGTGACTCCTTAGACTCCTATATATAGAAAGGAGGTGTTGTCATTTGTATCATCAAAGAATTGTTCATTTATGTAATGTAAAGGAGGTTGCCCCATCAAAGAGGCTGAATTCTAAGGTGTTGATCTATCTTTTGTATCTTTTCTTGAGCTGGTTTCATAACACACCACATCTATGTCACAAAATCTTTGTATCAGAAATAAAGTTGGCATCCATATCTCTCTATATTTCTATTGTTTGTCCCATCATTAGTATTTATATCTATTATTATTATTATTAGTATTATTAGTATTATTAGTAGTTCACAAAACAAATAATGGGAACAAAGTAAGTTGTTTTTTCTATCACTACAAATAACATTTCTCCCCCACTATACTAGCTAATTCAAACATGTGCAGACTTGTTTCCTTAGAAATCACCAACTACCACTATTTTTCATCTGAAACATGCTACAAAGATAAATGGACCATTTAGATTTGTTATGATCCTGATGTTTGTCCTCTGATTAATTGAAAATAGACTTGTGGGTAAATACTAGTCCTCCCAACATTCACTCCAGTTACTACATATCTTCCCATTGATTCAGAAAGCTATAGAAGCATTAAAACATCGAATATAATAATAAGGTTTTCATATACTTTCAACATGATATAAATCAACATGTGTGGGACTATAGAGAAAATTCATTGTGCACAAAAATCTCTCAAACATTCATTGTGTGGGCCTTTGCACTTCGTACAATATATTAATAATAAAATAACCACTGGTCGCATAACAGAGTGTGAGTGAAGCTCTCGGGATATTAAATATACAAACATGATTTTCAAAACATTAAAATGCTAACACTAATGTATATTTTTAAAATAACACAAATGCATATGTGGTCTAAAGCTTTCATTGTGTGAACCTAGGCACTCTTAAGAATATATTAATAAAAAATAAGCACTACTCTTGCGCACAATCTACTAATATCAAATTGAAACTGCAATGATTCTAAATGAGTTGAAAACACATTACAATAAAAGTATCCCTTCTCTCTTCCCTCATTCCACTCAAATTTCTCACATCCCTCATTCCTCATATGCATTTATTCTTTGCACAACCACTACACATGCACAACTACCTCGACACAACTTTGTCCACACAACAAATTATGGACTCAGCAATGCCCTTCAATCAATAATTAACATTTGAAGGTGATATTAATTGATGTGGCTCCCAAACATTGTGTGGAGGAATCATTTGTTGCAAAATACATTAGTAAATAAGTATATTTGTTATTTTAATAAACTTTCCATAAAGATTTCGGCGTAGTGAAATACCTATGCATATGCATTTTTTCTCCTCACATGCATTTGTTATCCTCATATGCTTCCTTTGAACAACCTAGTCAATTGCGTGAAAAAATCTCTAAATCTTTCATTGTATGAAACTCTGCACTCTGCAGAATATATTAATAATAAAATAAGAACTTCTCTTGCGAACAATCTACTAATATCCAATTGCACATGCACTAAATCCAAAATATTTGAAAACACATTACAATTAAAATATCCCTCCACACTTCCCTTATTTTGAAAAAAAAAAATCACATGCATTTTTTCTCCAAACAATTATTTCCATAACCATTATCACACTTCAGTCAGTCATTGACATTCCAAATTGATACTAATTACTATGGATCCCATATATCATGGGGAGGAAACATTCTGCAAAAGTGTGGAAAATTTACGATAGTCTGCACTTCTACACTACCTTGTAAAGTTAGCTAAGAACATAGTAGTGGGGACTAACATTTTCTATAGGCGTCGACATAGAAAAAAGTATTTTTATAAATTTTGTGATTAAAAAAATTGTTAATGAGTGTAGGCATGTATTAATTGTGCAAAAGTTCCACACAACGAAATCTTGGAAGCTTCCTCGGCATAATGGACTTCCTCCACAATCTCAAACATATGCCTATTTTCGCAAAGATAAACATAAACAAAGCTTTCACTATGCAGAGAGCACAACCTTTAGTAAATTTACTAGCAAAGTCTCTAGCATGGAATAAGAGACACTATGAAAACAATAGAAAATAATGTCTTGATACTTCTTATCATCTTGCAGTCCATGCCATCAGTGTCATGTCATGTCATGAGTCATCATTTTCCACATCTTTTGTGGACTATGTAAATTCAATATTGGATAAATGTAATGTAAAATGGAATTCCAAGAGACGTGTATAGAATGTGAAAAGTCATGTAGGATTTGAAAGGTCATAGAGAAGGCGAGTAGGCATGAGGGTAATCCAAGAGTCAGAAGGGAGGTAAATGATCAACTCATTTGCTATATATACACCCTCTTCGCTCATGCAAAAGGAATTTCTACCTTAGCTCCTCCTACCATTCATTGGAGAGTAAGATGGTTCTTTTGGAGGATAAAGTGACTACTCTAATGCTCCACTATCGAGGATAGTTATGTTCACTATCTTTATGTATCTTGGAACTTTTTCTTAATTTAAAATCTCCTTGAGCCAACACACTTTCATGTGTATCTTGTAAATATTGTAATACTATTATTTGAATGTTTATGATGTACATTTTTTCCATATGTACTAAGGAAATTAAACTATTTTGGTGGCTTTGGTACTTATCTTGTTGAAGGTGTGTTTTATTTGTTTTAACAATTATTGCTTCCATGTGAACTATTTTTCTATTTGGTCAACAATTCATTCTTATGTACATGCTCGTGTGTCTTTTCTAGATTAGTACTATTACTTGTCTTGAAAAGGCTCACTTTTCTTTCCCTTTTGGTAGAAGAATCTTGATATGTGTGCAATTGAACATCCAGAAGGCATACTCGCTTGCTTATCTAAAATCACCTATGTATGACTCTCTCATGCTGAACACTGAAGCCAAGGAAAATTTATAATAATATATGCCATTCGGGCCTTAGTTCCGAAATAGATCCTATACTAAATTGTGTAAAGTATAATTGGGACTTTTAATTAGGGAGACCCCTTAGTTGATGGAATTATAGCACCTTCAACACGTACTCTCTAGCCCTACTACATGGGAGAGGAGCCAACAGGAATTCCTAAACAATTGCCTAAAAATATGTTGAAATGTGGCAACAAGAATATTCCAATTTTAATTTCTCCTTGAATTAAAATTGAGAATTAAAATTCGAATTTAGTCTCACCAGCTACTTGAAAAATAATTAGCTAATTCATCTTGAGTTAATTAGTTGGAGAAATTCAAGCTAGAAGTATTTTTGATGTCATGCAACAGTTATCTCTTAAATTAAGGAGATTATCCCTTCATTAAGGAGATACAAGTGAGTTGTATTTGAGTTGTAATTAGTTAGCTCAGTTAACTGAGTTAAGTCTAATTAAATTAGTTCCAAACAATTTGAAGAACTAATTGTGATTTCAATTAGTTAATGCATGCATGCATCAAACCAGTGTACTCCATATAAGTGAAGATTCTCTCATCAATAACTCATGCATGTGAGAGAAAGACCCAGTTGAGATTAATAACAGGAACATTGTACTATCAGTTGCAAGAATTTTCCTATAAGGAAAACTCTTGCATGGAGAAGGAATTCATTCCTCGATATTTGCACAGTTTTACAGGGTGTAAGATTAATGTGAGTGATCTGTGTCACACTTGGTGACATTTGGAGCACCCAGGAGAAACTGCGCAAGGAAATAGGAGGCTTGGAGGGAAAAGGAGAAGGCATATGAGCAGTCTATTTTGTCTATGAGCAGCTTTGAGGGATTGTACTAAGAGATAGATAGATGTAAGAGCTAAGGTTGTGTGTAATCTTGATATATTTCCACGTATATGATAATACAGATAGTGGGTTTTTTAGCTGAGGCTTTCCCCATAGTATTATTTTTTGTTTCATGTGTATTGATTCTTATTCTTTGTTATATGTGTTCTTCTTGATTTTTCTCAAATCTATTAGGCTTGTGCAAGTTTGATTGTAGAGGTAGATTAAATATTTTTCTTTAGTTATATTGCATAATCAAGTTAATCTACAGTTTAAATTTCTACATGGTATCAGAGCAAAGCTGATCGAAGCTGTGAACTGTATACTCAAAAGGGAAAATCAAAGTTTTAAGTTCTTGGTTGCAGGTGAAAAATCAAATTCTTATCATTCTTTAAAGTTCACCAATGGCATTGAGTGGCTTGAGACTCATGTATGCTCTAGATGTCAACTCGAATTACATAGCATGAATAGGTCACATGGAGGCTGTATTAGAAGAAAACGGCTTGAAGGAAATCATTGATCAAGAAATCCAAAAGACTGCTTCAACTAATGCACAAGAATTGGCTGAGTGGAAGATGTGTGTGGCGAAGGAGAGACAGATCATCCTGGAGGGTGTTCAAGACCATATTGTCCTGAGTCTCCATGGGAAGGATACTCCACTTTCAATGTGGAGGACATTGAAGGAACTCTACTAGAATAGTAGCAACCAAAGGAAATTGGCGCTCAAGGATAAGCTTCGAAGAATCAAGATGGAGGAGGGTGACACTATTTCCACATACTTGAACAATCTCACCACTTGCAGAGATGAGCTTAGTAGTGTGGGAATAACTACTTTCGATGATGATATGGTGAGCCTCACTCTCCTTGGCCTTCCAAAGAGCTGGAATAGCTACCAGGACTCTCTGAATGGAAGAGAGAAACTACCGAATTGGGAATGACTGTGGTCAGATCTGATGTAGGAGGAGATCAGGAGGAGCACAAGAGATGGTTCTTCATCTAAGAATGAGGATGAATAAAATCTAGCCTTAGCAAGTAAGGCAAGGAAAGGGAAAGGGAAGGCTTCCCATTCCAAATGTAAATCTTTTCATGGAGGGAAGAAGATTGAAAAATATAAACTGAGATGCTTTAATTTTCATGACATGGGCCATTATGCAACTAATTTCCCATTGAATAAATCCAATAAAGGATCCTTGAAATGATCAGAAGGTGAGGCATTAACCTCTCAGTTCGAATTGGATTTTACCCTCATCTTATGCATTCTTTCATCGATGGTGGGTTGTGTTTGGTATCTTGATAGTGGAGCCTCATTCCACATGACCAACAATTTATTTAGTACCTTGGAGGGGAAAGACCTCAAGATGCACATAGATATGGGTGACGATGGAAAGTACAATGTTTCATGAGTGGGCACGGTTGCTTTTAAGAGGGAGCATGGATCTCCTCTCACCTTGGCATATGTGACGTATGTGCCTGGACTGAACAAGAACTTGGTATCGGTCATGATGTTGGAGGACAAAGGCTACCATGTTGTCTTCAATAAAGGAAAGGTGTTCCTGAGACACATAGCCACATGTTAGACAAAGAGGATTGGGATTCGAGTGAAGAATCTCTATAAACTAGAGGTGGATGATTGTGTTGCATTGAGTTTGAAAGCAGAATTGGTGCAAAGCCAAAACATTGGCGAGTTATGGAATAGGTGTTTGGGAGATTTGCATTATGGGGCCTTGAAGATAATGCAACATATATCTACTTGACTTCCCAAAGGTAAACTTGAGTAAGTTGACACATGCAAAGGTTGTACCTTGGGTAAGTACAAAATTATTTATTTCATGATCGAGACAGTCGAGTTGAAGCTATCTTAGTGCGAGTTCATATTGATTTGTGTGAAACAATCTCGACAGCCTCCACCGCAAAGCAAAGGTATTATGTGATTTTAGTTGATGATTTCTCTCATAAATGTTGAATTTATTCCAAGCAGAAGGAGGACCAAACCTTCTCAAAGCTTTGTGAGTTTAAATATTTGGTTGAGAAAGAATCAAGGAAGAAGATCAAGGCCTTCAGAAGCGACAATAATGGAGAATATGTCTCTCAAGAGTTTAAGGAATTCTATACAGAAGAAGGAATTAAATGGGAGTTGACGGCACCCCATAACCCATAGGAGAATAGGGTGTCCAAGAGGAAGAACAAAATGATTGTAGGGGTAGCACGGGTGATGTTGCATGACAAAGGACTACCCCTTCATTTATGGGTTGAGGCATGCAACATAGTGGCGTATTTGCATAATAGAATCCCGCATCACATACTTGAAATGAAGACACTAGAGAAAGCTTTCTCTGGTAAGAGACCAAATGTGGGTCACTTCAGGATCTTTGGCTCATAAGTATATTTCCATGTGACCAAGGATGCTCGGAAGAAGCTTGAACTAAAAACAAAGTTGGGGATACTTGTGGGGTACATGGATACACCACAAAACTATCAGGTGTATTTTCCTACTAGTCGAAATATGGTGGTTCAGAGAAATCTCAAGTTTGATGAGGAGAATGCCATGCGAGTTTCCCTTAAGAGGGAGCTCCAACTACAGGTTGTGGAGGAACTATTGGTTCCTAAGGAGGAGGAGCCTCAAACTGATGCAGAGCAGCCGCATGTAGAGGTTCCAAGAATGGAGACATCCACTCAAGTAGAGTCTTCCAAAGAGGGATGGAAGCGCAAAAGAGAAGCTACCAAATTGTTGTCAGATGCGAGAGAGACTGTGGGAGAACCATGTTCTTAGCATAGACAGAGGAGGTCACTCGAGAGGTACACTGGATACATGGCCCTTGTTGGGGAATGTGTTGAGACCGAGCTGTTTTCCTTTGAGGATGTAGTACAAAACCAGACTTGGGTTGATTCTATGGTGGAGTATGAGTGCATAGTTCGGAACAGTGTTTGGGAAATGTTTCAAAGACTAGAGAACAAGTCACTTGTGAGTTCCCATTGACTTTACAAGGTAAAGAAAGTTGCTGATGGTAGTGTGGAAAAGCATAAGGCAATATTTGTTGCCCGTGGATTTGCACAGGTGAAGGGGATCCACTATGATGAGATTTTTGGTACTATCGCAAGGTACTCATCTATCAGATCGATGTTGGCACTATCAACACAAATGGGTTGGAAGATCCATTAGATGGATGTGAAGGCTGCATTCCTTAATTGAAAGATTGAGGAATAGGTGTACATAAAGCAGGTGGAAGGTTTTGAGACCTTCAATCATGAGTCGCATGTGTGTCAACTCAAGAGAGCCTTGTATAGTCTGAAGCAAGCACCTCATGCTTGGTACACCAGGATCACCAACTACTTCACTAGGTTGGGCTTCACAAAGAGTGAAGCAGATGCAAACCTATATCACATCATTGTAAAAGGTAATCCATTGATCATTGTTCTTTACGTTGATGATATCGTATTAACAGGTCATGATCAGTTGATCATGTCTTGCAAGGAGGACCTTGCAAGAGAATTCGAGATGGAAGACATGGGTCTAATGCACTACTTCCTTAGCATTGAACTGTGGCAGAAGGATGGGGAAGTGTTTGTGTCTCAAGGCAAGTATGCCAATGAGATACTCAGGAGATTCCACATGGAGAAGTGTAAGACCATGTACAGTCCTCTAGCAGGTAACTGGAGGAAGGAGGATGCTACTTCAGGAGAAGTATTAGAGGCTACTGTGTCTCGGTAGCTTATGGGTTCACTGATATATTTAGTGAACACACGACCAAGTTTGTGTTATGTAGTGAACCAATTGAGTCAAGGAATGGTTCCACCTACCAATATGTTTTGGAAGGCAGCTAACCATGTTTTGAGATACCTCAGAGGCACATCTCAATATGGATTATGGTACAGATGGACAGAGGGAGTGAAGATATAGGGATTCACTGATGCAGATTGGGCAAGGAGTCCATCAGATCGGAAGAGAACATCAGGAGGAATTTTCAACCTTGGGTCAGCTGCAGTTTCTTGGTACAACGGGAAATAGAGGTTGGTTGCACTCAGCTCGGCAGAGGCTAAATACTTGGCTGCAAGTCAGGCAATATCTGAGGCCATCTAGATACGGAAAATTCTAGTTTGTTTTTTTATCAGAGGATCGATCCAACTCTGATTTATTGCGATAATAAGAGTTGTATCAAACTCTCTAAGAATCCGTAGTGTCCAAGCAGTACTCTTGCGCACAATCTACTAATATAAGACTATAATTGCAATGATTCTAAATGAGTTGAAAACACATTACAATTAAAATATCCCTTCTCCCTTCCCTCATTCCAATAAAATTTTGCACATCCCTCATTCCACATATGCATTTATTTTTTTCATAACCACCACAAATGTACATCCACCCACACACAAATTTGTCCACACAACAAATTATGGACTCAATAAGGCCCTTTGATCAATCATTGACATTTGAAGGTGATATTAATTGCTATGGCTCCTAGATATTGTGCGGAGGAATCATTTGTTGCAAAATACATTAGTAAACAAGTATATTTATTATTTTAATAAACTTTGCATAAAGATTTCATCACACTGAAATACCTACACATATGCATTTTTTCTCCTCACATGCATTTGTTCTCCTCACATGCTTCCTTTGAAAAACCCAGTTCATTGTGCGCAAAAAGTTTCCAAGATTTCCTTGTATGAAACTCTGCACTCTGTATAATCTATTAATAATAAAATAAACACTTCTCTTGTGCATAATTTACTAATATCCAGTTGAACATGCACTAAATCCAAAATATTTGAAAACACGTTACAATTAAAATATCCCTCCACACTTCCCTTATTTTGTAAAAAAATTCACATGCATTTGTTCTCCGCATAATCTCGCACACGCACAAACCCCCTTCGCATAGCTTCATCCAAACAATTACTTCCATAGCCGATATCACACTTCAGGCAGACATTGACATTCCAAATTGATATTAATTAATATGGGTCACATATATTGCGGGGAGGAAACATTCTCCCGAAGTGTGTGAAAATGACTATAGTCCGCACTTCTACACTTCCTCGTAAAGTTAGCTAAGAAGATAGTAGTGGGGACCAACATTTTATATACGTGTTGACATGGAAAAAAGTACTTTTATAAATTTTGTGATTAAAAAAAATGTTAATGAGTGAAAGAATATATGAATTGTGCAAAAGTTTCACACAATGAAATCTTGGAAGCTTCCTCGACATAATGGAATTCCTCCATAGTCTCGAACATATTCTTATTTACACAAAGATTAACATAATCAAAGCTTCCATTATGCAGCGAGCACAACCTTTAGTCAATTTATTATCAAAGTATCTAGCATAGAATAAGTTGATTCTACATTGAATCATAGAAACGTAGGAAATTAAATAAATATGAAATCACGATACATTGTATTGAGGGATTGATATTAAAGGGCTTCCATTATTTAAAAATCATCATTGTGCAGAAGAAAACTGTGTCAAAAAACTGTGTGGGGGGAAGTGAATGTGGAGGTGTGGAACTTTGTCATATAAATATTGTGTTTTTTATCATGTATGCTCGTTCTCCAATGCAAATCATAAATCAAAGTGTATAAGTTTTATTAATCTTTTGTGACATAATTTTTACAAGTAATGTGTTGGTTGTTGCATTTCCCAATTGTAGAAGTTGCATTGTTTTTTTGCATGCATATTGATATAATTCCTAACTCTCAAAGGACTCGTTCAAATGGTTTTTCTCATTGTTGTTAGAATCGATATTCTTTTCTAAGAAATGTGTGTTTTTCTCATTAGCATAACAATCATAAATCAAGAGGTCTAAGTTTTATAAACATATTGCAATGTAATCTTAGTAGGTAACATGTTGATAGTTACATGGGCCAGGTGTTGATCATGTATTCCCTTTTGGCATGAATATTTCCAATTCATTTGGTATAGTTCAAAGTTCTTTGTGGAGGGGAGGAGAGGGCGGTCATTACGAATGGTTTTCCTCATAGTTACTATAATTGATATTATGTTATGAGAACTATGCATTTTGCTCGTTAGCATAAGAATTATGCACAACATCTAGTTTCGCAAATATATACAGATTTTATGATATTTGTATTAGGTACATTGTGGTTCACTTGGTTTTTTATTCTATATCTTATTTTGTGATTCTCTTTGCATGAAGCTTTCCACACATTGAAACCTCTGGCCATTTCTTTAGGTAGCTACTTGTTTAGTCAATAACACCTTTCGGGTAGCCATTGACATTGGAAGTTGTTATTAATTCATAAATATGTTTGCATTAAAGGATTGTATTACTGATATTTTACTAAGTGGTTGTTGTATATGATATTTTTGGTAATATTTTAATTGTATATAATGATTATGTTCATATTTATGAATATATCTTTGTTTAGACTCTTGTGTGGAAGTGTGGAGGAAGTCCATTATGTGGAAAAAGCTTCCCTTGTGTTGATCCCCGCACTTCCGCATTTCATTGAGTAGAAACTTTGTTTATGGTTATGTTTCTAAAATTAGGTACATGTGCAGATGTGTAGAGAAATTTCATTATGGGAAGGAAGTTAATAATATTTTAATCATACATAGTCCATACTACCACTATTTAGTTGATTCTCTTTGCATGAAGTGTTATGCATAGTGAAAATTCCAACCACTTATGTAGATAGCTACTTATGTACTCAATAACACCTTTTGACCGGTTATTGAGTACATACAAGACATCCTTCCAAAAGAGTTGAAAATACATTAAATTTAAAAGATCTCTCCACAATTTCCTTATTCCACACAAATTCTCCACAAATAATGAGTGCAATATGCAATATTAAATTTCATGAATGAAAATTGATATTGTATATTTTTTTTTTGTGTGGCATTTTATATTAACTTCATACTTTTCTTAACTCATTCTCTACACTCAAACAAAGCCTTTGATGTAGAGTTCACACATCCATATGATGAAGGCTTAAAGCTTCACTTGCCTAATGTCATAAACATAAGCACACACAAAGATTTTACTCAATGATGCGAGAATTGGTACGGTTGCAGTTTCTTTGCATAGGCTTAGGAAGTGAGGGAGTGGGGACAGGGGGGTGTGGACAACCTTTACTAAATTGACTACTGATAATAAAAAATATGGTGATATGCATTATTTATAATTAAAATATTAGCAATAATATCATATGAATAGACCAATTGGCTCAGTATTATTTCAAAAACCAAATATGGATTATTTGATACTAAAATATTAGCAATAAAAGCCTTTAGTGATGAGTGTAGATATCCACACAATGAACATTTGAAATCTTTCTCAACACAATTGACTTTCTCTGTACTTTCTCACATGTGCCTAATTTCATAAAGATAACCATAAATCAAGATTTTGCTCAATGACGTGAAAATTGATGTGGTTTTCTACAAAATTTTGAGTGCAGTCCCCATAACATTTACTTACTTGACAACTGATCACTAAAATATTACCAATTATATCATGTGAGTGAGAAATTCCTCATATGTGCCTGATCTAACAAATATAACCATAAAAAAAAAAGATATTTGGAAATACGAAGATATTCATTATTTACAATTAAAATATTATCAATAAATAAGTATAAACAATCTTATTGCAAATAGAAAATATGGATTATGGTTTAATACTAAAATATTAGCAATAAAATCCTTTAGTGCTGAGTGTGGAGATCCACACAATGATTACCAATATCTATAAAAGAATTAGATCTCTAAAGAACAAAGAATGTAAATACATATGTACACTAAAGTTTTCATTGTGCAAACCACTACATTTCGTCAAATCTATTAATAATAAAATATGCATTCCTCTTGCACACAATTCACTAATGTCAAATTTCACATGCACTAACTCTAAAAGAGTTGAAAATGCATTAAAATTAAAAGATCCCTCTGCACATCCCTCATTCCACTCAATTTTTGCACCTCTCATTCTAAATATGTATTTGTTCTCTGCATAACTACCGCACATGCACAACCACCTCTGCATAGCTTTGTTTGTGCAACTACTTCCAGACTCAAAAACACCCTTTGCGCATTCATTTATTTTGTTGCTAATATTTTATAATTAAATAATGCATACTTGTTGTTCCCAATAGCACTGAAGAAAGCCTTGGATCTATAAAATATTATTGGTAATATTTTAGTCATAGATAATGCTTATCTCCATGTTCACTTTTGCTAAAGTGCACCAATTTTTGCATCTTTGAATAGAAGCTTTGTTTCTGGATATTTTTCTACAATTAGGCATATGTGCGAAAGTGCGGAGAAAGTCCATTGTGTAGAGGAAGATTTCAAAAGTTCATGGTGTGGATCTCTACACTAAACACCTTTATTTCTAATATTGTAGTAATATACACACTTACTTACAATCTTGTGCAAAGAACCTTTAAACTCCTCAATTGTCATATCATTGACCAGAGTGGTGTTAGGGTCAAAGCACCCTATCTATACAAAGGACGCCCAAATGGTGCACACATACGATATTATTGGTAAATTTTTAATTATAAATAATGATGTTTTTGCTAATATTTTAGTATTAAATAATCCATATTTGGTATTTCCAATATATTAGTTATAAATAATGCAAATCTTTGTATTCCTAAAAACCACTAGTCAATTGGATAGAGGTTGAATTGTTTTGAAATGCAAATAACCTCCAACCACATCAATGTTTGGATCATTGAGCACAATATTTTTTTATGGTCATCTTGTTGAAATTAGGCACATGTGTGGAAGTGCGAAGGAAGCGTTCAATCTTTCATACTGCGGATTTATGCACTGCGTACTAAATACTTTTGTATATTTTGCTTGAAACACATGCGTGAATGTAGAGACTAGGTGTAGAAAAATTTAAAGATAATATATAATGTCGCACAATCTCTTCATAGCCAATATACAATATCAATTTTTACTTATCGAATTTAATAGAACTTATTGTACTCATTATTTGTGTAGTATAAAATTATTGTTTATAACATATTTTATTATGTAATTATTGTAATGATAATAGTTGATATACAAAATGTTAAAAGAATTTAGCTTTAACCAAAGTTTTGAGAAAAATACTCAAAATTCATATTTTTCCATATATTAAAAGAAAAACTCAAATTTTTATTAAATTTTATTTCTACTTTCTAATTGTTTGAGAAAGATTTATTTATGGTTATATTTATGAAATTATGCAAATGTGTAGAAGTGCAGTAAAAGTTCACTGTGTAGTGGAAGCTTTGAAGCTTTCATTGTGCATATCTCTGGACTCTGCATTGTAGGCTTTTATTGCTAATATTTTAGTATTAAATAATTCATATTTGTTGCTCGCAATAACACCGAGGCAAGCGGTGGACCCATACGATATTATTGCTAATATTTTAATTATAAGTAATTATTTTTTTGCTAATATTTTAGTATTATATAATGTCTATTTTATCTTCGCAATATTTTAATTACAAATAATGTATATCTCTACATTCCAAAATATTAGTAGCAAATTGAGTAAGTGTAGAAAAAATTGGATTATTGAGCACAAGTTTTGTTTATGGTTATCTTGCTAAAATTAGATGGATGCGCAGAAGTGCGGAGGAAGCTTTCAAGATAGTAATGTTTACAAAGATGTGAAAACATGAAAACAGACTTAGCATTGAATAATTAATTAATGCTTAGTATTCATATTAATATTTGTTCATCAAATCCACACGCACTTATTTTATCCCAAGCGATGTTTGAATTTAAAAATACAGATATTTTGAAAGAGTGGTCTTGACTAGAGATGTTGTTGGGGTTGGTGTTGGTGATCTATAGTTTGTATCTACATGTCATCAATCAGACACGCTAGTCATAAATGGAAGATAAGTGGAGGAAGTATAATTTACATATTAGATCTTAGGCTACAGGCGAAATGATAGTAATGTGAATGGACGTGATTGTGCTTTTTCGATGCTAGACTCAATCTATTTCAGGCAGGCAAAATGATATTAAAGTGAATGGATGTGATTGTGCATTTTCGATGCTAGATTCAATCTATTTCGACGTTTATTTCTTGATTGAATAGTTGGATACTTATTTCTATTATGTTTTGCCTATATTAAAATAAAACATGGAAATAAAGAGTGTTATTAACTTATAGTTTTATGGTGATTTGTGAGAAAAATGGCTTTTGGTAATGCAATGATCTTGAAATTTTTCTAAATGTTTAAAGTTTTCTTAGACTTTTCCAAAGTTTACAAATGAAAATTTTGTTGTGTAGGAAAACTTATAATAGTTTTGGAATGCTATTTTTCAGCTTAACGTAAAATGGCAGAAACCATACAAAATTGTAAACTATTACTAAATTCAACGAACAAATTTCATTTAATATTTGCATAATGAGACAAAGGAAGCAAGGTATCTAGGTCATTAATTAGCATCTAGAATCTGAAATTACTTCCCCAAAGTAAACATTGACCAATAGAAAGGCAAGTCTACAAAGTATATGTGTTGAATACACATTGGTTCAGTGAATAATTATAGAAAATACTTTGTTCTTATTGGAAAAAGAGCTTTAATTAATCAAAAGAGAATCTGATCCACGATATTAATAAATAGTATCTCAAATAGTATCTTGATATCGATTTATAAAACAATTAAGACACATCAATCATGAAATGTAATAGTACTAATTGGACTATGTCAATTTTGAATTTAAGTAAAACGTGTATTTTTTAAAGTAACAGATTTCGCAATAGACTTTTATGATCAAACAAGGGGAAAATCAGTACTAGCCATATTGACGACAACCATTGGTTAATGGTTACCATTAAAACTGACAATATTTAAATTTCGTTTCATAATTAAGATGTCAATTCATGATTTTGGTAATTTATCAACCGCATCAATTCTCACATCATTCAATAGAGCACTAGCATAACAGTGTCCTGCAACCGCATGTCACATAGATTTAAAAAACAACTTATCTAATATTTCATAATAAGGGTAGGTTTCATAGTCGATCAATTATGATAATTGTAAAAAATTGATACTAGCTCACTCTGTAATTTTGTTCCTTTGTAATGTCGTCACTGTTAGCACACCTTCATCTATGCAAAAGACCCTAGTTCTCCATCACACAACCCTATTTCTCCATCACATACTTTGTCATCCACATAAAGAAACATAATAACATTAATTTGACATATGTTCAGCCGCCTTGGGGGCCTATGCAAATAACTTGCACCCACATCAAGTAGAGAACTAACGTAATAGTGTCCAACAACTACATCAATTCTTGCATCATTGCACTGAGCACTAACATAACAGTGAGTGTTAGAGAACTTACCAACGCAATGGTCACTCTCAAAATTATTTTAATTTTAATTTTAAAATGAATTGTGAGGCACTCTAAAAAATCGAAAATAAAATGGCCCCAACTAGAGGAATTATCTCCTACAAGATCTTCCTAGGTGAATAGGATATTATAAATAACATTTGCTCATTATTTTTGAATTTATGCAATAGAAAGAAATATTAAGAATTTTCTCGAAACATTGGTTAAAATTGCAAAAGCACTATCAAATAATGTAGAGTCAATGCAACTCAACCAATAGCCAAATGGTATAGTCCCTCACAAAGCAAGGACTAATAACAAGTAGGCAAAAAATATAGAAAATGGTAAAATATTTAGCTATTAAAAATGTAATTGGTCATATAAAAAGAAATTACAATTTATTTTTGTGAAGAAAAAATGAAAAGTACTCTATTTTTTATTTAAAATTTAGCTAATAATTTTTTTTTAAGAAAATAAGACTTTTAAATAATCGTTACAACAACCACATAACTTTTGTCCACATAAATTATTATTATTTTAATTATAATCATTTTAAATATCGTTATTTTAATTTTGAATTTATCTATGAAAATTTTATCTTATTAGTTTTTTTTAATCTACAAATACTATTTATCTTAATTTTGAATTTTCTTCTTTATAAGTACCAATTATCCTTAATTTTAAATTTTCTTCTTTATAAGTACCAATTATCTTAATTTTAAATTTAATAAGTTTTAATTGTGATTACAATTTTCAAAGATTAAAAATAATTTATTAATTTTCGTTATAATTCTATATATATATATATAAATTTTAATTTTGAAATATTTAATTTATAATTTATGTTTTTTATTAATATTTTTAAAATATTATTGATCAAATTTCTTAAGGAAACCCATCAATATTTTTCGTTCTAAATCAAACATATTAAAATTTTCAATATTTCCGATAACTATTCAATTCTTGATACCATGTATCATCTTTCGGAGATTTAAACACCAGATTTTGAATACCGCCTTGAACATCGGTCATTACTGGTTACGTCAGCGAAAATATCTCCTCCACTTACATTGCTTTGATTCCTAAGAAGAAACTCTCCTCATCATTCTCTGATTATCGGCCTATTTCTTTATGCAATGTCTTGTATAAGATAATTTCTAAAATCATTGCTATACGCATGAGGAATGTTTTATCTCTTCATTTGTCCATTGAACAGCACGGATTTCTAAAGGAAAGGAACATCTTGGATGCGGTGGCTCTTACCCAAGAATGCTTACACTTCTTACCCGACAGGAATCTGGATGCTGCTCTTTTAAAAGTTTATCTAAAAAAGGCATACGACAGTGTGGACTGGGGTTTCATCCGATGCCTTCTTGCAAAAATTGGACTTGATAACAGGTGCTCCAGATGGATTATGGCGTGTGTGACGGAGGTTAATTATGTGGTCCTTATTAATGGCATTCCCACTCCTTTTTTTAAAGCAGCTAGGGGACTTAGACAAGGATGCTCCTTGTCTCCATTGCTCTTCATACTCATAATGGATTCTTTGAGTCTTCATATCAAGAGGGCGATTCACCTAAAATATTGTAGGGCCCTTCACATCTATAGAGGGATCTACATTTCCCATAATTTTTTTGTAGATGATATTCTTTTGACAATGATTCTATTCATAGTCACTTGGATTTGTCTACATGAAATCTTGGGAAGGTTTCAAAAAGCTACTGGCATGACTGTAAATGAAGGGAAATCATCATTTCATGTCAATGATGTTAATGGGGATCTGATTACATTCCTCACTCAGCTTTTCAACATTAAAGCAATTCCTCTTCGAAATGGGCTTAAATACTTGGGATTTAATTTGAAATGTGTTGGATACCGAGTGGCAGATTGGTCCTGGATAGCAGATCAGTTTTACAGGAAAATTGCAGCATGGGAATATAAATGCTTATCCAAAGGTGGACGCGCAATTTTGTCCCAATCTGTTCTTGTGCAAACAATGGTATATTGGGCGCACCTTTTTTATATTCCATCAGCAACCATTAATAGTCTGAACAGGATGATGGCCAAATTCATATGGGGGGGCAACAAAGAACAAAGAAAATACCACCTGTGCAAACTTTCCAAGCTGGCTCGACCAAAAAAAATGGGTGGTTGGGGAATACTGGATTTATCCCTTTTCAGGAAGGCTCTCCTATGCAAATCAATGTGGAAAGCAATCATGGGAACGTCTTTCTGGAGTATGGCCATTCGTGCCAAATATATGGGAAACAAGGATTTGTCTTTCTGGATTAGGGAGAACCACATTGGATCTCCTCTCGGCTCGGCTATTTGGAGAGGATTTAGAAAACTTGAGCCTTTTTTTAGGCATAATCTAATATGGAAATTACAGACCGGGGCAAAGATCATCATTGGTAAGGATGAATTCACTGGAGCGGCTGGAAAAATACAAATATCCAATCGGCTAATGAGATTGCTACACAACAGGGGCATTTTTTTCTGGGCCAGTGTTATCCAAGAATGGGTAGGAGCGGTTCCAATTTGGAAATCTGCAACTGAATTGCATCTATATGATGAAATGGCGACGCAATGGAACTCTATTTTATCCTCTTTGCGAGCTCTGGGCATTTATCATTCTGCGGACAAAGACTTCCTCATTTGGAAGGGCTTTGGTGGCTCCTCGACTGTCTATGTCAAGCATATATATCAACAGTTACTATTATCAGAACCTGGAAATACAGAAAATATCTTTCCTTCAACCTTTTGGAAATCCGGTTGCCCCACAAAGATCATAATTTTCGCCTGGTTGGTGTTCCATAACAGGAATCTCACATGGGATAATTTGCAAAAACGAAATTGGTGTGGGCCTGCCATATGCCTACTATGTAGAGCTAACTCTGAGAACAACTCTCATTTATTTCTCTTTTGTCCTCAAACTCAGACTATTTGGCGGAAGCTCGCTGCACACTTTGGCTACCCACATAGCTCTTTCCCATCCATACCTGAGGCATTTAAAGGGTGGAGTAGCATGAACATAGAATGGCAGGCCATCCCAATATTGACCCTTTGGGCCATTTGGAAATGGAGAAATGGAATGCTTTTCAGATCAAAAAAGGAATCTCTCTCATCTGTTTATGAATCTATCTTATGTCAATACAATGCACTTGAAATATCAGGACAGAACAGGGTCAGAAAAGGAAGCGGATCATCGACATGGATTCCCTCAGCTATCCCACGAGCCTTCTTTGATGGTGCTGCTCAACTAGGAACGTGCGCATGTGGAGTTTACATCATTCCAGAAGCAGGACAAGCTTATGAAATTCATTGGAATGGCGGACCAGGGTCAAACAATAGAGCTGAGGTGATGGCTTTAGCCGGCCTTCTTTCCATCTGTATCTTTCTGGACTTACTGAATGTACAAATCTATGGAGACTCGAAAGTCATCATTGATCATGTCTTGTCAAAACACAACATAAAAAACATACATCTTGAAGGATGGCTTAACAGGATAGAAGCACTATGGAGCAGTAGGAGGGACTACACTATCACACATATCAACAGGGACAAAAACAAAAAAGCAGATGAATTATCCAAGATGGGCCTATCTTCCCCTCAAGGTATTTGGAGGATGCAGATCAAGATGGACAACTTCACCTACCAGATCGAGGACTTTTGCCTTCCGAGTACATAATTTTCTTTCTTAATGATGAATATCTAATATGTATCTTTTTTTTCCTTCTTTACTTGTTTTGCGAAAGGTTTGCACACATATTATTTGGCCATAAGGAACTATATTCTCTATATAATGCTCATATATATCTTTCTCCATATGTTCTATATATAGCTGAATGGGATAATCCATCCTATAGCTTAGGCGGTTTTGAAAATCATATACGCCCCTGCTGCCGACTTTATTCTCCACATAACAATATGCTTGTATAATTCTCTTTTCTGAATATAATACATATATATTGCTTTTTTTTGCCGGAAAAAAAAATCGTCCATTACTTGAATATATGGACATTTTCTATTCGCAAAATGTTATTTAAAGTTTACACCCTTTGCGTTGACGCCCGGGATGAATGGGTAACCCAACCGTACGCGATGCCCTTCCACGTTCCAACTTCCTCGCTCGAAAACCATAGTTACCAAATTCTGTCCAACTGGTAGAAAAAAATCGAAATTAAGGCGGTTCGATTGGATTCATAAGTTAATACGCAATTCGTAATTCTGTGCGGCATATTGAGAGAGAGAGTCTAACAGCTTTCCACGTGGCCCATCACCCCTGCATACATGAAATCCCATGAGTTTACCGCTAGAATTGCTCTTCATTAATGAATTTAGATATGGGAGGTTTACAGGGAGAGCCAAGCCTGATTCCAATCAGAATTATAGATTTTTCGTCGTCATTCATTAGATTTATATCCAAAAATATCAATCAAGTGAAAATATAAAAATAACTCATTTTTTTTTTATTCCATGAGTAAAATTTATTTTTATAGACTTGTTGGCACAAGAAAATGGCATGCATGGGCTTTGTTACTGGCAACATAAAAATGAATAGATAAATTAAAAAATCTTGAAGTACAATCTCTTAGAAGAGAATATGTAACTAGTTTCATGCATATGCAATATTTTTCATTAATGTTATGGAAATGGTGAGTTAAATTAGCATTTATAGAAAATATTAAATAAAAAAATTGTTGATATTGTTTAAAGAAATTTTCATATAAAATATGATGTTTTCGTTAAAGAGATTAAAGATTTAACATCTTATTATAAGTTTATGTGATCTTTTTAATCTCATGACTAGAAAATAAATAGGGTTGATAAAAAAATTTAACAAACTTCTCAAGAAAAAGCCCAATACGTCTAGAGAGAAAGGTCATGAAGTTGAGTATTTTTTCCATAAGGAAATTTTGATCATAAGTTAGGAAGAAGAAAAGAAACTAGAAGAAGCTCCTATTGAAAAAAAGGTTTTTATGCCCATAATAATGGAACTGATAATGCTAATAACAAGCAGGAAAAAAAATATGGAAAATCCTAAGTTAAATACTTTTATTAATTTTATTGATGAAAAAAAATATGGAAAATCTCAAGTTAAATACTTTTATTGTAAAAGATTTAGCCATTATGAAAATAATTATTCCCGAGGGGAAATATTATAACCTTTATTTGTGTGAAGAAAAATGAAATGTGGTTAGTATAATTTTGGCCTCATTTAGTTAATAAGATTTATAAAGAAATATGAAAACAATCACATAACTATTATCATATATGAATTTATAAAATTTTAAAGATTACAAATTTTAATTATATACTTATTTTCTATATATATATATATATATATATATATATATTAAATAAAGTAACGAGGACTGAATTAACTAGGTTTTCAAATCTTGACCATTCAAAAAAAACTTTAGAGCCCAACCATTCAAAGACAGAGCTTTAATGAGGCTTTGAAATCTCATCAATTCTAAAAACAAGTGGAAGTCAACCATTCAAAGATGGAGCTCTAAATCCTAATAATTGGATATCCACATGAATTTTGAATTTAAATGGGAATTCGATGTTTGAATTTTCAATCTAAATTGTAACTAGGGAAGGTATGTTAGTTGTTGGATGTGCTCCCAATACGCCACGTAGTTGCCACATGAGTTGTACAACACATGGTTGGCTGGGCCTCCCACTTGTTGTGGTAGGTGGATAATAAAGATTTACCTCGAATGTTAGTTGGATAATAAAGATTTACCTCGAAAGGGTCATTCTCCTCGATGATTTAGGGTTTTTGTCATCCAATGATTAGGGTTCAGTCTCATTTTGTTCAGGGTCGGTATGTGGATGTTCTTATGCCCTGACTATTGTTCGACCGATGTCCATTTCTTGTTCACCTCCTACTCCATATTTTCCTTGCCATGTATTTGTTCTTGTGAGCACTATGTTGTGGGTTGTTTAGGGTTTAGCCTATTGTTTCACATGCTTTAGCCTCGTATGGATCATTTCTGGGTACCCATGGCATAATAGCACATGGTTAACTTTTTGTTGTCGACCCTCTATAGGATTCAGTCAGTTCAATGGTGGATATGGAGGCTCGAGTGGATTAATATGAAGGCAATCTCGCTACCCCTCTAATTTTACAAAGGAATTCTATTTGTTAACATGTTATTTTGAGGTTTTTTTACACCTTTTGTGTTTTGTGTTGCACGTATACTAGGTCTTGGTTACAAGTCATGTATTTCTAGTTGTTGGGCTGTTCAACAATGATGCAAAGCCGTGCCTCGGTGGCTTTGTGAATGGTTGTCTCGTAGAATTTTTAATCCTACCAACCCACTACCTATGTGTTTGTCAACACATTCCATCCATATTCTCAGAATGTTAGTCCATTCTATGGTTTCTCTGAATATTCATGGGGTTTTTATAGAAATTTATAGGGTTTTTGCAAATTTGCATAAATTTGTTTGTTATATGCTTGTAAATAAAGGTTTCTGATGATGCCAAATTGTGGGTTCTTTGTAAATTTGGTTACAGTGTTGGCTTTTGTAAAACCCATATGGTTTTTGTAAAAAAATTTGCTATTTTTTTGTAAATTATGGCTTTTGATGGTGCTAAATTGTGGATTCTCTATAAACTTGGTTATGGTGTTGTTTTCTTTTTAAATTCAAAGGGTTTTTTAAATTAGTCTGGTATTGATTGTAAATTAGGGTTTTCCTTACTTCTAAATTGTGGGTTCTTTGTAAATTTGGTTTAGGGTTAAATTCATAGGGTTATCTCTCTTCTAACAAATTCCCCATGCAATGCTTTTATGGTTTGATGAGGTAACAATATTCGTAGTGCATTAATTTAAAGATGGCATTCATATTACCCAGGTTCTTCATTTCATAGTCAATTCCTCCTAAGCATGCCACGAATTTTAATTAGAAGTTGGATTTTCATTGTGTTTGCACCCTTTTATAAACCTGTTCTTGGCCGAATTTCCTTGTTCTTCCTTCAGAGTAACATCATAATTTTCCTGTGCATAAATGGATCATTGTTTTTATCTTAAGCTTTCCATATCAATTCCACTTATATGATTTTTCGGATGCCTTTCTGCACATCCATCATGTCAACCTTGGCTGACTACAATATCGTTGTTGTTTCTAGAGACCACATGTCCTCGTTTCATCGCAAAGTTGAATAGGATGTTGTTGAAATAAGGAATTACTAAGCGGGGAGGGTGAATCAGTAATAGTGAGGTTCTTAATTTTTTTTATGAAAACGTCTTCATTTCTTCCCTCTACTGTCTATTAGTTATGAGAGCATTCATACATAATACAAATGAACATCAACATAAGACATTCACATGTACGTACAATCCATCACATGAGAAACATACACATATTGACACCTGTATTTTTACTTGGAAACCCAAAGGGACAAAACCATAAACTCTATTATTTTTATGATGTAAATTTAGCACCTACTTAATTACATCAGTTTGTTTGTGATCACCCACTCATAGGAGACACTCACCCCCTTAAGATAGAAAGCACTTACTTGCCAAGAGGCACCAACCTCTTACAATGTAGGCCGCCATATTCTCTAGCAACTGTTCTACCTTCCATAGAATTTTCAAACTGAAAACAGAGGCAAATACATAACAAAGAACAACCTCTCTCGGCTGGTAGCGCCCTATCCTTTACACACTATTGCATATACTTTTCTCTTGGCTTTTTGTTCCATAGTCTCTCTCGAGCACTCTACCTCAGTCCAAAAACTTGGTCTAGTTTGACATCTCTCATGCACTCTCCTCTACTCCCTTCGGCATATACAACATTGTTGTATTCCCCCCATTTCTCAATGGAAATCACAGGTTTTGTTCCTCAGTTTCACTCTACTCAACGTTGTATCTGATATCTATTTCCACACTACCCGGGTGTACTTCTGTATGACACCTCCATACTACCGTTGCATGTACTTATTGAGTTTTTTCGTTGTATTAAACATGAGGATGGGCTACTGAACGCTTCAGCAACTCCAAGTGTGATCCTCCATGCTAATAATTTAATCTCAGTCCACCTTTACACTCTAGAAAGACTCCCCGTGCTTATTAAATTGATAACAGAGCTTAGAATGTACTATCGCATGGCTTTGTTCTTCCCTTAATTTTTTGAATCATGCAAACAAGATTAGAGATCCCTTACTTCTTCTTGAGACTGACTCCAGTATCTACTATTACATCTTTTGGTCCTCATTGCCTTACCCAATAATATTTGATAATGACCATTCACTCCATTAACCAACTCCTTTGATTTTTATTTTCTCTCTATTTTTTGACCCATTCATCCTTTAACACTCTTTACTGTTCTATCACAGCCATAACTCATCATAACTTATATTAAAACAAGGGATGCAAGCAGCTATGAGTCCCTGCCGGCATATAATATTGTTTTGACATGTTTACTTCCTAAATGTGGCCAGGGGAGGATTCATAGTGAGCAGATTCAACAACGGCTGGGTGAGTTCCATATTGATGAGATTGGTCGAAAGAAGAGGGATATATCTACTTGACTTGGATTCATAGTGAGAAGATTCAACAACGGCAGAGCGAGTTCCATATTGATGAGATCGGTCGAAAGAAGAGGGATATATCTACTCGACCAGTGAGTCAAGTAGTCAGGTAGGCTTTGACCATTGGGCTACTGGATATGGATCTGGGTGAGGTGATGGTGATGGTTGTATACCTACAATTGGATATAAATCGAGGAGTTGTTAAAAGGTGATCTGGAAATTACAGTTACTAGTTAAATTTTAAGAAACCTGTTAAATTTTAAGAAAAGAAGGCAGGAAAAATAGCTTACACCTTTGAAGTAAGAGAAGCCATCATAATTATCTATTAAGCTTTATAGAGTAGCATGACAAATTTGTGTAGAGTAGCATGACGACTCTTATATATGTCATACTTTATTTGATATGGACATCTCAAACTATAAATAGTAATAAAAATTTAGAATTATAAAAATCCACTAGTGAAAATATGTCCTTTGAAGTAAGAGAACACATCATAATTATCTATTAAGCTTTGTAGAGTAGCATGACAAATCTGTGTAGCACAGCATGACAACTCTTATATATGGCATATTTTATTTGATATGGATATCTCAAACTATAAATAATAACAAAAATTTATAATTATAAAAATCCACTAGTGAAAATATGTCGTGCCCCGGGTCCTTGGAATATGAAGAAAAAACATAAACTCCTTTAACACCACCCTCTCATGCTCTGTTCCTTCAAGTTACTGTAATGATTCATCAGTCCATGTCTTAACAATGGGTTTGTGGTGACGATAATGATCATAATACCTGGCGCCCAATACAATGTTCTGTGCAACAACAAATACTGATTATTTCAAGCACTGTTTTGTGCAACAACATATACTGATTAGTTCAAGCACTACTCTGTGAAATTTTCAAGCATTTTAGAGGGATTGATCATGTCAGAAATAAACATGTATAAAGTTAAGGTCCGAAACAAAATAAAAAATAAAGGCAAGGTTCGAAAATTTTGAAAATGACTTCGGGATTTGTAGGGGATGAGAGGTCAACTCAACTATTAATACAGAAAGTAGTGGAGTAGTGGATTTCGTAGACTGTATTAATTTATTCAAAGTACATAGATGCCAATTCGGAGGTTAGTGAAGCCATCATAATTATCTATCAAATTTCCTAGAGCAGAATGACAAACTCTATTATATGTAAGATTTTATTTTCTATGAACATCCCAAACAACAAATAATAATAGAAATTTATAATTATAACAACCAAACAATGAGAATATGTCCTGCTCCATGTCTTGGAACTCAGAGAGAAAACAATAATTCCTTTAACAACACCCTTCCCTTCTCTATTCCTCCGTCGAGTTCCTGTAATGATTCATCAGCCCATGTCTTAACAATGTAGTGTGCATAATCATCATAGTTCATGGCACCCAATACACTCTTCAACTGCAAGATAGAAGGCAAAATTTTCATTCATTTTAGAGGAACTTACAGTGTCAAAAATAAAAACAATTGCAAAAGCTACACAAAATAAAATATAAAATAAAAGGCAAGTTTGATAAATTTTGAAAATGAGCTCCAAATTTGTAGGGGATTAGAGGTGAGTTCAGCTGCTAATACAAAAACAACTCTACAAACTACAATATAGTAGTTCATTTCGTAGACTCTATTTTTTTATTCAAAGTAGATATAGGCCAATTTGAACATAGATGACTAGATGGGACAGATGGAACGCACATGAGTCACATGCCGTAAGGGAAGTGAAGAACACGTCTTAAATGCAAGAGGGCCCACATGTGGCATGATGCATGAGCAAATGGTAATTATTAAAAAAATTCTATTAATTAATTATTCCTGTGTATTTAATTTAGTTAAAAGTCGATTTTCATTCAATGTGCCCATAACATGGCAAGCATTTCCATGGATGAAACGCCAGAATAATCATCCACACATTAAAGCATAGTACTTTGACACTAGCTAGCTGGTCGCTGGGCATGCGTGCTAGTGGATCACTGTCTAATGTGGTACCTTGGGGCGAACTCACTCTATGAATGAACTCGGTCTATGAATGTTCGTAGTTTGGTGGGAGGAAATATCGCTATTCACATATTGCAAAAACACTTATGAATTGATCTTTTTGTGGGTGGGTCTTATTTTTTTTCAGTGAACACTCCTGGATTGGTCTTTGTCTATGTGTTTTTTTTTTTTGTGAGATCTAGTTCTAAGGTGGTTACGAGAAGGTCCATAGAATCTCTTTGTCCTCGGCAAGGTAATGGAATTGAAAATTGTAGACAATTTCAATTAAGAACTGGAATATTTTCTTGAGGTATGTTTTCTCATAAATTGTTTTAAATCTTCTTGAATCCCACAAAAACATTGTTTAACCTTTTTAAGGCTTTATAGACAGTAGGCCATATATAATTTTATAATTTCCGTCCTTTAAAAGAGAAGCTAAATCAACTAAGTTATTGAGAAGCTCTTCAAACATGAAACTAAATCTTGAAATACCTCTGATCCTAAGCAAAGTAATGGAATTTAACATTGTAGACAATTTCCATAAAGATCTTAAAGATTAATTCTTTAGATGGATATATGATCAGAAATTGTTTTATTAATTGTGCACTACAAATTTAATTTTTTGTGCAAGCATGAGATGGCCTTTTTGGAACAATTCGTTGGCGATTCAACCGGTAGTCTCTTGACAAAATTGTTTAATTCAAGGGTGACAAATAAAGAGAAGTCGATGACTACTAATCTACAGAGACCGGACGAAATCAAAGGAATGTTCGTCCATTTATTTGCTCTGCAATAGGGTTAATTATCTTCGTAAGGTTTATAAACCTAGATGAAACTCGCAAAATATTAGACATTTCTCTTAATCTAGCTAGATATTTTGAAGTTCAACATTTCTGTCTCCATTTTTTTGTTTGTTCAGTTTGGATTTTGCATTGTGGATAGTCTTACTGCTTTCACATCATGTCTATCGAATATTATGACTCCCACTAAATATGATACTTAATAATATTTGCATATGAACCTTTTCCCTATTAATTTAGAGTCCCTCACTAAGACACAGTTCCTAGCATTAGCAAGCCATACCAGGCACATCGCTTAGCACAATTTTTTCACAATATATTCATCTACGCAGCAAACTAGGTGTGGGATAAGGGATAAGGGTCACCCCGCTACTGCAATTTCAATTTATTGATGTAGATTGAAAAGAAAGAATAGTCAAGCATATGAATTTGGTCTTGTTTTTCAAAATGGGATTGAATCTACTCTCAACACTGCATGCATTGCAGCTCTACCCGCCTTTACAGGTGTTGTCTCTCGTGTTGTCTATGCCTATGACCAATGACCAACTATAACCTTTCAAAAGGTGTTGTCTCTCATGTTGTCTATGCCTATGACTGACGACCAACTATAACCTTTCAAAATGAAAACATATATACCATTCTCAAAACAGATATACCAATGAACGAAACAGGCATACCAAGGAACTAGATGAGATTCTTGACCTTTCCTTCCCGACACCCAAAGATCTAATACATATCAGGTCTGTCAGGTCGTAAACTACAATGCCACTGCCTTTCTCTGGTGTAACTAGCTATGAACTGCTTACTAGAACAAATAGATACGAGAGGGTAAGTAGGTACCAAAGCATGTAGATAACATAGCACGTCGAAACATTGGAATTGAAATCTTGAAGACTTAAGTGTGTAGATAACAGAGCACGTCCAAAGGCTCGAATTGAAATCTTGCAGACTCTTCTGGGCACGCTGCAACAAAACGACGACAAAATAGTGGAGTGGCCCTAGTTTCTGCTTGAGCCTTCTGTGTCTACTATCTTTCACCATACCAAAGTTGCATGCTAATAGCCATGTGGAAGGGGCCTTGATAGACATGTGGAAAGGACCTCGAAAGGGCCTCGAAGTATATTGGCTGGCTACAAAAGCTTTGATATAAATAAATTGCAAAAACTTTGATATAAAGAAATTGGCATTTGTATATAAAATGAGAGAACTTTGGATAAAATGGCAAATAAATTGCAAAAACTTTGATATAAAGAAATTGACATTTGTATATAAAATGAGAGAACTTTGGATAAAATGGTATTGCCGCAATTTTCTTGCATAGGGCCATGTGAAGCTTGTAATAAGAGGTAGAATTCTTTCAGTCTTAAAACTTTGGCTAAAATTTACGTGAATAAAATTATTACGATTAAACTTTTGTTAAAAAATACAAGAAAAAAAAAGACAACTCATGAGTTAATAAGTGTTCAAACAGCTATATTCCCTACTATGCCGGACACACGGACTTACCAAATTCTGTCGAATTGGCAGAAAAAATCGAAATTAAGGCGGTTCAATTGGATTTATAAGTTAATACACAATTCGTAATTATGTACGGCATATTGAGAAAGAGTACAACAGCTTTCCACGTGGCCCATCAGCTCTGCATACATGAAATTCCATAAGTGTACCGTTAGAATTGCTCTGCATTACTGAATTTAGAGATGGGAGGTTTACTTGGAGAACCAAGCCTGATTTCAATCAGAATTATAGATTTTCGGCGGTCATTTGTTCTTTAAAACCCCTTTTGGATCTATGAGATCGCATGTTATTTACTTATGAATAGTAAAACTAGTTCATTTAAAACATAGATATTGTCTTTAATATGGGATCTATATAGTTTATTTTAATGTAAAATTTCAATGAAAATTTAGAATACATGGTGTAATTGTGTATATGGATGAATATAAAAATTCTCACAATATGCTCTTCTAAGTAAAACTATACATTTTTATATTGGTACTTCACAACAATTTTTAAGATGCTTTTAGTATTTTCAATTATATTGTATATTTCAATTTTTTAAATATTGAAAAAATAATGTATTCAGGTATTTGCAAGAATTTGAATATTAGACTTTGTTTGACTATATTTTGTTATATTTATTCATTGTGTATATTTCCCTTAATTCATAATTTGGGCTTAGAAATTTTATTAAAAATTTATGAATATATACAATTATTATATATATATATATATATATATATATATATTCTAATTTTTTTGTTTTTTTTTTTTCAAATTAGCTAATAAATTTTTGCACAAAGAAACTTTAAGGTAAGTCACCACCAAATGTTATTTTAGAGCATTATGTAAGTCTTAAATATAAAATTAAATTGAAGAAAAAATTAATGCTTTTTCTTATTTAATGAAGATGATTTAATAAAATAAATATATAATTAAATATAATATCTTTCTATTAAAAATAATAAATAAATAATAAATAATAAAAATAAGAAGTTTCCTATATTCAATTTCATATTTCTTCAATTATAATTATAATTATATATATATGAAATTTACAATAATGGTTTATATTTAAACTATTTTAATAATCATAAAAATAATTAATATTTATAATATTTATTTAAAATTTTTTATTTATTACAATTTGACTTTTAGCTCTTAGCTCTGTAGCAAGTGTGGCTCATGAGCAGAAAATTGTTAAGAAATTTGATGAAGCCTAAAAAAAGAAATAGATTAATTATGGACGGAAAAAAATCAACAAGTTCTTGCCTTTATGCATCTTCACATGCAGTTTATTTTTGAAGCTTTGTCATGATAATGAGTCACACTTGCAAATTATGAAGTTTAAGATAAATATTAAAAATTTTCTAATTTTTATATGTTTAGTTTTTGTAGAATATGAAATGGCTTCTCTAAGCTAGCTAATAACCCAACATAACTAGAAAGATAAATACATATAAAAGAAGTAAATTAAACAAATAAAACACAGTTACTATGTGAGCTAAAAACTGTTGTAAATATCATATCTTAATTGAACCATTGGCTACATTCTTATATAGTAAAATTATTACTAAAATGATTATCAATCAACTCTAAGACAAATCTACTGACACTACAACTAATTTCCAACACTGACCACCCTAACAATTTGTTGCCCAAATTTTGCAGAGAATGCAAAATATATTGATTAATTTGTTAGCAATTTGCATAGCTAATTAAGAATGATTCCCAACAGTCCCCCTTAATGATTAATGAGGATTTACTATCTTATCTCGTAGTGCCAAAAATTGAGTTTTTACAACTGCTTTGGTGAAGATATCTGCTAGTTGATGTTGAGTATCTATATGCTTCAATTCAATATCCTTCTTCTGCACCAAATCTCTAATGAAGTGATATTTCATGTCAAAATGCTTTCTTTGGCTGTGGCAAACTGGATTCTTTCCTAACTTCATGACACTTACGTTATCACAGTAAATCACTGTAGGCTGAATTTGTTTTTCTCCAGTTTCTTCCAAAAAAAGTTTGAGCCAAAGAGCTTGTGTACCTACTGAGGTAAATGCAACATACTCTGCTTCTGTGGATGAGAGGGCAACAATGCTTCATTTTTTGAGCTCCATGTAATCAAACTAGAACCAAAATAGAAACAATTTCTAGATGTGGACTTACCGTCATCAGTACTACCTCCCCAATTTGAATCACTAAACCCAACAAGATTAAACTTATTAGAAGAGTAGTAATGAATGCCAAAATTTAGAGTGTCTTTCACATACCTCAAAATCCACTTGGCTCCCTTCATATGTATTTCATATGGATTTTTCATATACCTTGAAACAAGTGAAATTAAATATGTAATATCAGTTATTGTGTGGGTTAGAAATATCAAGCTCTCCACAATACTTCTGTAACATTTCTCATCAACTAAATCAGCACCATCATCTCTACATAACACCTCTCCATTAGCACTTGGAGTAGGGGATGGATTACAATCAATCATGTCAGATTTATTTAGCATATCATGTGCATACTTTTTCTGGCAAATGAAAATCTCATCATTACTTTGACAAACCTCCATTCCTAGCAAATATTTCATGATGCCTAGATATTTCATCTCAAATTCATTCATCATAGCAACTTAGAATTTATCATTCATCTTAGAACTACTACCCATATACAATAGATCATCAAAATACAAACGTATGATTAGAATATCTATACCTGTTTAATTCTAGTAAAGGGTAGGACCACTCTTACTTCTATGGAAGCCATTTTCCTGAAAGTATCCATCAATACTATCATACCATGCTCTTGGCACTTGCTTGAGGCCACAAAAAGCCTTCTTAAACTTGTAGACATTATTCTCCTTTCCTTCCGCTTCAAAACCTTGTGGCTGCTCCACATATACTTCCTCTTCTAAGTACCCATTCAAGAAGGCACTTTTCACATCCATATGATGTATGCTACACTTTTTCTGAGATACTAATGAAATCAACATTCTAATGGTCTCATGTCTTTCTACTAGTGCAAATGTATCTTCATCATCAATTCCATACTTATGTGTGAATCCTTTAGCAACTAATCTTTCTTTGTGTCTTTCAACACTCCCATCACCATTAAA
Source organism: Pinus tabuliformis (assembly GCA_031772625.1). NCBI lineage: Eukaryota > Viridiplantae > Streptophyta > Pinopsida > Pinales > Pinaceae > Pinus > Pinus tabuliformis. Next base: position 1,492,145,377 of record CM062817.1, read on the forward strand.
TTTAGCCTTATAGAGCCATTTCGTTCCAATATTTTTCTTGTCATGTGGAAGCCCTGCCAACTTCCAAGTGTCATTCCTTTGAATGGAATCCATCTCTTCTTTCATGGCTTGCATCCAAACCTCATACTATCTCACCTATTGGGCTTCCTTCATGTACTTGATTTGCACTCCTCTGATAAATATCACTCAATATTCTTACCTTCCATATAGAACTTGGAGAAGAAGTTGGACTTCAAATTGATGTTGAATGAAGTGATGAGGGGCTGCTTGGTGGAGTTAAGACACTAGTTACATAAATATTAGTTGGTTGCTCATGATCATTATCAACAATTATATCATCATTCAAAATAGATTTTGTCTTCTCAACATGGCCTTCTTGAAAATCATAAACTCCCCCTTCATAAAAAATTACATCTCTTGAGGCAATAAGCTTGTTAGCTACAGGATTATACAATTTATAAGCCTTTCTTGTCTCACTATACCCAATAAAAATACATAACTCACTCTTTGCATCTAACTTCTTTTTATTCTGATCAGGTACATGAACATAAGCAAAACGAGCAAAAACTTTGAAATGATTAACATTAGGACTTTTTCCATACCAAGCATAATAAGGAGTCATCTTTTCCAGTGCACTAGTGGGGTTATGGTTGAGGATGTACACTATTATAGCAACTTCATCTCCCTAATAAGAATTCCTTAACCCCTTAGTTTGTAACATGCATCTTGTCATTTCAACCACAGTACGATTCTTTCTTTCATCTATGTCATTTTGTTGGGGTGTGTATGTTGTAGTATGATGCCTCTTGATGCCATTCATATCAAAATAACTTTGGAAAGCTTATGAGCAGAATTCTCCTCCATGGTCAGTTCACAAACATTTGATCTTGTACCTTTTCTCATTTTCTACAAGGGATTTGAACTTCTTGAATGTATCCAGGGCTTCACTTTTGGCCTCCAAAAATTATACCCAATAATTTTTGAGTAATAATCAATAAAAGTGATGAAATATGATGACTTACCCAAACTCTTAGTCTGAATAGGACCACATATGTCTGAATGAACAAGTTGAATTGGGTGATGAGCCCTCCATGTAGTTCCCTTTGGAAACCTTTCCCTTGCATGCTTTCATTTAGCACATCCTTCACAAAAATCATTATGCTCTTCTACTTTGGGCAAACCAGAAACTAATGCATGTGTGGCTAGAAACTTCAAACTATGAAAATTTAAATGCCCATACCTAAGCTACCATAACCAACTTGAATCCTCATAAGCCATATTTGCAAGATTTTTGTTATGTTCATCAAACCTCAAGGGAAACATCCTATTTTTTGTCATAGGCACAAGAGTGATCGCCCTATTTCCCTTATTCTTATCATAGATAGTACATGTATTATTTTCAAAGACTACTTTATAATTTTTCTCACATAGCTACCCAATGTTGAACAAGTTATGCTTCAATTGTGGAGTATAATAAAATTCGTGAATACTATTTATACCTTCTTTTGTTTGGACCTCCATAGCTCCTTTGGCAGCAACCTCCAATGGTTTATCATCACCAAGTTGGATCTTGGATTTTAAACTTCCATCCTTTTCTAAAAACAACTTCTCATTCCTTGTCATATGGTTAGAGAATCTAGAATCTAGGTACCAAACATCTTTACTAGTATTTTCACCTTTGGCATAAGATAAAAATAAGTCATCTAGAGGATACTCACCACTTTCTTAAGCATAATTATCATTTTTACTTTCTTTCAATCTGCATTCTCTTTCAAAGTGGCCATACCTATTACAATAGTAACATTTAACATTTCCCTTATCAAACCTACCTCTACATCTTCCCCTAAAACTACCTATTCCACTTGAGCCACCTCTTCTCCCTACCTCTTGAAGAATTTTGGCTTTGCCATTTACCTTGACCTTGATTGATTTTGGCATTGTTGCAACTTGCATCTTCATTCTTTGTAATTTGTGATTTAGAGGAAAAAGTTTTCTCTACACCTTCAAAAGTGTCCTTCATTATTTCTTTATGAGACATCAAAGATCCAACCAATTGATCAAACTGTAGTTTTGTCAAATACTTAAATTCTTCCATGATTATGGAAACATCATTCCATCTATGTGTTAAAGATCTCAATATCTTTTTAATTAAAACTTCATTACTTATTGTTTCTCCAAGTGTAGCCATTTTATTGACCACATCTTCGACTCTCACACAATAGTGACTCACACTTTCAGCTTCTTGCATCTTCAAATTCTTGAACTCTTACTTCAATGTCTAAAGCTTAACCACCTTAACTTGATCACTACCTTGGTAAGATTCTTGTAGAGTCTCCCACGCATCTTTGGCAGTTTTTTCTCATGATATTCTTGGAAATAAGCTCTTATCAAGAGCTATCTGAATGTGAAACAAAGCTTGAGCATTATTCTTCCTTGCTTCCATTCTTGTTGTTCTTCCATTGGTTGTAAGGGCATTCCAATCAGCTGGGTCCTCATATCCTCATTCAACAATCTCCCACATTTTTTTTCCAATAAAAAAGGTTAGCATATTAATGCACCAATAATCATAATGGTTCCCATCAAATTTAGGAACTGGCATCTCGTTAGAATTCGACATGATTAACTTTGGTGAAATTCCAAAAATAAAAATTTAACCAAAAACAATTTTACTTACTCCTATACCACTTGTAGAATATGAAATGGATTCTTTAAGGAAGTTGATAATCCAACATAACTATGAAGAAAAATACATATAAAAAAAATTTAAACAAATAAAACAGAGTTACTGTGTGAGCTAAAAACTGTTGTAAATCTCATATATTAATTGAACCATTAACTACATTCTTATATAGTAAAATTATTACTAAAATGATTATTAGTCAACTGTGAAACAAATCTATAAAAACTATTGTAAATATCATATATTAATTGAACAATTAAGTACATTCTTATATAGTAAAATTATTACTAAAATGATTATCAATCAACTCTGAAACAAATCTACTGACACTACAACTAATTTCCAGCACTGACCACCCTAACAATTTGTTGCCCTAATTTTGGAGAGAACACAAAATTTGCTCACTAATTTGTCAGCAATTTACATAACTAATTAAGCATTATTCCCAACAATTTTGAGTATATTTCATGGTAACTTTTGTTGGATTTTTGGAATCTTAAATTTAAAATGTGTAATTTGCAAATTTTAAGTGTCTAATAACCTTTTTTTACCAGTGTTAAATCATTTATAGATCAAAAATGTATTTTTAATAACAAAAACTCACAATTTCTTCAAATTAAGATAGGTCCATTTTAACTCATGATCTCTCGAGTATTGCATGAATATATCTATCTATATGTGTGTGTGTGTGTGTGTGTGTGTGTGTGTGTGTGTGTGCGTGTGTTGACATAAGAAAATGACATGCATGGGATTTGCTAACCCACAACATAAAATTGAATAGATAAGCTAAAAATTCTTGAAGTACAATCCCTTAGAAGAGAATATGTAACTCGTTTCATGCATACACAATATTTTTTATTAATGTAATGGAAATGGTAAGTTAAATTAGCATTTATAGAAAATATTAAACAAAAAAATTGTTGATATTTTTTAAAGAATTTTTCATATAAAATCTGATGTTTTCATTAAGAAGATTAAATATTTAACATCTTACTATAAGTTTATGTGATCGCTTCAATCTCATGACTCAAGGATAAATAGAGTTGATAAAAAATATTTAACAAACTTCTCAAGAAAAAGGCCAATATATCTAGACAGAAAAGTCATGGAGTTCAGTATTTTTTCCATAAGGAAATTTTGATCATAAGTTAGGAAGAAGAAAAGAAACTAGAAGAAGCTCCTATTGAGAAAATGGTTTTTATGCCCATAATAATGGAACTGATCATGCTAATAACAAGTAGGGAAAAAAAATCGAAAATCCCAAGTTAAATACTTTTATTGAGAAAAAAAATATGGAAAATCTCAAGTTAAATACTTTTATTAATTTTATTGATGAAAAAAAATATGGAAACTCCCAAGTTAAACAATTTTAATCTAGAAGATTTAGCCATTATGAATATAATTATTTCGAAGGAAAAATCTTAGAACCATTACTTCTGTGAAGAAAAATGAAATGTGGTCACTAAAACTTTGGCCTCATTTAGTTAATAAGATTTCTAAAGAAATATGAATTTTAAATATTACCTACAATAGTCACACAACTTTTATCATAAATTAATTTATAAAATTTTAAAGATTATAAATTTTAAATATATACTTATTATATATATATATATATATACACACACACACTAAAGAAATTAACTAGGATTGGAGGAATTAACTAGGTTTTGAAATCTCATCCATTCAAAAAAAAGAATTCAAAGACAGAGCTTTAACGAGGCTTTGAAATGTCATCAATTCTAAAAACAAGTGGAATTCAACCATTCAATGATGGAGCTCTAAGTCTCAATAATTGGATATCCACGTGAATTTTGAATTTAAATGGGAATTCGATGTTTGAATTTTCAATCTAAATTGTAACTAGGGGGGATGTTAGTTGTTGGAAACACTCCCAATAGGTGAGGTAGTTGCCACATCAGTTGTACAACACGTGGTTTAGTGGGCCTCCCACCCATTGTGGTAGGTGGGTAATAAATATTTACCTCAAAAGGGTCGTTCTCCTCCATGACTTAGGGTTTTTGTCATCCAATGTTTACGGTTCATTCTTGTTTTGTCTAGGGCCGGTATGTGGATGTTCTTCTGCCCCAAATGTTGTTCGACTGAACTCCATTTCTTGTTCACCTGCTACTCCATATTTTCCTTATCATGTATTTGTTCTTGTGAGCATTAGTTTGTGGGTTGTTTAGCGTTTAGTTTATTGTTGCACATGGTTTAGTCTCATATGGATCATTTTCGCATACCCATGGCATAACAGTTCTTGCTTAACTTTTTTTTTGTCGACCCTCTACAAGTTTCAGTCAGTTCAATGGTATATATGGAGGTTTCATGCTCTAGTGGTCTAATATGAAGGTAATTTCACTACCCCTCCAAGTTTACATAGGAAATCTATTTATTTACATGCTATTTTATGGTTTTTAACACCATTTGAGTTTTGTATTGCACATATACTCGGTTTTGCTTACAAGTCATGTATGGCGAGTTGTTGGGGTGTTTAACAGTGATGCAAAGCCATGGCTCAATGGCTTTGTCAATGGTTTTCTCGTAGGATTTTTAATCCTACCAACCCACTATCTATGTGTTTGTCAACACATTCCACCCATATTCTTGGAATGTTAGTCCATTTAGTGGTTTCTCTAAATATTCATGAGGTTTTTATAAACATTTGTAGGGTTTTTGTAAATTTGGATAAATTTGTTTGTTATATGCTTGTAAATAAAGGTTTTTGATGATGCCAAATTGTGTGTACTCTGTAAATTTGGTTACGGCACTAGTTTTTGTAAAAATCATATGATTTTTGTAAATTTGTTTGTTGTTTTCTTCTAAATTATGGCTTTTGATGCTGCTAAATTCTGAGTGCTCTATAAACATGGTTATGTGCTGTTTTTTTTTAATTCGAAGGGTTTTGAAATTAGTTTGGTATTGCTTGTAAATTAGGGTATTCCTTTCTTCTGCGGGTTCTTTGCAAATTTGGTTTAGGGTTAAATTCATGGTGTTATATCTCTTGTAACAAATTCCCCATACCCTCCCGGATGCGGGTGGTTATGACGTGTGAGGGGCATGTGGCTCGTCACATGGGCAGCTGTCAGCCCGGACGAGCCACGCCATACCAGTACACAGGCTCCTTAAATCCACCGGAAGGTGAAGCAATGGGGTGGAAAGGTAAGGTTCAGACGCCATTTTTCGCGGAGGGTGATGTTGTTGGAATGTCAAGTCTTATGCAGGCGCCATTCAATGCGCAGCAGCAATCGAGGAATATGGATTTCATTAAGTTTGAACCCCAAACCACTCTTCCGCATTCTTTCAAGCGAATCGAGCAGGTGCTGGCAGAGGCAGAACATTCTCTGGCCCGGTGCAAGGTTTCTCAGGGGAATTTTGCTTTGGGAGGCAATTGTTGGATGCCAAGAGAGAGGCTCAGGATGAGCAGTCGCAGAGGAGGTTAAAGTGGCCGTTCAGCCACTCAGAGGCCTGACATTTCTCCTTCCTCTTCAGTGGAGATTACCTCAGAGCAGAATAGACCCCCGAGCAGGCTTGCCGGACGCAGCAATGTAAGAGGAAGAGGTGAAATTTAGGAGTGCTGTCATACGAAACACCCAGCCATTCAATACCGGATCCCCTGCACGCTGGCGAACAATACCCTCATCGTTTCGGTCACCGTGGAGCATTGCAGCAATTTACGAGGGCGTCTGGAAGATTTGACGGTGCCGAGGGTCAATACGAAAGTTCCCAACGTCGATTTCAGGCGACCAATTCAGGAGGATGATGCTGGCCCTAGTGAACCTGTTCAGCGGATGTTGCGCTCGGATGCGGAAGACTCAAAGAAGCTTAAAGGTCCAGCAATGGACGAGCCTCATACCACGGATGAAGACTAACTCTGCAGACGCTCTGTCTTCGCGACCAGGAACGCACCTCTTTGTCTATTTCTTTTGCTCACTATGTATGTTTTCTACTGGGTTTATGTCCACCGTGACGGTCTATATCTCCACAGTGTCAGTCTACGTGTCAGTCTACATGTCCATGTTTGCTCATGCGTCCACAGTGTTGAATTATGTATCCACCGTGTCGACCCATATGTCCACCATGTCGTTTTTAAATGTCGGTTATGTCAGAAGGAAGGTAAATTGGTCTCTCTCTGCGCCAGTTTTGCTATGATTGGTAATTCATGGAGAAAATCTTTCTGAAGGAACAGGGCCTCAGCCCAGACGTAAATTTTTGCTGTAATTTTGGCATTTTTGTAATATAATTAGCTCTGTTTTATCGAGAAAAAAAAAACAAATTCCCCATACCCTACTTTTATGGTTTGATGATGTAACAATATTTGTAGTACATTAATTTAAATATGTCGTTCATATTACCAAGGTTCTTCATTTCATAGTAGATTCTTCCTAAGTGTGCCTCGAGTTTTAATTACAGGTTGTATTTTCATTGTGTTTACACCCTTTTATAAACCTGTGCTTCACCAAATTTCCTTGTTCTTCCTACAGAGTAACATCATAATATTTTTGCACATAAATGGATCATTGTTTTAATTTTAAGTTTTCCATACCAATTCCCCTTATATGATTTCTTAGATTCCTTTCTGCACATTCCAGCATGTCAATCTTGGATGACCACAATATCATTGATATTTCTAGAGTCCATATGTTCTTGTTTCATCTCACAGTTGAATAAGATGTTGTTGAAATAAGGAATTAGTAAGAGGGGGGTTGAATCAGTAATAGTGAGGTTATTAAAAAAAATTATGAATACATCTTTAGTTATTTCCTCTACTATATATTACTTATGAGAGCATTCACACATAATACAAATGAACATCAAGATAAAACATTCACATGTACATACAATCCATCACATGAAAAACATACACATATTGACACATGTATTTTTACTTGGAAACCCAAAGAGATAAAACCACCAATTTTATTATCATTATGATGTAAATTTAGCACCTACATAGTTACATTAGTTTATTTTTTAGCACCCACTCATAGCAGGCACTGACCCCCTTAAGATAGAAAGCACCTACTTGACAAGAGGCACCAACCTCTTACGAATGTAGGCCACCATCTTCTCTAACCACTGTTCTGGATTTCATTCAATTTTCAAACTGAAAATAGTGGTGAATACATATACATAGAACAACCTCTCTTCGCCTGACACGGTAGCACCCTATCCTTTTCTCCCTACTACATATACTTTTATCTTGGATTTTTGTTCCATAGTCTCTTTGGACCACTCTACCTCAGTCCAACAACTTGGTCTAGTTTGACATCTCTCATGCACTCTCCTCTACTCTCTTCATCATATACAACACTGTTGTATTCCCCCCCCATTGCTCAATGGAAATCATAGGTTTTTTCCTCAGTTGCACTCTACTCAATGTTGTATGTAATGTCTCTTTCCACACTACCTGGGTGTACTTCTGTATGACACCTCCAAACTATTGTTGCATCTATTGCTTGTGTTTTTTCGCTATATTAAACATGAAAATGGGCTCTTGAGTGCTTCACCAACTATAAGTATGATCCTCCATGCTAATAATTTAATCTGAGTCCACCTTTGCAGTCTGGAAAGACTCCCCATGCTTATTAAATTGATAATAGAGCTTAGAATGTACTCTCGTAGGACTTTGTTCTTCCTTTAATTTTTTTAATCATGCAACAAGATCAGATATCCCTTACTTCATCTTGAAAGCAACTCTATTATCTACTCTTACATGTTTTGGTCCTCATTTCCTTGACTCAACAATATTTTATAATGACCATTCACTCCATCAACCAACTTCTTGGATTTTCATTTACTCTCTAGTCACTGACCCAATCATCCTTTAACACTCTTTATTATTGTATCGAAGCCATAACTCATCATAACTTATATTAAAAGAACGTTACGAAATAACACAATTACAACTCCTTTAGCCACTTAATGCTTAGCCCCCTTCTCATTTCTTTCTCATATGACTACTACTTGAGACCACCGAATTAGTGCTTAGGTGATCGGGCCTTTATGTTCCTATCAGTAAACTATCTCCTTGTGTATGGGTCTCACCTTTGGTTCTTCTTTTGTTTCTACGTCCAGACGCTAATATACATCAAAGCTCCCTACATCGTAACTTTCTTCAAAGTTGATTTAAAGTGGAGTTATGAAATCCTAGGTGCTAGCCTTGCTCTATGGCCTTGGTTCTATTAGTCCCCTTTACCTTGCGCCAATGCATCAAAGTCCCTTTCATCGTAACTTTTCTCCAAAATAATTTATAGAGGAGTTCTGAAGTTTCAACCTCTGAAATACATCCCACATGGCATCGAACAACACTTGGGTGTTCGATATTCTCTATGGCCTTAGTTCTTTGAGTCCTCATGATTGAGTGCCATTTGAAATTGGGGCCCCTTTATCAAATCAAAATTTTTCTATAAAAAAATTACACAGGAACTATGAAAACTCCAATCTCTAATATGTCAACCTTAGAGATGACGTCTTGTCATTGTCATCACTCCATGTGGCACATCCTTAGTGGTGAAACATGTCACCTAGATTTTCCCACTAGGCCACCAAAAATACTGAATCAAAATTCCATGTGTCCACCATGCGACCACATCACACTAATGTCATCTCCTATGTTAGCTCCTCAGGGCCAATCACCTATTTCCATGTGTCCAATTGGGGGAGAGAGTTTCAATGATTTTTGTTGTATTCCTTATCCTTGTCAAACCTCGACACTTTCAAATAATTTCACTTTATAAGGACATACAATCTTCTGTGGTTCTGATGGAATCGATCTTCTGAGGTTCCAATATTAGGTCTTGATGTGATCTGTCCTTCAATGTTTCGATGGCCTCCAAGCTTCGATATTATGATATTCCCTCTGCTCTGAGGTTCTAATGTTAGGTCCTGATATCAGATCAAAGATTTTTCTCAAAATAATTATAAGGAACTCGAACCTCCTATATTCTATCCTCTCGAGGTCCCGATTTCTTAGCTTGCTCTCATATTACGAGCTTCTTAGGTCTAACTTTGGAAGTCAATAACTATTGCTCCACGAGGCCATTTTCAGACTTCAACATGCCTTGGAAATATCTTTCATAGCACTTCCCAGTGGAGAGTGCATGATGTAGGCTTCCAGCCCATATTCTCCCGGAGAAATGGTTGCAAACTCTTTGTCTCAATGCTAGTTTGATTGAAATGAATGCCAACATATCAAATGTTGCAATCCATCTAGGCAATGTTAATTGTCCAACAATATCCCCCTTTTAAATTGATGGTTCTTTTGGGGTTTTTACATCTAGATGCCAACATACATTAGATCTCCCTACATTGTAACTTTATTCAAATTTCATTTAAAGTGGCTTTCTGAAAACCTAGGTCCTAACCTCACTCTACGCTGTTGGTTATATTAGTCCCATTTACCGTGCACCAATGCATCGAAGCCCCTTTCACTGTAATTTCTCTCCAAAATAATTTACAGAGGAGTTATAAAGTTTCAACCTCTAAAATACTTCCCATGTCGCATCACACGACACTTCGGTCCTCGATCTTCTCTATGCCCTCAGACCTTTGGGTCCTCACAACCAACATCCATTCCAAATTGGTGCCCCTTTATCAGATCTAAACTTTTCTATAAAAAATTAGATATGAGTTATCATGAGGGAGAAAGGTTCCATCGGTTCTTGCTTTTTCAACGATTTCCTTTGTATTGCTTCTCCTTTTCAAACCTCAACACTTCTAAAAAATTACAATTTATAAAGACTTATGAGGTTCTAAGGATCAAATGGACTCGATCTTCTGAGGTTCTAATAATAGGTCCCGATGTGCTCTGATCTTCGATGTTCGAGTGGCCTCCAACTTCTAATATTTTGATATACCCTTTATTCTGAGGTTCTAATATTGGGTATCGATGTGCTCAAACCTCTGGTATCATATTGAAGATTTTTCTCAAAAGAATTATAATGGATTCCAACCTCCTATATTCTATCCTCTCGAGGTCTCGATTTGTTAGATTTCTATAATATTACGAACTTCTTAGGTCTAACTTCGGTAGTCAATAAATTTTGATCCACGAGGCCATTTTCCAACTTCAACTCACCTTTCGAAACCTCTTTTAGTGCACTTTCTAGTGGAGAGTGTCTTATATAGGATCTGAGCCAATATTCTACCTAGGAAATGGTTGCAAACTCTCTTCCTCAATGCTAGTCTACTTAACATCAATGCCAACATACCAAATGCCACAATCCATCAAGACAATGCTAATTGTCCAACAATATCCCCCTTTTCCATTAATGGAAACAACATAAGCTCCCCATAAAAATAGGCATGGTCTTCCTCATTATTGTTATTCTCCATGGTATATACTCCCCCTTTGGCATAAATGGCAAAGGATGCCCTTGAATACTCCCCCTAAACCACTACAACCTACTTGTTGGGCATCAGATCCCCACACAATATGTTTTGGGGCTCAAAGCGCAAGTTTTCATCAAATGTATTGTACGACTCCACAAATTGTGGTCGTGGAGCGCAAAGTATAGGTTGAGTCATAGGGTCATCCACCCTAAGTGTTGTAATGTAATGTAATGTCATGTTGGCCTACCCATGCTCTGCTAACGATGGGATTGTATAAATAGAGTGAGGCTCTAAGTTGTAAAGATAGCGAACTAGAAAATAGAAATAGAGGAATATGAATGGTTCGAGCATAGAGTAAGAGTCTAAGTGTATTAGTTCATAGTAGTAAGAAGAGGCTCTGCATGTGAGTGCGCAGAGGCTTGGTAGACTATGCAGCTGAGTGTGTATTCCCCTATAGCTGAGTGCGTAGGGTGGTTTCAAGTCTATAACCTTGAACGAAGAATAATAAAGAGAAGTTGATTCCAATTTCTGTGCATCTACTTGCATGTTGCATTCTATACATTTATACTATTTTGTTTATTACACGCACTTATATGAATGCTGGATATACTATTAATTATCACTGGACTTACACAAATAAGTTATGTATTTAGATAATAACATGTTAATAGAAAGGAACTTGGGTAATAGTATGGGTCGTGCCTCAAGTAGGGTTGCGCGAAGACAGCATCATATGTTGTAGGGGACTAATAGATGCACGTAGCGACATGCACGCAAGGTCAAACGATGGAATGCCAGAGCTCATCAGACATCGCCATGGTGCGGAAACATGGTTCTAGCACCCTCCCATTCTACTTTGGGTGAGACCTCAGTCAACGCTCTGTGGACTGTTGCCGAAAGGGCTAGTAGTACCGAGATTTGTTTGGATAAATCACCTATGAACCTAGGTTAGGCCCATACCAGCCAAAAAATGGTTCCATTTCCAGGACATAGATCTGCATAAGAGATGTCTGATGTCATGTACTGAAATCAAACAAAGAAAGAAATTGAAGCGTTGTTGGACAAGAAGATTCACAAGTTCGCAGCGCAGGAAAACATAAATCCGCGAGTATCTAAGGAATAGTGGTTGGAGCGTTACTTGTATATGGAAATCCATGAAATTTTATATTTATCCTTTCCTTTTGAGTTATTTGAGTGGATCTTGAAGCTAGCAGATAGTCAGGGAAGGTGTAGGCTCAACAAACTAATCATATGGACTCCGGAATTAGTGTACAAACTAGAAACATCAGGAGATAAGATCGCACGAGCTATGGTCCATTGGCTTGACCAAATTATAGGAGGATTTATTACTGAGTTCACAGTAGATATGATCATCAGCTACAGTGATGCGGACCGACGTTTCCTCAAGGGACCACAAGGTAAGTATATCAAATATTTGAACACTTGGATTAAGATGCTACTGTGTGAAAAGTGGGTTATGTGAATAAATTAATGTTTAGGACTAGGCGAAGAGGGAAGATCTATAGAAGCGGAAGTAGTGAAGAATTGGAAACCAGTCCCTTAATTTCCCCCTCATGGGAAAGTGAGGAGGAGCTCGCGAAAGTTTCTTCGAGAAGCACGGTCAGTCTGATAAGGTAGCAAATTTTGTGCTTACCACATCCACCAACACTGCCACCTATCTCACCCTCCTCACCTCCATCACCATCCACCCCACCTCTGCCACCACTACAGTTCATTATGGCGAGTGTGATCAAACTACCGGTATTCAGAGGAGTAGGGAATGAAGATCGGGACCAATTTTGGTTCATGGTAAGAGTGGCATGCGAAGCACAAGGAGTCGTGGATGACAATACCAAAAAGGCTATGCTGGCAAGTGTGTTGCAGGATCGCGCATTAACATGGTACATGAAGCATCCTAATGACCATCCAAACGCAGGAATCACTGAAATCTAGACTGTGCTAAATAGGGAATTTAGCAGGCCAAAGTCGAAAACACAATCAATCATCGAGTTTAAGGAGATCATGGTGCTCCTTAGAAAAACCCCCTAGGATCTAGACCAAATATTGAAGGGAATGATTTGTTAAGCCAACATGACATTGACAGATGGAAAAAACCATGCATGGTTTGTAGCGTCACTAACACTGTACTTGAGGATGATATTGTCACAGCAAAAAATTTCCACCCAGGGCAAAGCTTTGGAGATAACAATGAGATTGCATGAGACCCTTATACAAGTCCCTAGTCTGCGAGTCCAACAAATCCATGTGCAACTGCAAAATCTGTGTCTCCAGATGCAGAGCTTGAAATAGGATAGGACACCTCTCCTAGAGGCACATGAGGAGGTATGGTGCATAAAATGTAAAGGCCAGGGACAAGACAAGGACCATTGTCCGGTGGTCAAGAATTACTTTGTAGGAGGAGGGCCGATACCATTAAGACCTGAGGCACAGGCAGGACGAAGCGTGGTGCCTACATTATGGTGTGAAATCTATCAGATAGGAGGAAAACACACTATGGATAGTTGTCATCTAATGCAAAAGTATATGTAGATGTCCCAACAATTGTTTTGTAATTTCTATAGGTTCGTAGGCCATGATGAACACCTGTAAAAGCTACAAAGTAATGATGGATTGGACTCCTACCTACAGGTTGCAGACCGAAATGCAAGCCCTCGAGCCAAATACAGGAATGGCGTGTGCTGGATTTCAGGGGCGTGGTCAAGGTCAAGGTGGAATGGGACTAGGAAGGGATTGCTGACAACTAATTTGTTAGAATTTCGGAGGGCCGGGACACTATGCCCACGATTGTACAAACCCAACAAAGACATCATGTTTGTATTGTACTCAGTTTGATCATCAGGCACACGACTGCCCTATATTTATAGGTAGACTTCATGAAAAAGGGTTACTTCAGCCCCCTCCGACTCAAAATTTTCAGATGATGAGGTCTGAGTTGTGCAAAGAAGAACTAAATGTAAACATGATGCTTAGGAGCGATATGACCACTGGCGATGAAAAAGGTAAGCAATCAGAAGAAAGTGCAATGGTTCACAAGGCTCCTACAAAGGAACCTAAATTTGATTTATAACGCATGAAGGAGAGATTCATGGAAGCTAAGAAGAGCTTCACGGAGGCCTCCACTTCAGGATGTACGAATCAACTAGAACTGGGATGGATCCTTCAATGCTCACTACCTTTCTGGAGACATGCGTGAAACTACTACACGATAGCAAGGCAGTAAAAGTACTACAGGAAATTATCACTAGGTGCTCGGGGTCAGGAGAACCACGTGTGGTCCAGAAACTTGGAAAGCATACATTGCACACAAGAAGGGAAATGAGGTTGACTGCACAAATCAGCGAGTATGAAATGGATCAGGTAATCCTGGATCTTGGATTGGATGCGAATGTATTGCCAAAACAAACATGGGAATGCATGGTTAGACCCACGCTATAGTGGTCTCCTATTCAGTTATAAATGGTGAACCAACAAAAGATCTTGTCCATCGGAAGATTGCAAGGGCTAGTAGTAGATATTCAAGGAGCGAGCGTGCAAGATGATTTTGAAGTTATAGAGATTTTTAATGACAACAACTCCTATCGCACGCTACTAGGAATAGACTGGACCACTAATATGAACAGTGTCATAAATCTAAAGAAGCACAAAATGATCTTTGAAAAAAAGTCCATATGCATAGTAGTACCGCTAGATCCAGTCGAAGGAGCACGATACACTGAACCAGTGCAAAATGATGATAGTGATGATGATCTCGATTGTATTTACAAGATAACTGCACGAGAAGAGGATTGGATGAATCCAACTGTAGATGGAAGGATTTCGTGGGAGCGCGAAATCTCTTACACTTCGGATTCAAACAAAGAAATAGAGTGATGGCAGAGTCGACTACATTAAGTAACAATGCTTAATTGCAACTTGATGGTTAGATCATTGCACTACGTGACAACAGACGCAAGGGATCTACCTACGTATGATAGGTTGACAATGGTGCCTGAATTCCTAAACCAATTTGAAAGCATAGTACCAGGACAATAGCAATTCGATGCTCAGAGGTGGGGACTGTGCACAATGCTCACACGATGGTGTGGTATGCATCATTAGAGTTTAGAGGATTGGCACAGATGTAGAAGAATGATGTGCCTACAATTTAGGAAACTGCAGATATGGCTAGTAGACAAATATGACGGACGAGATGATCCATGCACACACCTTGCGAAATGGACCATGGTCTACGGGGAAGATCCATAGCCTGAATGGCTACGTATATACCCTGGATATCATACCCATGAATTGGTATACTGAGATGGAGCTCCGCCATGGTACGTGCAAATGCGATGTCTTGCATGAGGGATTTTTGTTAACTTTCACGTTTGAAGACCATTGGTTAGAGACTGTTGACGATGTGCTACAGGCAGTTAAAGGAGCTATCTTAAGAATACCTGACGAGCCAATGAAGGTACTTCAGCCAGAATGGGAAAGATAGTTGAGCTGCGCGCTATAGTGTTACAACATAAATGTTAAGGAGGATGATGAGGATCCATGAAATATTAACATTTTAGAAATGGAAGTATGTCGCGAGATTCACAGACCATCACTCAAAGACCCCGACATCACCGTTCCACTAAAGATAAAGTAGGTAAACATTGCAATGGAGGTGGAGCTGAAGTACACAATGCCTGGGGACTATTGGGACAATGCCATGGTGGATAAGGTCATTGAGTTACTCAGTGAATACCAAGACTTGTTCTCAACCAAAATTAAGGACTTAAAAGGGATCGTTGGCAACTTAGGGATGATGAAGGTCACCCTGAAACTCGATGTAAAGCCAGTTAAGTATCAACCTTACCACTTGAATTTGAAGTATAAGGAAAAGGTCCACGACAAATTAGAAAAAATTCTCGTAGCCAGAATTATTGAACCAGTGGAAGAATTCGACTGGGTGAGTCCTATGGCAGTACAAGAGAAAAAATAAAAGGGCGAAATAAGAATATGCGTGGACCTTAGGAAGCTAAACGATGACTTTGTACATGATCCATTCCGACACCATTCATAGATGAAGTACTGGAGAATGTTGGTGGTGAGGAAGCATGATCATTCACGGATGGGTTCTCACGGTATCATCAGATAAAGATCGTGCAAGAAGATATGAGCAAAATGACATTCGCAGCAGAATGCGGTTGCTTTCAATACACCATTGTTCCATTTGGACTGAAGAACATGCCAGCTATATTTTCATACATCATTGTGGCTACGTTCAAAGAATACAACGAGAAGTCCTTAGAGGTCTATCTAGATGATTGGGTAGTCTTTGTATTAGTTAAGCACCATGTAGCAAGCTTAAGAAGTGCACATTCCTCATTCCGTTTGGAAACCTGTTGGGACATGTGGTCTCTAAACAGGGACTAATGGTGGACCCTGAGAAGATTTTTGTTATTCAAAATTTGGAAGCACTGTGAAGTGTTAAACAACTGTGCGCTACGTTGGGGCACATTGGACACTATAGGAAGTTCATCAAAAGTTATGCCCAGATAAAAACGCCGATGGAAAAGCTATTTAAAAAGGATGTTATATATTGATGGAATGATGATTACATGAGGAGTTTGGATGTCCTGAAGGGGAAACTAGCCTCCGTTCCAATCCCGGTCTTCCCAAAATGGGATGTGGAATTTCATGTACATGTTGATGCATCGTGTATTGCGTTGGGATCCATACTCACACAGGAGGGTGTGGAGGGTATGGATCATCCAATCACATTTGCAAGTCGGAGATTTTCCAAAGAAAAAAATAACTATTCCACCACCAACCGCGAAGGGTTGGCAATGGTGTACGTGCTCCAAAAATACCAACACTATTTACTCGGAGGACATTCCAAGATATATAATGACCATTCAACATTTAAATACCTGGTGAATAAGGCTGTGTTGGCGGGGAGCATATGAAAATGTCTCTTACTATTTCAAGAATATGATTTTGAGGTCATATTCAAGCTCGGACGCCTCAATGCAGGACCAGATCACTTGTCACGAATTGAGATGGGCGAAGAACTAATGAATCTGGAGGAGGGACTACCTAATGCATAGATCTTTGCAGTGCGCATCATGGACAGACACTTCGAAGATATAATCCTTTTTCTAACCAAAGAGACTGCACTAAAGGAATACTCAATCCAACAGAAGAAGTAATTGATGGTGTGTGCGATATACTTTTAAGTCATCACAGGGCACCTCTACAAAATGGGCAATGATGAGATATTGCGAAGATACGTACCTAAATTTGAACGAGGTTAGATCCTTGCAGAAGCACATGGGGATGCTATAGGAGGAAACCATGCAGGATGCACGATTGCATAGAGGATTCTTTGCACATTGTTATGGTGGCCAACCCTACACTATGATTCGAAAGTGCACTGTAAGGTTTGCAATATATGTCAAAGGACTAGAAATACATCACGAAAGGATGAGATGCCATTAAATCCACAAATGAAACTACAGTCGTTTGAAAAATGGGCAATTGGCTTTATGGGATTGATCAAACCTCAAGGAAAGACAGGTGCATGCTACATCATCACCTCGATGGAGTATCTGACACAATGGGTGGAAGCGCATCTGGTCAAAGACTGCGCAGCCACTATAGTTGCGAAGTTTTTGTTCAAAAACATGTTGACACAATTTGGCTATCCGAAAATTTTAACGAGTGATCGCAGAACACATTTTCTTAATGAAACTATCAGCACACTCACAAAAGATTTCCAAGTGTATCACTAGAAAATTACACTGTACCACCCACAAGCTAATGGGATAGTAGAGGCATTCAACAAAATATTGGAGACTGCGTGAGAAAATTATGTAACATGCAGTGAAGTGACTAGGACCTGCGCATACCTACCATATTATGGGCTTACAGGACATCGTGCAAGAAATTGATGGGATAGACACCTTTCCGGTTAGTCTATGGCATAGAAGTTGTCATGCCGATTGAATACATCATACCTTGTTTGTGAATAACAGCACTCATAAGCATGATGGACCATGAAGCTCTGGAAGAAAGGCTCGTGCAATTAGAAGAACTCCAGGAAGAATGGATTTGGTCAGATTTCATCAGCAGGTACAAAAGCAACGTCAAAAGGCCTAGCACGACTGCCATATCAAGTTGCGCACCTTCAAGATAAATGACGTAGTGCTTTTGGATGACAGCAAATTTGAAAATTTTCAGGGGAAATTCAGAATGCACTAGCTGGGACCATACATGGTTAAGGAGGTCACAGACGGAGGTGCGGTCCAGCTAGTCAAACTAAATGGAGAACCCTTCCTAGGTAAAGTAAACAATAGTCGCTTGAAGCCCTACATGGGTGGGCCGACTATTTGACTAACCACACGAAGCATAGTCTTCACGACCCAAGCAACCAGACCAGGAAGCGGGACTATAAACACATGTAGCAGACGTAGGTACTGAGGTAAGGACGCAATTCAAACAAAGATGATTCAAATGCAACAATCTAGTAGGTACAACAGGCATCAGCTCAGTACGCTGCCGACATTCGAGCAGAGCGGGACCAACTGGAGGAACTCCATGGCAAGATCTTCATGCTAACAGAGTGACTCGGGGAAGAGTCATGATGTTTGTGTTGGGGGCCTGTTGGGTGTCGAATCCCCCATAGCATGTTTTAGGGCTCAAAGCCCAAGTTTTTCTCAAATGTATTGTAAGATTCTGCGAATTGTGGGCACGAAGTTCGAAGTATAGGTTGAGTCATAGGGTTGTCCATCCTAAGTGTTGTAATGTAATGTAATTTCATGTTGGCCTACCCATGGTCCACGAACCATGGGATTGTATAAATAGAGCGAGCCTCTAAGTTGTAATGATAACGAATTAGAAAATAGAAATAGAGGAATATGAATGGTTCGAACATAGACTAAGAGTCTAAGTGTATTTGGTAGTAGTAGTAGGAAGACGCTCTGCAGCTGAGTGCGCAGAGGCCTAGTAGAGTCCGCAGCTAAGTGCATAGGGCAGTGTCGAGTCTATAACCTTGAACGAAGAATAATAAAGAGAGGTTGATTCCAATTTCTATGCATCTTCTTGTATACTGCATTCTGTACATTTATAATGTTTTGTTTATTGCACGCACTTAGATGAATGCTAGATATATTGTTAATTATCACTAGACTTACACAAATCAGTTAAGTATTCAGATAATAATAGGTTAATAGGAAGGAACTTGGGTAACAATACCGGTCGCACCCTGAGTAGGGTTGCGCGAAGGCAGCATCACAAGTTGTAGGGGACTAATAGATGCACGTAGCAACATGCACGCAGGGTCAAACCCTAGACTGCTAGAGCTCAACAGATATCCCCAGGGTGTAGAATCCTGGTTCTATCACCCTTGCATACTACTTCGGGTAAGACCTCAGTCTGCGCTCCACGGACTGTTGCCGAAAGGACCAGTAGTACCGAGATTTGTTTAGCTAAATCACCTTCGAACCTCGGTTAGGCCCATACTAGCCAACACTATTATTCAATTGATCATGTATGTTGAGTAGCTTCTAACGCACACTATAGTTGAGTAATTTGGGATGAGGAGTCATAACGTCTATCTACTTCCTGAAATATTCAAAGGGTTCTATTGCCAGTGGCTTAGTAAAGATAGATGCAAGTTTTTATTTAGTGGCCACATATTCAAGACTAACAACATTGGTTGCAATTTGTTCTCTTAAGAAATAGAACTTGATAGGGATGTGATTGGCCTTGGAATGCATGACAGGATTCTTATAGATACTAATGGCACTTGTATTATCACATATGATTGGAATAGGATCAGTCAACCCTACCTTAATATCCTTTAAGGGCTACTTCATCCATATAATTTGCAAGCAACAAATGGAAGTTGCAATATACTCTACTTTAGTGGTTGATAAAGAAATGAAGTCCTTTTTCTTGCTAACCGATGAGCCTAAGAAATTTCCCAAAAATAATGTTGCACCTGAGGTCTTCTCCCTGTCATGAATATTTCCTGCCTAAACAGCATTAGTGTAGGCCTTCAAATTCAACTCTTTACTTTTACCATACCACATTCCATAATTTTCTATCCCTTGAAGATATTTGAAAAACCTTTTGACAATAATCGCATGACTTTCATATGGTAAAGCTTGAAATTTGGCCGCAAGGCCCATCACTTGCATGATGTCTAGCTGCGAAGCTGTGAGATACAATAAGCTTGTTATCATGGATATGTATCCACTCTGATTTACCAGTGGTGTCTCATCTTATTTGCTTAATTTGAATCCTATAACCATAGGTGTTCTAACTGGCTTGCAATATTCCAAACCAAACTTCTTCATAGTTTCTCGTAGGTACTTCGATTGGGAGATAAACACTCAAGTTTGAGACAAAGAAGTTTTAAATCCCAAGAAGAAAGGTAACTCTTCGATAATGGACATCTAGAAATTTTTCTACATACAGTTTGTGAATTGATGTCCCAATTGTTACAACTCATTACCAAAAATCATGTGGTCCACATATACTACTACAACTAGTAGATGATCGCCTTTATTATTTATGTATAATTTTTTGTCTACAGTACCTTTATTAAAGATGTGTTTCTAAAAGTATCGATCCAATCTTAAATACTGAGATCTTAGAGCCTATTTGAGTCCATATAAGTCTTTTTTTAGTTTTCACACAAACTCTTTATCTTTGTTGAGCATGACTCCTTCTGGCTACTAAATATAGACCTCTTCTTCGAGATATCCATTGAGAAAGGTAGACTTCAAATCCATTTCATATACATTGATATTTTTATGACTGGAAAAGGAAATAAATATTCTAATATCTTTGATTCTCACTACTAGTGCAAAGGTTTCCTCAAAATCTACCCCCTCTATTTGGGCATACCCTTTGCAAGCCAAATGAGCCTTGCTCCTAATTACTTGACGCTGCTCATTTAGCTTCTTTTTTTAAAACCCATCTTTTTCCAATGAATTTTTTCTCTTTGGGTCTTGGAACAAGTTCTTGACTATCATTCTTCTTAATTTGATCAAGTTCTGCATTCATAGCTCTCACCGAAAACCTGTCCTCACTTGCGTGGCTGATATTTTTATGCTTAATTTAAGACAACAGTGCAAGATTTGCACAACTTAAAATACTAACAAATTTCCTCTTGGTATTGCTGTTTTTGGCCTTGGAGTTGTGCTCATTTCCATGTCTTCATTATATGAATTTGCTTCATCTTAATCTGAGGGCATAATGTCTTAACTTTCCTCTCCATATGATTTCATGTTTCCTTTGGAGGAGATACACTATTAAGCTATTTCATCTACTACTACATCAATGAAATCCACAACCCTCTTTTTATTTTTTTGTAGCATTTGTAACCTTTACTTCAAGTAGAGTACCCAAGTAATATACCCCCATTAGGGTGTGAATCAAAATTTCCAAGATTTTTATCATTCCTTTTGATAAATAATTTTCTCCCAAACACCTTGAAGTGTTTAAATGATGTAGGTCTTCCCTTCCATAACTCATATGGAGTTTTATCCCTATTAGGCCTTAGTCATGTTCTATTTTATAGGTACATTGCTTCTTGTGTTACTTCTCCCCAAAAGATGGTTGATACATTTGCCTCATCCACCATAGCTCTGGCCACTTCCTAGGTTGTCTATTCTTTCTCTCAACCATTTTTTTTTGGAATTTTAGTCACAAAATATTTCCTCCTAATTCCATGGTCTTCACATAATTCTTCAAACTTTCTTGAATTGTAATCGCTTGCTCTATCTTAGCTTAAGAATTTGATCTTTAAATATTTTTCATTTTCTACTTTTGCTTTAATTTTTTTAAATGCTTAAATGCCTCTAATTTTTCTTTTAAGCGCAGGATCCAAGTGGCCCTAGTAAAAACATCAATGAGAAACATAAAATAACTTTATCCTCTTCATATTTTTTCTCTAGTTGGGCTACAAATATCTATATGAATTATATCCGGTGGCCCTAGTTTTCTTACGAAATTGCCATGACTTACAGATTGAATTATCAGGCCTTCATAGTCTTAGAAAACCTCTCACCACTCCCATCTTGCTAACTCTAATCAAACTATAAAAAATTATATGACCAAGTCTCTTGTGCCACAACCATGCTTCATTCGTTTTTATTAAATAGAATTTTACTGTGGAGTCATCAAACACATATACATTGTTGTGTGTTTTCATTATTTTTCGCACCATATTTCCATCTTTCTCATTTTGGATCTCACAGTCCTTGGATCAAAATATCACATCATAGCCATGATCACAGATTTTGCTTATAGTAAACAAGTTTTTCTTGAGACCTTCCACGTACAACACATTTTCATCTTTCATCTTTTAATCCAAATTGACTATTCCATTACTATCCACATATCATCTATTCTATTTATTATATGTAGATAGAGCAAGTGCACATTGCATGCTCTTTTTAGTTTTTTGTTTCTAATTATCCTTATCCTTTTGAGAAGTGGGCTGCCAAATATTCTCGGACTTAGATAAGTACTAGAACCTACTCTTTCACTCACTTGCCTTATGCTCGAAATTATTATATTTAAAAAACTCAACATCACTTAACAGGGTAGAGAAGGAATTTCAATCTCTGAGAGGAGAGTTTTGAGATCTAAAATTATTATAGTTATTATATCTAGGATTTTCATCTCTTTCAACTTTGATCCTTCTATAATAAACAACCTTATGTCCAAATATGTGACACATATAACAATAAGCATAAAATAAATAAGTGTACTTATCGTTGCAATGTTTATGAGTTTGTGGATCTAGGTACCTCTGTTGTAGGGTTGATTGATTCATTCTCTATTGGTGTGGCTCCTTGCGGTGGATGGAGTTATTATTCCAGTGATGATCTCCTATTTTCTTGCTTTACTTTTGTCTTCATTGATTATTTCTTGAAGCTTATTTTCATAGCTTCGTGGTTCCTCAAATCCTCCGGGCCTAAAATTTATCTTTCCCATAGAATATTCATGTGTTCTTGAGTATCCGAGACTTGTTTTGTTTCTTCAAGGCCTTTGCACTTTTAGAATCTAATCTAGCTTTCTTGTGCCGTATACAAATTTTTCATTTAAACCTTTCTCAGTCTCCACTCTCTCCAGGTCCTTTCTCAGGGAGACAACCTCTGCCCAGAGACTCCGACAATTTTATTCCCATTCATGGATCAAATCATGAATAACTTCTTCCTCTCACTTTTCTTCGTCTAATTTGGCTTTCAACGAAATAATTTCATCTGTACATTTTTTTGTGATTGTTTCCTTCTGCACCTTGAACAACCCGTATTTTAAATTATTGTTCTCCTCTTCTAGTCTCTCATATGTTCCATGTTTTTCTTTTAGTAGAAAGGCTAAATTGTCTTTTCTTTTAATGGTTTCTTCAAGCTTATATTTTTTATAAACAAACTCTTCATTGTTTGATTTGTATATAACTTCTTCATCATGCTTCAATTGTTATTTTAGTTTTCTATTCTTTTTCCTTACCTTCTTTAAATCATGAAGAGAACTAATGAGTTCCACTTCAAATTCCATTATTCCTACTTCTTCTTCTTCCTGTTCAGAATGAGTAATATTTTATTTCCTGGAGTCTGCTCCAAATTCCATAAGTAAGTAGTTATCTAAATAATCTTCTAAAGATTTTTCGTTATCTGAATATGGTGTTGAACTATTGTCTTTTGAGTAGAGCCTCTTTTTCTTATAGAACTTCTTCCTCTTTTGTTTTTGATATTTTTTCCTAATTTCTGATAATATTTCTTTTCATCCCTTTTTTTGTAAGCGCACTTCAATGAGAAATGTCCAACTCTCCCATAGTCAAATAATTGAAATGGAAATTTCCCATTATATTTTCCTGAGCCACACTTCAGTTTCCTGAAAAATTGAGCTAGCTCCTGATCAGATTCATGGCTGGAGAAGTCATGATGATATTTTTTCTCCTTGGCCTTCTTGGAAATTTTGAACATTGCCTCCTTTGGTTCAAAATTCTCTCTTTCTACTCTCGTCTCATAGGATATTAGATTACCAAGCAACTGGTCCATCCTTAGATCCTTTAAATTAGTCATTCCTTCAACAACTAATACTTTCACATTAAATCTCATGGGTAGGGATCTGAAGACTTCTTTAACAATCATATATTCCTTGACTTCTTCGCCAATTCCTCTTATCATAGTTTTTACTTCATCAACTCTAAGGAAGTGTTCTACTATTATTTCTTCTTCACTCATTTTTAAACTTTCAATCCTCATTGTAAAAGTTTTAAGTTTGGCATGTTTGAATTTGTCTTCTCGTTCATGACTCTGATTGAGCTTCACCCACACATCCATGGTAGACTTACAGTGCATAATATTTACAAGTTCAGATTGACTAAGGCCAAAGAGAATGGAATTCTTGGATTTATCATTATTTCCATAAAAATAATTTACCATCTCAATCAGTCAAAGGGACATCAGGGAAATCATAATCTATTACTACAGAGCTCCAAACATCTACTCCTAGCGACATAATATAGGCTTCCATCCTAACTTTCCAAAAGACATAGTTCGTCTCATCAAAGATGAGCATCTTCCTTGAGTAAGCATCTTGATTTGCTTGACTAGACATAATTCCCTATGGATCTACCTTCCAGCGTTAAATTGTTCCTGAAGGAACTTGGCTCTGATACCAATTGTTGAAATAATGAATTACTCGGGGGGGTTGAATGAGTAATAGTGAGATTCTTGAAAAAAATTATGAATACGTATTTATGTTTTTCCTCTATTGCTTTTTACTTATGATACCATTCATACATAATATAAAACAACAACAAGATAATACATTCACAAGTACATACAATCCATCACATGAGTAGCATACACATATTGACTATGGTATTTCTACATGGAAATCCAAAGTAAGAAACCACCAATCTATTTGTTGTTATGATGTAAATTAAGCACCTACCTAATTACATTAGTTTATTTGTTACCACCCACTCATAGGAGGCACTGACCCCCTTAATATAGCAAGAACCTACTTTCCAAGAGGCTCAAACCTCTTATGAATGTAGGCCACCACTTCATTTAGCCATATTTCTACTTTTCGTACAATTTTGAAAATGAAAATAAAGGAAAATACATATATAGAGAAATACCAATGTGGTTCACTAGAGAAGCATACTTCCACTTTTGGTCCTCTAATATTTCATAGGCTCTCTCGGCCTCACACAATAGCACCCTATCCTCTACTTAGTACTACATATACTCTGTGCTCATCCTTTTGTTCCATAGTCTCTCTGCGACACTCTACTTCATTCCAACAACTTGGCCAAACTTCACAACTCTCATTCAATCTATTCTATTCTCTTTAGAAAATACAACATTTTTGTCTTCCCCCTTTTTCAATGGAAATCACAGGTTTTTTTCCTCTTGTACACTCTACTCAATGTTGTCTATGTTGCTTATTTCCACATTACTCGAGTGTACCTTTGTATGACATCTCCATACTGTTGTTGTGTCTACTGCTTGAGTTATGTGGTTTTATTAAACATGAGGATGGGCTCTTGAGCACTTCACCAACTCTTTGTGTGATCCTCCATGCTGAGATTTTAATCTTAGTCCACCTGTGTACACTGAAAAAACTCCCCATGCTTATTAAATTGATCACAGAGCTCAGAATGTACTCCAACATGACTAGTTCTTCACTTAATTAGTTGAAGCATGCAAACAAGATCAGAGATCCCTTACTTCTTCTTGATACATACTCAATTATCTACTCCAACATGTCATGGTCCTCGCTACCTTGACCCAGCAATACTTGACAATGGCCATTCACACCATTAACCAACTCCTTTCATTTTCATTTTCTCTCTAGTTGTCGACCCATTCATATTTTAACACTTTGTAATATTTTATCATATCCATAACTCATTGTAACTTATATTAAAAGAATTCTATGAAATAACACAAGTTTTTTTTCTTTAGCCCCTTAGTGCTTAGCGCCCTTATCATTTCCTTTCTCATATGATCTCTTCCTGATACCACGAGCTAGGTGCTTAGGTGATAAGGCATTTATGCTCCTATTGGAAGACTACCTCCCTGTTTATAACTCTCTCCCTTCTTTATTTTTGGGTTTCTACATCTATATGCAAACATACATCAGAGCTACCTACATCATTACTTTATTCAAAGTTCATTTAAAGTGAAGTTCTGAAACCCTAGACCATCGATCTTTTCCATAGCGCTTAGGTGTTGGTCTCGCTCTAAACCCTTGTTTCTATTAGTCCCCTTGAACATGTGCCAATGCATTGGAGCCCCTTTCATCGTAACTTTTCTCCAAAAAAAATTACGGAGGAGTTTCAAAGCAACCTCTGAAATACTTCCTACATGGCATCACACAACACTTGGGTGGTCGATCTTCACTATGCCCTTGATTCTTTGGGTACTCATGACTGATTTCATTCCACATTGGAGCCCCTTTATCGGATCATAACTTTTCTATAAAACAATTATATAAGACTTACGAAAACTCCAACCTCTTAGATGATATGTCGACCTCTGAGATGAAATCACACTATCATCATCACTCCACATGGTTCCTCCTTAGTCGTGACATGTGTCACCCATATTTTCCCCATTAGGCCACTAAAAATGGTGAATCAAACTACCACGTTTCCACCATACATCCATGTCATGTTGATGTCATCTTCTATGTTAGCAACTTAGGGCCAATCACTTGTTTTCATGTGCCCAGTTGGGGGAGAGAGAAAGGGTCCATGAGTTCATGGTTTTTCAATGATTTCCTTTGTATTTCTTCTCCTTCGAAAAACTCAATCCTTTCAAATAATTTCAATTTATAAGGAATTACAAGGTTTCAAGGTTTTTATGGCCTTCATCTTTCGACTTTCTGATATCAGGTATCGATGTGTTGCAACCTCCGATGTTCTGATGGCCTCCAGTATTCGATATTCCAATATGCCCTCTTCTATGAGGTTCTTATATCAAATCTTGATGTGCTTCTACCTCGGATATGATATCAGAACCTTTTTTTGAAAGAATTATAACGGAGTTGAACCTTCAATATTTTATCCTCTTGAGGTCTTGATTTGCCAACTTGCTCTGATATTACGACCTACTTAGGAATAGCTTTGGTAGTCAATAAATTTTGATCCACGATGAAATTTTTAGACTTCAACACCCCATTGGAAAGCTATTCTAGAGAACTTTCCAATGGAGAAGGCTCGATTTAGGTTTTGATCAATGTCAACATACCAAATGGAAAAACCCATCCAGACAATTCCAAGTGTCCAATAGATGTTTGCCCAGTGTAGGCACTTGTGTACTAGCTAAGTGGTCCATTGCTATTAGTTTTAGATTTGTTCCTTCATCTTCTTTACATAGCCTTTGCATCTTTATCCAGAATCCGCATGGGGTATGCTACTTGAAAATGTAACCATGTTTGGTCTTTGATTGTAAAACATTTGGTGAAACAATAAAAGAGAAATCAATGAGAGCAGAGCAGAATCTAAATTTTTTTTGTCAATAATTATATGATTCCCAGTTAAATAAGATAAACACCAAACTACAATGTTATTAGTTAATGGCATGATTTTCTTCTCAAATTGAATTTTCTTGTTAGGAAACCTAATAATATTTAGTGCGGTGTATTTAATTGATTCAAAAACCTCAGAATGTTTTATAAGATGTAGTTTTGAAAAGGAAATTTTATATTAACACAAACTCCAATAATTTTTTTTTGTTTAAAATAGAACATGATTCAGAATATTTTTACCCTCCATTTTCCTATTTCTTACTCAATATACATTTTCTTTCCTATCCCATCATTTTTAGAATTGTAGGGTATTTCAGAGATTGCTACAACTCTTGAAATTGTTTTCTTCAACTTGATATTTTGTCTTTAATGTTCTACATGGTAGATGTTTTTCCTATAATAATATCCAAGTGTGAAGTGAGGCTTCATAAAAGTTGGTTGTATCTCATTTGTAGGGTATTCATTTTAATCTACAATTATTTGATTTTTTCAAGAATTTCCATATGTTTCTCTTCAAAATTCCTTAGGCATCCTTACAATTTCCTTACTTTGAGTAACTATTTTTAGATTTCAACATGTGCTACTATTGGCATAGAAATATTTGATACTTTTTCTTTTACTTTCCTATCACCGTTGTTAGGCCAGGAGGTAGCTCCAAAAAACGAATTGTTTCTTTGCATTAAGATTGATCATGGATATATACTAGAAGGGGGAGACTCTTGGGCTTCACCTCCCAGTGTCTCTTCATATTCTTATTCTCCATTATTTACTATTTACATTATTTACATATATTCACCCAATTCCAAAGATTAGGTTTCAACTTTCTCCCCCTTAATTTGATGTTGGTGAGTGCAAGCATTGTTATGAACCTTTTGAACTTTTATCTTTATGGATGAAATGTAGCACTCAATGTTCCCTCTCATCAAAAGACCAAACTACATACACCACAGGATATATAAATTTTTTTCCAACTTTCTTAACATTCAAGTTTCATCATCAAGATCATAATGTTTGAAGTTGAGTTTCTGATCCAGGTGGATATTGGTGGCCACTTGCCAGGTCCACCTGGACCCCCACCATTGTCTTTCTCAGCATTTTCAGTTTCCTTAATTGTAGCACAATTTACTATTTTTAGCAGTTTTTCGGGTCCTGAACTTCCGGAGCCGTTTTGAGGCCCTAAACGACGTTTTTTTGGAATTCTGGGGCGATCGAGCCCTATGTTGCCTCCCAAAGTGGTAGTACTCGGATAGATCTTTCTAACGAGCTATCGTACGCGTCAAACGGAGATCGTATGCCAAAGTTACGACCCCGGGAAATTGATGTACCAATTTACCCAAACGGGGCCCACAATTTGGCGTTTCATCTTCTAGGGTTAGGTTTCGGTATGTGAAGGGTTTTCCATTGTTTCTCAACAATAAATAGGCCTTCGAGCCTCATTGTAATACAGTTGAGAACAGTTCAGAGGCATGTAGCCATCACATCTCTTCTCAGAGATAAGCTACCATCGCCCTAGCTAGTTTATTGCCATTTCTGTTTGTAAGCATATGTCAGTATTTTCCATTAATGAAATGAAGTATTATTTCCGCTGCATCTTTGTGTATATGGTTATCTCTGTAATTTGTTGCGTTCCTGCTTAAATCTGGATCAGTTTCAGAAGATGCTCAGTTGAATTTTTATACAAGGCTCGTAGTGCTTGCTTGAGGCCATACAAGGATTTCAGAATCTTGCATACTTTGTGTTCTTGGTCCTTCACAAAAAATCCTTCTCGATGGGACATAAAAAAATTCTCTTTCAGATCTCCATTCAAGAAAGTAGTGTTTACATCCATTTGATGGACTTTCCAACTATTCAGAGCTACCAAGGAAAAGAGTGTCTGAATGGTAGCCCATTTTGATGTGGGGTAAAATGTCTCCTCATAATCGATCCCTTCCTTCTATCCAAAACCTTTTGCCACAAGTCTAGCTTTGTGATTGTCAAGTGAACCATCAACTTTATACTTGTTCTTGTTGAACCACTTGCATCCAATTGGTTTGGTTACCAATGGAGGATCAGCTAGCTTCCAAGTGCCATTCTTTATCAATGCATCATACTCCTGTTTCATTGCTTATTTCAAAATATGTAGATAAATTCAATTCACAATCATAAGAATCATCCATATCAACAAGTGAATCAGAATCATCTACATCACCTCCATTTTTCTTGGTTATATTTCTTGTTCATGTCTTTTCAACCTCATCAGGATGAACACTTTCAAGTGTCCTTGTAAACCATTTTGGAGGACCTTTTTGAGGTGGCCTAGGCCGTTGAGTTGATTGATTTGGAAATGAATCAACATTGAGTCTCCAAATTCTATCAATCACATCACTCAAAGTATCATCAGTTGTTTGAGCTTCATGTGGGGGAGAGAGTGCTTAAGAAGAAGATTCCATAGATTGATCCAGTATAAGAATCCCCCCTTCAAGATGTGGAATATGATTATAAAATTATTAAAAGGATTTTTCAAGTCTGAATCCATCCAAGTGATCAAGTTGTCTATCAACAACATTATCATATTTGGAAGATTCAAGAAAGATTACATCTCTAGCTACAACAAAACTTCTTATTAACTTCGTCATAGAGAGAATGTTCTTTGAAGGTATTTGAATACCCCAAGAAGATACACCTATGACTCGTTGCACCAAGGTTTTTTCTATTTTCCTTTGGTATCAAGGCATAAGAAGTGGAACCAAAGACCCTGAGATGCTTTACTGAAGGAATGTGGCAATACCACATTTCATAAGGAGTCTTGTTTATAATAGCATTAGATGGACATATATTATTTACATACACAGTACATAGAACCGCATCAACACAAAACATAAATTTTACACTCTTGAAAAACATCATGCAACGTATCGTATTTAAGATTGTCTTGTTCACTCTTTTACCTACTCCATTCTGTTAAGGATTATAAGGAACATCTATTTGATGTTTGATCCCATGCTAGGGAAGTTAGTTTTCAAATTCATTTGAAGTGTATTATTTTCCATTATCAGTGTGAATCAAACCAATATGAGATTGTGCATCATTTTCAATCCATATATGAAAGTTCTTGAATGTTTGAAAAGCGTCTGATTCGTTATTCAATAAATAAAACCAACACATTCTAGTGTATTCATGAATAAATGTCATCATATATTTATTTCCATTTGTAGAAGGAACAAGAATTGGACCACATAAATCTGAGTGAATGAGTTCAAGTTTTCTATGTACTTTGGAATGTGAATCATAAAAAGATTGTTTTCTATTGTTTCCTACAATATAAGCATCACATTGCTTATGTTTCCTAGGAATTGTAGGCAAACCAGTGACACCACTTTTCTTCAAGATACGGAGGTTTTCATAATTTAGGTGTCCAAATCTACAATTCCATAAAAGACTTGATGGAAATGTACCTTCATCATAATGACAACTATATGAGGCGTTTTATGCACAGACATACGTACCTTTCAGCTTCAGAAGTCTTTCTTCTTCTATCCCCATCATGACAAGTGAGTGATATGATGTTTTTATCAACTCAAACTTGCCATAAAACATATTAATGGACTTTCCCTGCTAGCGGATGTGGAACAAGTACAACATGTTTCTACTCACCTCAAGGAGATATAGAACATCGTGTAGAAGAAATTCTAGAAGACCAAACAATTTGATCCTTTTGTGCAATCCCTGATCGCTTGAGTTTTGATTTGTCTGCAAAGTATACTACTCCATGAACATTGTCAGTAAATTCTTCAAAAAGGTCTCTTCTAAAATTCATGTGTTAATTTGTCCCTAACTCAATCAACCAATGATTTTTCCAAGATGTATGTGAAGTATTAAACAAGTCTTTAGTTACTCCCATATT
Organism: Pinus tabuliformis; assembly: GCA_031772625.1. NCBI lineage: Eukaryota > Viridiplantae > Streptophyta > Pinopsida > Pinales > Pinaceae > Pinus > Pinus tabuliformis. The sequence continues at coordinate 1,492,176,828 of CM062817.1, forward strand.
GCAATGTGTCATGACATAGTGAGTATATTCAGTTGCTTTACCTTTGTCTTTGTCATTGGGCTTACCTTGGGCTTGATTTCTTTCCTTCTCAATTATGTCCCAAGGAAAATTACATGTAGATGCATCATTTCATCTCTATTGTAATGTATACAATGAAGATTAGACTTTTTTCCTTGAGAGTGTCTGCCCCCCTGCTTCTAAAATTTCTTCTTCCTCTTCCTCTTCAAGCACCTCTTCCTCTAGATGAATCTTGAGCATGATTCTTCTCTCTATGTGTAAGACACATAGCTTCTTCAGAAGACTGAGGAGTTTTCTTCTTCCCAAAAGCTTTCTCCCTATCAATAAACTTCTTCACAATGGATTCAAAGGTGGTCTCCTCGAGGTTTCCACTTGCTTGCAATGACTCAAGATAATTTGAATAAGCGGGATATAGTGCCTTGAAAAAAATCTATGAGAGGAATGTCTAGTTGAACATCAATGGTCTTGATATCATGCATAATAGATCTTACTTCTGATGCTAAATCAAGAGGATCGTCATTTTTCAATTCAAGACTAAACAATTTAATCATCAATTGGACAACTTCAAGTTTAGAGTGTGATTCATAGAGTTCCTTCAACTTATGTAAGTCTTCAAAAGAATTTGAAAATGGTGAAATATGGTTACTCACCTCTTCATTGATAGATGCTGCAAACAAGGTATAAGCCTTATTGTTCTTCTTTTCCCAAATAGTGATCTCCTTATCTGAGTTGTGATTTGCAGGTTCATTATATCTTTCTCTGACACGAACTCCTTTCCACAACTCATTGACAATGAGAGTTTGTTTTATCTTCCTTGATGATTCAGGATAGTTCTCTTTTCCAGAGAGAACTACTCTAGCAATAAATATTAATGAATGGATTTTAAATGTGTGTACTATAAAAAATGTACATATGCTACAAATACATTGTAAGAAGTTGCACTTCTGGTGGTAATATATGTAAAAAAATGAACTTTTATATATTAAAATAGAGATATTATTTGGGGGAAGTGGTATATTGGGGAGATTTTATATTGGGGAGGGAATATTTTAGGAAGGGCGTATATGGGGGAGGGATTATATAGGTGGAGGGGAAAAGATATATAGACGAAGGTACAATATCAACTGTGCAAATGTATTAACTATGATACCAATTGTTTGGACGTATTTCGGAGCAGGTTCAACATATGGCCAGAAATCAAGAGGAGGCCTGGAGGCACAATATTAACTGTGCGGTATTGGAAGAGGTGGTTTGGATCTACATGGATGTATTAGCGTTCAACGTTCAAAGTAATCGTGTCGTAAGAGGATGAGGTGGGTGGGTGGTATGAGGATTCGATCCATTCAACAATGGTCAATGTGTATGCAATGATGGCAATGTTCAATGTGTACGAGTGCAGGATTATGAGTTTGAACCAGGAGGAATGGGAGTGAAAACTAGCAGAGGGCTGAGGGTATATAATGATAGAATGTTTCGTGTCATTAAAAAACATTGAAAAATTTAGAAGGAAGAAGTGATACTCGGAAGCGCAACATATGTAGTGGGTTCACATTAGAATTCCCTTTGCATATTTGAAGTAATAATTAATAGATTTATCAGAGGAATACCTACTTGGAAGCACCAAGTCTGAGACACACAAGGTAGCAAAGGTGAATATAGTCAGTGGAAGCCACATTCAAAAACATCACCCACACTCACATCACTATGTTGCACCACTCAAATGCCATTGCAACTCTAGTTTCAATGCACTAGGCATAACACCTCTGAGCAACACACCATTTGACACAACAACGTGCTCCATTCTTCACAGGAGTCAGATAAATGCCTCAATACAACAAATTGACCCTTCAATAGTCATGACTAGTGCATTCAATAATGCATGGAATCTTGCAGGGATAATACAGAGAAATCTCAAATCGATACCATAACACTGGCAATGAGAGCATAACAGAATATAAAAAAAACGTTGTGGGTCCATTGAACATATGGAAAGGTAGAATATGAGAAACCACAAAGGAAACATAGGTGTGTAGGATGTAGAAAAGGTGACAATTATACAAAATATGCAAATCAAGAGGGAGTTACAAAGGCTGGAAAGCTAAAAAATGGAGCTGGGTTTGATACCATGTCAAGCCAGGAGGTAACTCCTCAAAATGAATTGTCTCTTTGCATTAGTATTTCTCATGGATATATACATCATGGAGAGACTCTTGGGCTTCACCTCCCGGTATCTCTTCATATTCCTATTCTCCATTATTTACTATTTACATTATTTACATATATTCACCCAATCCCAATGATTTGATTGCAACAAAAGTAAATGGGTATAGAAAGTTTTTAATACTTTTACTTTTATTTTTATGCATATATCACAATAAATGAGGTTATAAATTTCTCTACTTTGAGCAATTCTATTCAAAGTTCAACATGTGTCGTTCTTGGGATATAACAGTTTGATAATTTTTCATTTACTTTCATATCACATTAAATGGGGATAGAGAGGTTTTAATACTTTTACTTTTATTTTTATGAAAATATCATAGTAAATGAGGTTTGATATGCGGTTTGGTACTTTTACTGTTTACTATTTTATGGAATTTTCATATTATAAGAAGTGACTTGTTCAATATTTCATTATTCACTGATTTTTCATTTAATTAACAACATAGGTATAATGTGTAGAGGCATAACAGAAAATCCCATTTGCATTCTAAGGTATTATTTTTCCATTATAATAGACTATTAATGTTCCTTCTGGAATGGATTTTGGTTACAATGCGCAAACAATATGGAATAAAATGACCTAGGTTATAAGTAAAAATCTGCATGTGACAAGTAAAAGAGGCAATCCATCCAAAATCTAGATCATATTGTGGTTACAAAAAAAAATATATAACACCCTTATTCTTGATGGCCTCAAGAATCTTCGATACCCATACTTGTTGAGTTTCCTGCATGAGCCATGTAGGTTGGCCTACCTAATAATGGTGGATTAGGATATGTTGGGTTTCTTCGATATGCTTGAGTCTGATACTTCACATACCTCACACTTGTCCTACTAACCCCTGCATTAAGTTGAGGTGTTTGATGAGCATACGTAGAATTGACAGCTGCACTGGTAGGAATAAATCAAGTCGGTAAACCACTATTTTGATAGCGAGGGAATTGAATTTTTATGAGCTCTTGGAATAATGTTGTATTATCTGCAATATGGCCCAATGTGTTTGAAATCATCTTGGTTTCATTAACTGTGCTTGCATCTATCAACCATATCGGTCATCCCTTTTTCCTTTCTAAGCATTTGTTGAGCGTCTATTGCTTCGTTTTCCTGTATTACCATTTTTTTATGGTCCTTCTCTTTCCTTACTTCCTCTCTTTCAAGCCTTTCCTCTGCTCGACATTGTGTTGCAAAAATCCTTCTTTCCTTCTTCTCCTTAGCTAAATCCTTACTTTTCTATTTTAATTCCTAAATTTCAATTTCTTTTTTTAAGACTACACTAATAGGGTTATGTAGCCTTCTGAGGTCAGTAACTGTGAACTTTGGCCCAAATGAAGACTCCTCAGTGTTCCTTTCTTTTTTTCATTGACACTCTCTCTACTAGTAGATTTAGGAACCAACCAAGTAACTTATCCTTCCCTACCACCTGCATGTCATTGCTTGACACTTGACTTTCAATATCTGGGAAAACTCATTGAATTATATTTTCCTCTTCATCTGATGCCTCATTATGTGCATTATCTTATTCCATTGATCTATTGTCCATAAAAAAATGAACAATTTAATTGTTTGATCATGTTGGTTGTGAAGTCTTGTTCATGTTTTGCTCATTGGTTCTTGAGACACTATGTTTTTTCAAATAAATCATTTCTTTTGCGAGCCATGATGGTGGGGTTATTTGGCTTTGAAATTTGAATGGGTCATCTTTTTTTCCTAGTGCAATATTAGTAATGTCATTTTCACCTACATTGTCATTTTTAGTTGCATGTTCAACAAATTCATTAATAATATCAATAGTAGAAGTTGCATGTGCTTCAGTTTGTACAATGACCTCCATGATATTATCAATAAGTTCAGGATTATATTTTGTTTCACTTGCATGTTTATTTCCATCGAAATCCATTTCTCCTCTACAAATGTGCATTGGAAAACTTCAAGCCTCAAGCCTCAAGCTTAAGCCCTTGAACCCGTTAACTATAAAATCTCTCATTTTTTGTACTACGAAAAATGCAAATTGGGAAAATCCAAGCCCCAAGCCTTAACCTTGAGCTCTTGAACCGCTCAATTTCTTAATGCTTTGACCATGGCCATCTTAAACTACACATTGCACAGTCTTCAGCCTTGGTCCTGGAACTGTGCAATCCCCCAGTCAATCACTCAAATAGACACTCGGTTTGAACCTTAAGAAGTGATTTCATGAAATTTTTTAGATTAAGATTTTTCAAACCAATGCTATCTTGTAATGAGTTGTTTTCAGTCATAGGTACTTTATCTTATCATGACTCGATGAGGATGGAGGAAATGGAGAAGGAGACCATGCTAGAATAAACCAGTGGAGCTGAAAAGATGTGATTATCATCAGGAAAGAAGACAAAGGGACACCAGATTGTGACAACGGCTGGAAATCAACATCACACTGAAGACTCCCTAGCTTCAAGCCTTATGGAGGAGGAAGAAGAAGAGCACGTTCCATCTTTCAAGAGACACTAAGAAAACAATAGAAAATAATCACTAATACTTCTGTACCATCTTGCAATCCATGACATCAATGTCATGTTGTGTCCTGTCAAGAGTCATCATTTTCCATGTTGTTTATGGACTATGTAAATTCAATATTGGAGAAATGTAATGTAAAATGGAAAATTCATGTATAGAATGTGAAAATTCATGTATGATTTGAAAGGTCATAGAGAAGGCAAACAAACATGAGGGTAGTCAAAGAGTCACAAGGGAGGTAAATTATAAACCCATTTGTTATATATACACCATCATCATGCATGCAAAAGGACTTTCCACCTTATCTCCTCCTACCAGGTATTGGAGAGGAAGATGGTTCTTTTGGTGGATAAAGTGACTACTCTAATGTTCCACTATTGGGGCGAGTTATGTTCACTCTCTTTATGTATCTTGGAACTTTTTCTTAATTCAAAATCTCGTTGAGCCAACACACTTTCATGTGTATGTCGTAAATATTGTAACACTATTCTTTGAATGTTTATGATGTACGTTTTTTCATCTATACTAAGGAAATTGAACTATTTCGGTGGCTTTGGTACTTATCTTGTTGAAGGTGTGTTTTAATTGTTTTAACAATTATTGCTTCCATGTGAACTATTTTGCTAGTTGGTCAATGATTTATTCTTATGTACATGCTCGTGTGTCTTTACTAGATTAATATTATTACTTGTCTTCAAAAGGCACACTTTTCTTTCCATTTTGGTAGAAGAACCTTGATATTTTTGCAATTGAACATCCAAAAGGAATACTCACTTGCTAATATGAAATTACCTATGTATGACTCTCGCGTGCTAAACACTGAAGCCAAGAAAAATCTATAAGAATATATGACATTCAGGTATTAGTTCTGAAATGGCTCCTATACCAAATGGTGTAGAGTATAATTTGGACTTTTCATCGGGGATACCCCTTATTTGATGGAATTATAGCACCATCAACATGTTCTCTCTAGCCCTAGTATATGGGAAAGGAGTCAACAAGAATTCCTAAACAAATTCCTAATATATATATATATACAAGAGAACCTTAGAAGTTGGAGAAATGAATTCTCATAGAATGACAATATTGCCTCCTTCTAGCTTCAAAAAACTATTCACAATAAAATATTTTAAATGGTTTTTGAGTTTTGGTAAATTGAATAACCATTTAAATGCATTGGGATTCAGATAAATTTTTCTTTCTCCCAGCTTAATTGTACTCTTCTTAAATTAAAATTATTTTCATAGAGATAAGCAATTTCTCTGAAATCAAATATATTCAAAACACACAGAACATTCACTAATCAGGTACTCCAAATCTTGTTTCATGTTTTCTCTTTTGTCTATAGATTCACATGTCGTAGATACATTCTTGACAAGTCAAAGCTATCATCATTGCCAACAAGTGATTTGATTGTATCACTACAAATAGCTTCTTTCCTTCGCTTGCTACCCATTTTTTCTTTGTATTAAAAAAAATTCTATCAATGAATATTGTATTCAAATCCCATTCCAATTTACAGTTCTCTTTTTTCTTCACAAAAAATGGCTATTATTATTACTCATGTGAAAAATTTTACACACGACACTCTCAATAAATAGAAATTAAAGATACCAAATCCAACTTTTAGAGAGATTAATACAAAAATATCTAAAATTCCAAATGCATCGTGCCCATTTACTTTGCACTTCTCTCGTGCTTCAATAGCATTGATATATGTGTCATAATTAGAAACATAAACTTATGATATATAATAATAATCGTTGTCTACCAAGGCAATAGATTTTCCCAGAAGGACAAAAATCACTGCAATTCAACTTTTTTTTTAATAAAAAATTGGCAACATGTGGGTTTGAATCATGTTTTGTGATAGTGGAAATGGATTCAGCATCATCAAAAACTCCATTGGCAAACTCTCCTATAATACAAAAATCACCACAATTTAGTAATTTTTTTTTTGTTTCTTCAACAAAAATCTAATATAAAGAGTGTTTGAATCATGATTTTCGATGTTGTAAATGGATTTAGTATGATCAAAAACTCAATTTACACCTAAGATCAAGAAATTTGAAAATGGTAACCACAAGTTACAAAACAATCCACCATATTTTATATGGAAAGTGCCTAAATTTCTGTTGTTTTTCAGCCAAGTTTGGAGGGTTGTATAAATAGCTAAAAATAGTAAAGTGCATAAGGAAATTCAAAATTAAATATTATGCCAACATGTATTTACCTACCTTGTACGAAGAATTGACTTGACAGTTGGTCCCCATTACTTTGTAAAACCGAACGAAGTTTGATTTATGAACGACTTGACACACTTATCTCTCACAAATTTTGGCACACAGTTTCAATGCAATGAGAGCCTTATTCTACAGAAATAGATTTAATTTTAAACTCTTTAATTTTTTAGACGCAAAAATAATTTAATTAATGAAAATAAAAACATTAATTCATAATATAATATGAACGAATACAAAAATCAATTTGTAAACTAGGAATAACAAATATTTGTCGATTAAATACTTATTGCTATTACACAATATTAGATTATGTTTTTAATGTATGTCAACGTGTACTTCTGTGCATTAGAACATATGTGTGGAAAAAATATGGGAAACATTGGTACCTTGTGTGTATTGGTATATTTAATAAAGACGAGTGCACGTACGTACTCGGTAAATTGATACTTGAAAGCACTAATATTTACCCGCACATGTGTTTTCTATTAGTAAGAGAAAAGGCATCGAAATGATTAAAATTATGGATGACAAAAAATTCCATTTAACATTAGGATCCATTTGAAATAAAAATACCAATGACTTAACCTAAACAATACAAGTCAAGGAATGGAAGCTAACACTATGTCATATTCCTTGCTTCTCACACATGTTCTCCTACAACTGTTATTATTACCTGCATTAAAAATGCTACACATAACATGTTGAATAATTGGTAATCAAATAATCCTAAGCTAATCACAATCCACTAATTTAATATCAGCATTATACATGTCATAAGAAACACAAATTTACCATACAAAACAAGTTGGAAGTAACTGTCATCATGATAATGAACTAAGTAATTGACAAATGTTAATAGGAAACTAAAAAAGGTGAATCGGTTTAAAAGCTTACCGTATTGCAGTGCTTATTTATTTCTACACTACTATTATCATCCATGATTTAATGCAAATTCCATTGAGACGCCATTAAAAATTCCATCTCGACTTCGAAGATAACAATTATGTAAGGAAGCAGAAGATTAGACGATAGTCCAAGCTCTTAAATGCAATTTGCAAAGAGAAAATGTTACATGATCTTCTCCTCACAATACATAAATGATTAGAAATGGCTACTATCAATATCATAAAATATCATATTTCCTTCCCTCATCAACAATTTCAAAATGATTTTCAACTCATTTCGTTATAAATCACCACCTGTATGTCACAAAATCTTTGTATCAAAAATAAAGCTGACATCCATATCTCTCTATATTTATATTGTTTGTCCTGTTATCACTCAGATTTTTCTTAGAAGTTATTAAAGAAGGAAAGGATCTAAGGTAACCACAAACCAATCTTTTAAGTATATAATCTAGCCAATCTATACTTAGAGAGGGCTCTCTCTTCATGATTTAGCTATGTCTGATGGGATTTTAGGTTAGCTATTAATGTTCAAGGTTGTTTTTCTTGAAAGTGGTGGAATTCTGAAACAAATGGGAAAACTAGGCTTCAGGCCATTGGGCTATGGAGTCAATCAAAGATAATTCACTGGATTAAGTAAAATTGTTGAGGTATGAGTTCAACAAGTAGGATAACAGAGTAAAAACAAACTTCAAGGCTCGAATGGATGATATTTCTACTCAAAACAAGAGGGCAATCGAGAATCCTCAAGTTAGGATTAGAAAGAGGAAAGGAAGATAGGTCAACCAGCATAAGGCAATTAAGAATCCTATACCACGGACTTATTGGAGAAAACTACAGGGATAGAGGAGAAGTTAAGAATTCCTTGACCGAAATAGTTTAGAAAAAAACATATAAATGGTATATTGTTGATAGCAGAGAGGAATAAAGCTAATTCTGATATACTTTGACTATTTTATCATTTAGATTTAAGATGCATGAAACATTGAAACATCTAGAAAACACATAAAATCATAGGGATAGAATACTTATTTGCAATTAGACTGCACATGAATAGGATGAAATGTCCTTAACTTTTATTCCTTTTCCAGAAAAAATCTAGACTTGAGTACAAAATCTTTCTCAGCTTGATAGCATAGATTTATGCAAAATTCTATATAATCCACCCTCAATACTTCAGCTGGAGAAGTATTTATACAAAAATTACATCAAAATATCTCATAACTACATGAGATTTATTCTAGGGAATACAAAATATATTTTATCGAAATATAGAGACAGATGTAAAAATGATTGTTGCTGTCCTTTTATATGTGGAAGAGATGGAAGTTGAAACTCGAATTTTCCTCTTGTTGTTGCTCTAGTAATTGTGTGCTGGATTCGTGTTTAATTTTCCCTACTCATACTCTTTAACTGTTTACCAGACTTTACCTCAGTGAATATTCTCTTTTTACCTTAGACTTACCATAGTAAATTACAGGATGACGAGCATATCAGTCCACCATTCTTCATTGGGTATCTTCATCCTGATTAATTTTCTTTATATTTCATCAACCTCAGTGTGCTTTGCAAAATTAGGTTGAGTTGTGAACAAGTGTTTCACTTCATGCTCAATATAGAAAATATTTTCTAACCCATCGTACAACACTTTTCCTGTGGGTAGTGTTTTCACTGTTGAAGAGCTAGCTTGACTTCTGGCATGCTTGTGCAGTATTTCAATGTAGTCATCATGTTTCATCAGCTTGTCATTTGTGACCAATAAGTTTGGAAATCCTTTATCTCTTAGAATGTTGTATTTTACCATAAACTCCTCTATGTCTTCTTGGATACTTTGACATCTTCTTTCCAGGTTAAGCATTACATTCTTTTTGGTTAGAACTCTCTTAATTTCAACGATCGTACCAGTCTGATATTCTATAACCTTTTGTTCCAGTTCTTCCCTGTTTTGGCTATTTAATAAGTTTGCTAATTGGATTGCCTATTTAGGTTTCTTGCCCAATTCTTCTCTAGTCTTTTGTATAGCCTTTGTAGCTAGTTTCATTAAATCAATTTGTTCAAATATGATCTGAATAGAAGACCAAATATCATTAATGGAATTAATGATATTGGTCCATAAAATCTCTCTAATATCTCTTAAGGGCCTTTCAAATATTAAGTCCTTCTCTAATGTTTTTATTCTATTAGTCATCCTTCTATTCTTTCTCTCCTCTTCAGTGTATTTTATCTGTGATATTTCATAATTGTGCTCCAAGATAGCAACCATTTATTTTAATTTTTGTATCTTATTTGCTTGGATTTTCATTTCTTCCATGGACTTGATTAAGTCCTCTATTTGCTGTGTTGAATTTGTTGTTGTTTCATACGTACCTGTTGTTGTTATCACTGGAAAAGCTACTATTAGGGGAAGGTTGGGTGTGAAAGATGCTGCAATAGTAGATGTCACTACTGTAGAAAGTATGGACACTACAATCTGAGGCACATTGGTCGACTCACCATGTTTAGACTGCAAAGCTTTTTCCAACTCTTGCTCTGTTTCTTTCAGTTGTTCATTCAACTTAAGGACCAAGTCCATAAGTTCCTCCTCATTTTGTTTCTCAATCACTTCTGCAGTTTGTGGATGTATGAAGGGAGGAAGTTTGAGTTGTTTCTTAAGTGTAGCAATGTCTTCATTCTTCTTCTTTATCAAACTCTTAGCTGCCTTAACATCTTTGGGATTATGACCCAACTCAATCACTAGGTCTTCTAATGACCTTATCCTAGTGTCCTTATCCTAAGAAGAGGATTTTTCCAACTATAATTGTGTTGTACTATTGCTTAAAGAATTTTGCAACTGATGTCAAATGATGGCTTTACTAGTCAGAGTGGAATAGACCATCTCACACATCTGCTTATGGAGTTCACTTTGATCAATTGGGTAGATGTATTTGGAAAGAACTTCAAAATTTGGTTTCAAGTAATGAGCCATGGACTTTGGTTGTCTTGGAAATAATACTGAGAGGGGGGGTGAATCAATATTATCAAATCAACAAAAAAGTTTCATTTCCATACTTTAGATACATATACGCTACTTCAGTTAATGGAACCTGCGTGTATATGCAACTGTGTCTAATGCAACTAGCATATATCCATAATACTTGTGATTCAGTTAATCCATTAAATGTTGATCTTTAGTTAGTACATCAGAACTTCATTAACCATATGAACAGTAAGCAGGTGCAGTAAAATAGAACAGATCATCACACAGAAGAAGCACACATTAACACCATGATATAAGGTAGAAACCCAATGTGGGTGAAAACCACCTGCTGCAAGTTGTCTCAATCTTCTTTTTAATAAGAAACTTCTTTATACAACAGTTTTGTACTGGTACAATCTTATACCAGTACACAGGCTTCTACCTGCAGAAGGCTACAACCTTCTCTCGTTCTCCAGACTCTCCTGGAAGGGAGCTACAACCCCCTTGGCTCTTGTACTAGCCGATCTGTTTACTAGTACGTAGGTTCCAACCTACTGAAATGCTCTAACCTTTACTTTTTTTCCAGCTGCTACTGGAAGGGAGCTACCACCCCCTTAGCTCTTGTACTAGCTGATGTACTAGTACGTAGGTGCCGACCAACAGAAGGCTACAACCTTCTATTTCTTCCTCCAATTATCACGTTTCATAAATTTTCAGACTAGATACTCCTGAAGCACAACAACATAATCTGAAAGGCGACATTTCATCCAATTTTCATACTGGACCCATCAATATCATTAAAGAACAAAATCAATCAATACTAGCATCATCAATCTCTGAATTACTAGAACACTGAAACCCTGTCAACAACACAGTCACCAGAACACAGAGTAGACAACATAACTCTGCAATAACATTTAGACCCAACTACAACTTCAAATATCATACTTCATAATGTATACGATACTACGATGAAAAAAACCCACGTACATATGCACTTTTACCAAAGCTAACCTGCGTACACATCTGCAAATATTAACTTAGAGCTTTGCATCTGTTCCAGACATCAGTCATACCCAAATCATAACATTTGAAGAACATTACATGCATCAGTATACAGATCTAGACTAAACAAGATCAAACCGTATAGAGATGATTCATTTCAAGTCATTAGATCTCGATCTATCCGTAGATATTGTTCTCCATCAACCGTTGAGATTCCTCCTTAGCTTAGATCAAGAAATGCATCATAAACCCATAACCTGCATACTCGATCTCATACTTCATCAGATATTCAAGACTTTCTCCATACATTTGCCTAATGATCTTCTTCTCCTTTTATGGTCTTAGGCCTTACTCAATACCATGGTTCAAAACCATTAAGAACCAATATTAGGGACCCAATACCTGTGTTCAACACTTCGGACATAATACCAAGGACCAAAACCATAGGTCTAAATACCACGGACCCAAAAAAAAGCTTTCCCACATGTACATGTTTTTCCGTGCATGAAAGTGCGTGCATACGCATACGCCACTTTTGATTAGCAATCTCACGTGTATACGTGTCTTTGTATATAGAGAACCTGCGTGTATAACCTACGTGTATACCGTACTTGGTATATAGTGAACCTGCGTATATACTCATCTTTCTTCATTCTTTGTAGTCTGATCATCAATTCTCTGCTACTAACCTGATGCACTATGATCTGTCATCTGAGTTATTTTCCATCAAGGACAACACTTGTCTCATAATGCCAACAATCTCCCCCTTTGGACTTGATGGCAACAACACCAAATCACTCCCCCCCTTTGAAATCAAGGGCAAAGGGTGGACCAAGATATTCTCTTTCCTTGATAAGCATTCCATTGTCCATACACCCTCTGAGTACCTGCTGAAATCTCTGAATGAGCTCCCCCTTTGTATATGCCAATGTGTACCAATTTGTCCATGCTCCCTCTGAGTACATGTTGAAATCTCTGCTCTGCTGAAGTGTGTTGTTCATGCTCCCCCTGACTGTAAGCAAGGTCTGCAAAGAGATGTTCTACAAGAAAGAACATGACTCTATACCAAAGACTCATACATATATCCATCTCCCAACCAAGTGGAGATATACCAGAATTGACTCATCTACCCAACCAAGTGGGGATACACCAGAATTTTACATATGACAAATAAGCACATTACATTATTCATCCTAGGCATAGTGGGGAAACCAACATAGGCCATTACATGACCTTGACAAGAAAAGGTATACATGACATGGAAACGAAATATTTAAAACAATTTTATGAAAGTCATCAACAACATCTGTCAATCATCATTTAGATCAGCATCCATGTTCTCCTTCTTCACCTGTTCCACCTGAAATCAACCCAACATATATGCGACTGTATCCACAGAAACATGCGTATATACACGGATGTTCTTCATAAAACTCGTGTACAACCACTTCCAGATCAACAACCTGTAAATGTCCTGTAAGAAGGTATGTCTACATAAAGATATCATAAAATCATTCACATTATATCACCATAGTCATCTCATCATCATCAAGATCTGCATGACCTTATATACCATCCATGTAACATTGCAGAGGAATATCCCTTATCTGAAAATCATCAATCAACATATGCGAGTATCAACCTATCATCATATAGGTAAGAACTCATCATCCTCATATCTCCAACAATGTAACTCCATGTATCCAACACTGTATCTAGAGCTCAAGACTTCTTGATATCATCAAACCACAATCCTCATCCATGTGAGTGCCAGGAACTATAGTAATCCTACATCATAATTGTATTGTATGATCTTTATGCATATGAGTGGCTCATTTCCAAGTAAAGAAGATGTGTATTCAAGCTTTGTACTTCTCCTTATCCTTATGAAGATCACCATGTAAACACCATATATGGATCATCAGAGAATCAACCACAAATCTGATCTAAACATCAACTATGTAACCCCAAGAATCATATGAGATTTTGTCATGAACAACTCATAACCAAATCATAGCAAGATATATCATTTAGCCATATAAGCATCGTTACCAAGGACTACTAACTATAATTCCAACAATGCATTATTAAAAGCATATGCTCCCCGTGAACCTGTGCCATCTGTTCACTGTCATATATTAGCAAGAAGTATCAAGGCATCATCATCATTAATTTAAGATCAAAAACACTTTAAACATCTTACAAGTGTCAAGGCATTTCCACACATCATCAGTAGATTGTAACCATTATCAAATAGAGCAAATAATGGACTGAATCATATCAGACCCTTTTTCTGAACCTGTCCCTACTACTTTTCTCAAACTAACATATATGTGACTGTGCAGTGTATAACTCATGTATATACGCGACTTCCCTTTATGAAACATGCGTATGAGATTCAGGACACTGAAATTTTACACTTTTAGCTCCCCCTGACTCTGTTATGTCTGTGTTGTGCTTTGTCTGAGTATATTGTGTTGTGCCACATCTTTCTGACTGTACCGCCTTCTTCTTCCATATCTTCAGGCGTGATGATGTTTTCTCCTTTCGGTATGGTGCCCGTACTTTGTTCCTGCATTCCTTTGCTATATGTCCAAGCTTGTTACATGCATAACATCTTACATGTTTCATATTCGTCCTGTAGCAATCAGCAGCTTTGTGACCAAACATATTGCAATAAAAACAATATCCATTAAAGTACCTGGAATGTGATGATCTTTCTGCATGACGTTCTTGAACCACTGTCCTTCTGCATGTGGCTGCAACATGTCCAGGATTATGACATACATAACATTCAACATTATTCATTGGAGGAGTAAAAGATTTTCTTTGAATAATTTCTTTCCTTGGCTGTTGATGGGGTTGACCTCTCATCTCTTTGTTGAGCATTTCAGATTTTGCATTAGAGTTCCTTGTCTTACTTTGTGAACTAGATTCACCTTCAATAGATTCATGAAATCCAAGACCAGTTTTGATAGCAGGAGACCTTTGACTACTAAGAATATCATCCAAGATCTTAGTATTATCTTGAAATCATAAGAGCTTATCCTTTTCTTCTAATTTATCATTTAGAATATTTACCTCAACCTTATGTTTCTCTTCCTTTTCAAGATACTGCTTCTTCATGTTTTCTTCAGCTTTTCTTCCTTCTTCCAACTGATGTCTTAATTCAAGAACTTCGTTTTCTTGTTTTTCAAGAACTTGGAGTAGTTCTTAATTCTACTTCTTTGATTCTTCAAGATCTTCTTTTACGGAGAGGATAATAGCTTCAAGCCTTTCATAGTAACTAGATCTTTCTCTGAGTTTCTTGACTACTGTGCTCCTTTCATTGACTTCATTTCTAAATGATGTCCCTTCATCCTGCAACTTTTGATATTGAACTACCTTGTCCTTGAATACCTTCCTTACCTTGTTTCCTTCCTCTAGTTGAGCTTTTAGTTTGGTAGTTTCTTCTTTGAAGGCACATTCCCTTTTGTTGAATAGATCTTGTTGATCTCTGATTTTGTCTATAAGACTTTTAAATTCTACCTCTATTTGATATCTTTCTTTCTCACCCATAAGAGAATTTTCATTTGTTTCACTATCACTTTCATCATCTTCAAATGGATAGATAAATGTATCACCAGAGGATAACAAATTCATACCTGATAGTTCATCTTCATTCTGAAATGATTATGAATCAGAAGTTCTTTTTCCACATAATCCCCAATCAATTCTCCTATTGCCATAGCTCTTTTGAGATGTCTTCTTTTTCTTAGTTGCTTTCTTCTTAAGGTTCTTTCCCATTGTTCCACGGATCTCCTTCAAGCGATCAAGCTTCTACCAAAGGACCTACTCTAAAACCAATTGTTGGAAATAACACTGAGAGGGGGGGGGGGGGGTGAATCAGTATTATCAAATCAATAAAAAAATTTCATTTCCATACTTTAGATACATATACGCTACTTCAGTTAATGGAACCTGCGTGTATATGCAACTGCGTCTAATGCAACGAGCATATATCCAAAATACTTGTGATTCAGTTAATCCATTAAATGTTGATCTTTAGTTAGTACATCAGAACTTCATTAACCATATGAACAGTAAGTAGGTGCAGTAAAATAGAACATATCATCACACACAAGAAGCACACATGAACACCATGATATAAGGTGGAAAGCCAATGTGGGTGAAAACCACCTGCTGCAAGTCATCTCAATCTTCTTTTTAATAAGAAACTTCTTTATACAATAGTTCTGTACTGGTGCAGTCTTATACCAATACACAGTCTTCTACCTGTAGAAGGCTAGAACCTTCTCTCATTCTCTAGACTCTCCTGGAAGGGAGCTACAACCCCCTTGGCTCTTGTACTATCCAATCCATTTATTAGTACGTAGGTGCCGACCTACTGAAATGCTCCAATCTTTACTCGTTTTCCAGTTGCTACTGGAAGGGAGCTACCACCCCCTTAGCTCTTGTACTAGCTGATTTACTTGTACATAGGTGCCGACCTACAGAAGGCTACAACCTTCTTTTTCTTCCTCCAGGTACCACGTTTCATAAATTTTCAGACTGGATACTCCTGAAGCACAACACCATAATCTGAAAGGCGACATTTCATCCAATTTTCATACTAGACCCATCAATATCATTAAAGCACAAAATCAATCAATACTAGCATCATCAATCTCTGAATCACTGAAACCCTATCAACAACACAGTCACTAGAACACAGAGCAGACAACATAAATCTGCAATAATAATCAGACCCAACTGCAACTTCAAATATCATACTTCATAATGTATATGCTACTATGATGAAACAAACCCACGTAGATACGCGCTTTTACCAAAGCTAACCCGCGTACACATCTGCAAATATTAACTCAGAGCTTTGGAGCTATTCCAGACATCAGTCATACCCAAATCATAACATTTACAGAACATTACATGCATCAGTATACAGATCTAGACTAAACAAGATGAAACTGTATAGAGATGATTCATTCAAAGCCATTAGATCCCGATCTATCCTTAGATCTTGTTCTCCATCAACCATTGAGATTCCTCCTTAGCTTATATCAAGAAATGCATCATAAACCCATAACCCGCATACTGGATCTCATACTTCATCAGATATTCAAGACTTTCTCCATACATTTGCCTAATGGTCTTCTTCTCCTTTTATAGTCTTAGGCCTTACTCAATACCATGGTCCAAAACCATTGAGAACGAATACTAGGGACCCAATACCTGGGTTCAACACTTCGGACGCAATACCAAGGAGCAAAACCATAGGTCTAAATACCACAGACCGAAAAATAAGCTTTCCCACATGTACGCATTTTTCTGTGCATGAAAGCGCGTGCATACGCATAGGCAACTTTTGATCAGCAATCACGCGTGTATACGCATCTTTTTATATAGAGAACCTACGTGTATAACCTGTGTGTATACCCTACTTGGTATATAATGAACCTGCTTATATAGGTTACTTGGTATATAGTGAACCTACAGATATACTCATCTTTCTTCATTCTTTGTATTCTGATCATCAATTATTTGCTACTGACCTGCTACACTATGATCTGTCATCTGAGTTATTTGCCATCAAGGACAACACTTGTCTCATAATGTCAACAATCTCCCCCTTTGCACTTGATGGCAAAGCTAACTTTTCATACTAAGAACTGTCATCTGATTCCTTTGAGCTGTCTGGCATCCCATGCATTCAGTCACATCTGATATCTCTTCTGTAGATTCATCTAGTTATAAATAAGAGAGATGTTCTTCTATGAGTGGGTTTCCATCAAGTACAACACATGCATCATAATGCCAATAGGTTGTTGTATTTTTGGCTTCAAGAAGCTCATTTGAATTTTTCCTTATTTGATGTCAAAGGCTGACATCAACCTTGTCTGATTTGTGGGAGCCATTTTCATATATCTGCCATAGGTTTGAGCTTTGAGTTGCTCATTCCTAGTCTTAATTTCTTTGTACCTTTCTTTCAAATATTGTCTTTGCTATGAAGCTACCCTTAGTGATGACACTTCCACACTTGGTTGCCTGCTTAGTACTTGAGTTTGGGAGGCAGATGGTGTCTCTCTTACTACTGTATTTTGTATTGTCTCACTTCTTGTTTCTTCATATTCTTGCTCAGACAGAGGACTCAATCTTGTCCTTTTTACATATACTCAGTCCAATGGCACTGTTGAGGGACTAGCCTCACTCCTGCTTATTTTTTTATGTCATTCCTCATTAAGAGTAGTCTGCAATACTAGAAGGTTGCCCATGTCTGTGATCCTGGATCTTTTCTAAATACTAAAGTCTCTGGCTGTCCTGATGTTTCTGCACTAGGTTCCTATGTTAGTCTCTGTGAAGATTCTGCAGGCACCTATTCAAAGGAGTCCAGATCAAGTCTTTTTTCTAAATCTTTCATAACATTTTCTACTTCAACTTTTGTGCTATCCAATTCTATAAGTGTTCCCTCCACCCATTCATTTCGATTTTCATACTCTTCTATCTCTGGAATTCTATGATGAATGTAGGGGGATAGCTTATACTTTTTTCTTATGTCATAGATGAAGCTGTGAGGATCATAAGGCCAAATGAAACTCTTTTTTAATCTCATTCTTTGAAGGATTTCTCTGTTGTTTTCCCTGCCTTTTTGTTGTTACAAACAAATGTTCCTAGGTGATCCTTTATCCTTAGCTAAGCTTTCTTCTTGGATTTCATGAAGTGGATTTCATCAGAGTTTATCATTTGCCTGTAGTACTCCAGGGAAAATAGTCTCATGGGGACATATTTGGGCAATTTATAGGGAGGCAGTTCACTCCCATAGATTCTGATCTTGGTATAGTTCTAGTATAAGTCCCAGTCACCAACCTTGTATTTCTTGGATAACTGAAGAATTATTTTGATATCATCACTGATTCTAGAAGGGGGACTTCCTATCAACATGGTAGTTATAGGATGGACAAACTTATCAATAAAATCTATATAAGAATAAGGAGAAGAAGTTGAATAGTGAAAAACTAAAGTCCAGAAGACAACATACCTGGGATTCCCTCTAGTGTCAAGATTTTGGACAAAGAAAGGGAATTTATCAGACTGGTAGTAGAGGAAAAGATGATACAGGACTGTAGAATACTTAAAGACTTTCTCATTCTCTAGTCTCATGAATTGGTCATGTATTTTGTTTGTAATGAATGTGGCATAGTCAAATTTGGCCGCAGGAGGCTAACCAGGGGTAAAAATTGTCATGAAGGCTATGGTCAATTTATCTACATACTCACTGGTCGTAAAACCCATAATGCAGGCAATCATGATAACAATATCTCTGCCCAAATCAGTGAAAAAGCATGACATGTAGGGAGGGGGGTCTTTTGGCATGTGCTTCTCTTCAATGAAAGTCTGACAAACTTTGCTAATTTTAGAACTAGACATCTTTGTAGATTTCTCAAGTAATTCGGCAATGGAGAGGGGAGTGAGGTTCTGGTCAGGCTATAATTGCAACATTTCATTAATGGACTCGGCTATAATGGTGAAAAGGGTTTTTTAGTCTTGGGACATTACAACTCTGAGATTGGGGTTGTAGTTTGCATGGCATTGATGGAAAATATCTGGGAAAATGTGGACAGAAAGGAATTGATACTTTTGTAGATTTGGTTCCCAAAGACCTATGTTATCAGAGTGGTTCAAGTAATTGTCCCGGTACTTGCAGTAGAATTTCAAGGGGATATATTCAAAAGTAAGGTCTTTGATTTGGAAATATTTATCGACCAAGGGAAGGTAGTCAAAATCCCTATGGAGAGTAGTGATTGGGGCAACATTTAGGGCCACAGGAGCTTCCATCCTTGGTTCTTGTGTTTTCAAGGAAGAAAGTTGGGGGTTTTAAAGGAATTTCAGAAAAAACAGATGCTTGGGGAAGTCTCGGGACTAAGAAAATAACTTAATTTGTACTAAATAGTTTGGGTTTACAGAAATTTAGTGGAAGTTCAATACAAAATAGGGTTTCTGAGAAGGAAATTCAATAAATACATATTTTTGGTTGAATGTCTGGACAAATGGCTACAGTGAAGGCTTTGCAGGGTGCGCACATTAGTCCGCAGTGGTCTGGAGTTCAACAACTGATGGTGGTTGACGACTGAAAGTCAGTTGCTGGACTAGACGTACTCTGTGTGTGCATAGAACGCAGAAGTCATTTTCTTGGAAAAACGGGAAGACAATACATATTTTTGTTTTTATGCACAAAGTCAATGAAATTTTGGCAGGTGAATGAAAATGACAGTTGGCTTTAACCACTTGATGGGACACTTTGTTGTTTAGTGGAGGCAATAAGCAGGAGCGGAAATAGTTTTCATCGCACCACTTTTGGGAGGTTGATGGTTTTGGCGGAGGGTCGCGCGATGCCATAGATCGAGAGACACATAGCACCGTTGAAAAGTCAAAACTGCTTGTATTGCATGGTTAATGTGGGGAGGCCGATCGGATGGTAATCGGCAGTGAGAAGTGGTGGAAAGTTAATGGAGGGGCCCGATCATAATTAAATTGACTTTAATTTTATCAGGGGTGATGTGATTGACGGAGAGGCTATTAATTAATCCAGGTGATTAATTAATCCTTTTTTAATGCGTCAGGGGTTTAGTTCTTAATTAATCATGGTTCGATCAATTAATCCAAGTTAGTTAACTTTATTTATGGCTTATTTTTCAAACCATCAGGAGGGGATATTTTTTTACTTTGGGATTTTTATTAGTAATACGGGAAAGCGTAATTTGTTTCAGGAGTTAAATAATAATGAAAATTAAAAGTTAGTATGACTATGGAAAGGAAAATGTGCTACGTAAATGTTTCCAAAAATACATTCATCATCCAACATTTATGACTTAGGCTAAAATGTGTTTTGGGGGGTTGTCATAAGGAACCATTTATTTTTCCTAAATAAAATAGTGATTTTGCTTAGGGAAAGCATTTGAAAGGAATGAATGAATTATGAAGGGGATAACTTTTGATAAGGGGGATTTAGCACTTAGGAATTTAGAAGTTATTTGGCCGAGGGTCCGGTCCCTCCAGAAGTCAATGAAATGCTCTGAGCCCCTTTAACTTTTAGGTTGATTGGTGTCTTTAGTACTTATGGGAAATTAGTAAAATTTAGACGAAAGTGAGTGAGGAAGTTATTTACTTTGTCTTTTTCCATGATGTAAATGTATTCATTGTCATCCATATCTTTAAGTGCTTTTGATGATGAGAATATATGAGCTAACATCTAGATAATCATTCATCACACATAATTCTACAACCATTCATCTACTTACCCTACCTATTTATCCTACCATTTTTACTTTTCTTAGGGTGCACTTAAGCTAGCAAACCCTTATCAACCTTTCCTTTTCTTTTCTTTTACAATGGAAACCTATCTAAATCTATCCTTATTACATCCAAGGGCTCAGATTAAACTTTTGAGCTCCTTTATTCACTCTACCTATCTACTTATCTGCCAAGATTACACTGTTTGGTCAGATATTATTCTCTATCTCTAGGCATGAAATTCAAAACATGGAATAACCAAGATTAAACTATTTGGTTACCATGGATTGTGGCATAAGTAACAAGTTACACACAATCATTATTATTCATAAAAGTAAATAGTAGTGGCACTTGGGCTTGCACACTTTCATGGTCCTTTTTTATTTTTCTTGGGGTTCATTTTCTTTCATTTTTTCTGACCTTTTCATTCTTTTTTCCCTTGGATTTTTCTTTTAGGGCATACCCTCTTCACATTTTTTAATTTTTTACAAATATGGAAAACATTTGCAACAAGCAAAGGTATGTAAATATTTTAGAGCTAAACCAGGTCAATCACGATATATGACACCTATTGGTATAGGAACATAATAGTGGCTCCACTTGGGGATGTCTTTTCTTGGAGAAAAGTCAAGAAATATAGATCAATGGTTTTGAAAGACTTTGATTGTACTCCGCAAATCTTCTTTTCATGCTGCTTTATTTGTATGTATGATAGTAATTCTTCTGAAGCTTCGGGCCTTCTCTTCGGTCTTCAACTTCAGTATTTTTACCATCCAATCAACACTAAACTGTAAAAGGATATAATATATACAGTTTAAAAACATGGTAAGATTATAAACTAGGATCAATGTAGTGCTTTAACATTTGACCATCTACTGGTCCTCCTTTCATCTCTGCACCATCTAATTCTTTAAGAAAATATGAATTGCTTCCTCTGAAGACATATGTAATATATGGACCCTTCCACAGGAAGTCAAACTTCCCATGTTTTACTTTGTCCTCTTTTCTTGAATCCCATTTTAACGCTTTGTCTCCTAGATAGAAGTCTTCTTCTTTGGTCCTTTTTTCAAAAATCTTCTTAAGTTTTTGTTGCAGTACTCGGGCTTTGTTGTAAACTTCCTCTCTGGTTTGTTGCAAGTGGATAATTTGGTTAACTCTTATTTGTATATCATTTGGTTGAACTTGGGCTTCTTGAAGCAATTTCATGACCGGAACTCCTAATGATGAGGGAAAAACTGCCTCCATTCCATATACTAGCTCATAGGGACTGGTTCCAATAGATTTCTTAGTTGTAAGCCTATCAGCCCACAAAGCATTGGTTAACTTCTTGTTCCAAGTTTTCTTATTATCTTCCAATAGTTTTTTGATCATATTAATTAAACTCTTATTGGAGGATTTTGCAAGTCCATTCCCTTGGGGATAGTAAGTTGTGGAATGTCCAAGTGTTATATGATACTTGTGACAGAAATGAATCATTTTATTCGACTTGAAGGCTGTTGCATGATCCGTGATGATTTTGTCAAGGCAACCAAACCTAGATAGAATATTAGCCTCTAGAAAACCTGTTATTACTTTATTAGCGACATTTCTAGAGGGGATAGCTTCTATCCATTTGGTGAAGTAATCAGTTGTAGTGAGTATCCATTTATGCTGAGCAGAAGAGGGTGGATGGATTTCTCCAATGAAGCCAAGACCCCATTGTTGAAAAGGTTTTTCTATGGAAATGGGTTTCAAAGGTAAGGGTAAAAGTTTTCTTTTGCCTTCGAAGATCTGCAAATTTATGGCAGGAAGTTACAAATCTCTTAACATCTACAAACAAGGCTGACCATTAAAATCCAACTCTTAGAATTTTGTCAGTGGTTGACCTCCAGTAGAGATTTCCACCACAATCCCCTGCATGAAATTCTTGGAGTACTTTGTCAGCTTCTTCTTTTAATAAATAGTTCAACAAGATACCTTCATTATTTTTCCAAAATAAAGTATTATGCATAATGCAAAACTTTAATGCTTTCATTTTCAAAAACCTACTTTTAGTTTTGGATAACCCTGGAGGAGCCTGCAGGTTTTGTAAGACATATATTATATCATCATACCATGGTGAGTCTAAAAAGACCTGGCTGATCTGTGGAGTCGCCATCTCCTATTTGTTATCCAATTCTGCAATAAGATCTATGTCTAGGACTTGGAAATTTGTTTCTGCCATAAGTTTAGCCAATCCCTGACCTTTAATTAACTTCGTAGTTTTTATTTCTATATCCTATTCTAAAATAGTAGCTATCCATTTTCCCCTTTTGCGATCAACTCCATCCTGAATTAGGATATCTTTGACTACAGCATTAGGAACATAAGTTATTACATGAGAATTTACAAAATATACACTTTGAAATCCTTAATAGCTTTTACCAATGCAAAAGCTTGTCTCTCCATTATTTTATACTTTAATTAGGCATCTCTAAGAGCTTTACTAGAAAAGGCTATTGGTTTTTCACATCCTTGATCATCCTTTTGTAGTAAAACTGTAGCTATAGTGTGTTCTGGTGCAAAGGAAAAGATCATGAAGTCTCTGTCAAATTTTGGGCTTGTAAGGATTGGTGTTCTAGTTAACGCCAATTTTATTTCTTCGAAGAATTGTTTAGCCTCTACTATCCACTTAATAGTAGAATCTTTTTTCAACATGTAATTCAATAATCTAATTAATTAAGCTAAGTTAGAGATGAATCTTCTTAAAAAATTTATCTTTTCTAAAAATGCTTGAAGTTCTTTTATGTTTCTAGGGTGAGGTATTTGCAATATAACTTCAATGCTGGTTGGGTCAATTTGGATTCCATCCTTAGAGATAATGTGGCCTAACAGTTTTCCTTCTTCCAAACCAAATAAAGATTTCTTTGGGTTTTAGAGAGATACCATATTTCCTGCATTTTAGAAAAACTTGCCTGAGATGATCCAGGTGTTGTTGATCTAACTTTGAAAAAACTATTATATCATCAAGGTATAGAACTAGGAAATGATGGATTTCCCTTGCAAAGGAAATATCCATTTCCCTTTGAAAGGTGGCTCCGACATTTTTTAGCCCAAAAGGCATTTTGACATACATGAAGGTGCCCCATGGTGTTGTGAATGTTGTTTTTGCTTGATCATTAGGATGGACTAAAATTTGGTTGTAACTCGAGAATCCATATAAAAGTGAAATTCTTGTGGAACCTACCACCCTTTGCAGTATGTGATCCATTTTAGGTAAGGGATAGTTGTCTTTGAGTGAGACTTTGTTCAAATTTCTAAGGTCAACACACAGGCTAATTTCTCTTTTTTTCTTTCTTGTAGGGACAAGATTAGATACCCAATCTGAAATCCTAATGGGAGCAATGATTCCTGCCACATACATTCATTTGATCTCCTTTTCAATGGAAGGTAGTAAAACAGGATTAATTATTCTTAGCTTTTGCCTAAAAGGTTTCTGATCTTCTTTCAATGGGATAGTCTTTTGTATAATGCTGGTGTCATAGGATTTTAAGTCTTCATAATTCCAAGAGAAAACATCCTGGAATTGTTTCATTAGCTCAATATATTTAAGCTTTTCATCGGGGGGTAATGATTTGGATAATTTTATCAGTTTAGGATTCTCCTGAGTTCCTATGT
Organism: Pinus tabuliformis; assembly: GCA_031772625.1. Classification (NCBI taxonomy): domain Eukaryota; kingdom Viridiplantae; phylum Streptophyta; class Pinopsida; order Pinales; family Pinaceae; genus Pinus; species Pinus tabuliformis. The sequence goes on from CM062817.1 coordinate 1,492,201,593, forward strand.
TGCATTCTTCAATGTTCACTTTCAAAGGCTCCATCTTAGTCTTTTTAGGAATATCATTAGAATCAAATAAGTCCTCCAAAGGAGTCAATCCCTTGGGCAATTATTATCTTTGAGATTTATGACTTCAGTTTCTTCATCAATATCCATTTTATTTAAGTCTTGGATATTTGTTTTCATGAATTTAGTAGGTTGAAGCATGTTTATTGAGTTTTCTTCTAATTTGTTAATGTCTAAATCATTATTATGATCAAAATCTGAAACTATGTCTACATCTATATTAATGCTAGCAAATTCCTCATCTAATGTTAAAAAGTGGTTAATCTGCTTATCATTTTCAAAAACTTGCCTGTTCTTAAGATTATTTGGTATGGCTAGCCTATGCCTAATCTCAGCACTATACTGGTGATTGGGCTGGAAAGGAAATTTGCACATGCTGGCAAACATAGCCAGGCTATGGTTCTGCATCTTATGTTTTCTAGGAATGGTTGCAAGCTAGGTTTCTAAGAAAGTATTAAGTATTTTTATGATTGTACCTCTGTAAAGTCCTAATATAGGATCTCTATTTACGTAAATTCCTTTTATATGTTTAATTATTAGTTCAGAATCTCCCATGATTGATACCCTTATAGCTCCTAATCTTTTGACTAACTTGAGGCCTAGCAGGAGTGCTTAATATTCTGCAATATTTTTTGTACATTTAAAATTCAACCTATGGGCATGTCCTTCTGCATGATCATTATCTAACTTATAGACCCATACACCTACCTCTACACCTAAATTGTTTACTGAACCATCAAATTCCAAATGCCATAAAATTTCATGTTCATAATTTGTATCTAGGGTAGTATAGTCTTTCTTACCTAAGGTATCTGGATTTTCTTTGCAATCTGATATCTCTTGAATTTGAACAATTGACATTTCTTTTTCAATTTCTTTTGGTTCTGCTGACATATCATTGAATTTTCCAATTTCTTTTGGTTCTGCTGCTATACCATTAAATTTTTCAATTTCTTTTGGTTCTACTACTATACCATTCGGAATATCTTCTAGATCAGTTTCAACATTATAGAGAATAAAGGAATCCATATCAGAATGTACTGAGTAAATGGGAAATTTTTGAGGCTTCTCCTGACTACTCACTACATATCTCATTAAAGTTTCTCTATATAACTTCTTTGGTTGTCCAAAAACATATATGGTAGCATATGACATGTCTAATTGTAGAGATCCCTGAAGTTTGGCACCACAGGACCTGGACAACAACATGCCATATTTGCATGGAATTTCGGCTACTACTATGTCCATAAGTATATTTTTTACATGGTATTGAACCAACGAAACACATAAATCCTTTATAAGACCTAAACACCTCATTTGACTAGAATCAAAGGAAAATAAATCCCTATAGGGTCTAGTGATGTCTAAGTTAAGTTTCTCCATGATAGACTTGGGCATGAGATTGTGTGAAGCACCAGAGTCGAACATGGCATTATGCAAGTTTTTTTCATGGATATTGGGACTGTCATAGAAGGGAGGTATCCCTCCTTCCAGTGGTTTCCCGTCTACTTCAGGGCCAAAAATTAACTCGGGTTAGTCATCAAAAAGATTTACAAAATATTCATTTTCAATGATATTTAATGATTTACTTATTTGAGACTTGTAAACATCATGTTTCAACAATTCTGTTAAAGGAATTGAAATTTTAAGCTTGGCCACCTCTGGTCCAAGATTAAAGAGCAGGATTGTTTTGTCGATTTGAACTTTTGGGTTTCTGGCAGAAGTGTTCTCTATGTTTTCTTCTCTATTAGGATTTGGGACATCCTTTGCTGATTTTTCTAATGTGATGTTTTGAGGCTCTTCCACTGTTTCCTCGGAGGGAAGTGAAGTGGAATGTTGGTCATTGCTGGGTTGATTCTCAGACACATCTTCTATGGTGAGGCTAGAAGGATTTTGATTTTTTTTTAGAGAGAATTTGAAGTGTTTTGGTCACTGGAATTGTTTTTCCCATTTTAGGTTGATTAGGACCTATTTTTTGGTTTGTTTCAGGGCTATCGGTACCTTTTTTGCTTCTTAAATTATACTGCTTATGTACCTCAAAAATAGTAGAGTCATATCCTTTTCTGAAATCAAATGACTCTCCTGTTTGGGTTTTAAATTGTTGCAGCACATGGGACTCTCCATCATCCTGAGTTAGAAAGACATCTTCCTCATCATCTAGACCCATTAAATTTATCTCAGTGTCTTGTTCAGGGTCTTCTGATTGAGAGGCTTCTGCATAGTTTTCCTAGAAAGGTGGTCTGATATTCTAGTTAGGAATATTCTTACCAGTATTTTGATTCTGATTTTTCCTAAAGTTAGGATTTCTCCCAGAATTCGCGTACTAGCCATCCCAAGGAGATTTCCTTTCGATAATGTCAACTCTATCGAATAATTTGTCCATTCCTTTAACAATAGCATCAAGCTTTTGTTCAAAGGGTGTGCTTTCATCTTTTGTAGGTATTCTTCTCTCATTTCTCACTTTAGCTCTTCTGGAAAGTAAGTTAGCCTCAACACTTACAGTTACGCTTTTCATATCTTCCAAAGAGGGGGGGGGGGTTCCTTTCTCTTAACTAGAAAGCCATATCTGAATCAAATCCATCAGGAAATTTGATCAGGGCTAAACCGGGTGGGGGCCTAAGGTCAACTGGAATAGCACTATAAACACTATTGAACCTAGTGCAATAGTCTTGAATGGTTTCATGAGGTCCCCTTTTAAGGTTCTCATATTTAGACAAAATCTGAAGGGGATCCTTCATTTTCTCCCACCTATTCAAGAATTGTTGGTAAAGGACTCTTAAACTATCTATGCTTTGGGGAGCTAAAGATCTAAACTAGGTTCTAACTTCTCCAGCTAGAATTTGGACGAAAATTCTCATTTGGACATCTGTTGTGTCAATCTCATGAGTCTATAATTTTCCTAGTATGTTGCTGAGATGTGTAGGTTCCAGTGCCATCAAAAGTAGTAAATTTACTTTTGATAATCATGTGGCATAGCACCTGGGGTAGCAAGCAACACAAGGGGAGCATATATATTGGCCATGATTGTGGGTTGGGTAGTAGTATGAGTAGGAGTTGGGGTAACAGGAGGATTTTGGGTTGTGGAGGAAGAACTAGATGTGGTAGTGGGATGTTGAGTGATGGTTGGTGGAGGAGGAAGTAAAGGGATGAAAGGAGGGGTGGTATGGATTTCAGAAGAGTGAAGAAACAGTGATGAACTAGCAGAAAGAGAAGTAGTCTCAGAAAGTCCAAGTGTTCTATCGGTGGTAATAGATGATTGAGTGGAATGATGTATATATCAATCAATAGATAAATTGGTTCGTTGGGTTTCAAGTTCTCTGAGCAACTCTGGATCTTGGACTAGGTCCAATAGTTCACTGTCAGATGTGGTTCTAAACAAAGAGATTTCAAAATGTTCATCAAAAGGAAAATCTTCTAGGAATAACCACTCAACAGGACATGAATGTGATATGAAAAAAGGTCTGGGAATTAGTGAACTTTCTTGTCTTCTAATAATTCATGGAATCAGGTTCGGATTCTCAAACACAGGTGGAGGATTTGGATCAAGGTTAGCCCTAGTGTAATGAGCTCTTCCTGAAGCCAGACTTCAAATTTTTATATGTTTTCTTGTATATATTGTTTCACAATAACATTAAAAATAACTTCTAAAACCCTTTAAGATGCTTTTAAATCAAACTTTTGAGTTTCCTGAAGCTTTTATTTTAACTAAGGATCTGATCTCCCAAGTGGAGTCACCACTATGTTATCACTCAGATTTTCCTTAGAAGTTATTAAAGAAGGAAAGGATCCAAGGTAACCACAAACCAATATTTTAAGTACAGAATCTAGCAAATATGTACTCAGAGAAGGCTCTCTCTTTATGATTTAGCTATGTTTGATGGGATTTTAGGCTAGTTATTAATGTTCAAGTTTGTTTTGTTTGAAAGTGGTGGAATTCTGAAACAAATGGGCAAACTAGGCTTTAGGAAATTGGGCTATGGAGTCAATCAAAGATAATTCACTAGATTAAGTCAAATTGCTGAGGTATGAGTTCAACAGGCAGGATAATAGAATAAAAACAAACTTCAAGGCTTGAATGGATGATATTTCTGCTCAAAACAAGAGGGCAATCAAGAATCCTCAAGTTAGGATTGGAAAGAGGAAAGGAAGATAGGTCAACTAGCATATGGCAATTAAGAATCCTATAATAGGGACTTATTGGAGAAAACTACAAGGAGAGAGGAGCAGTTAAGAATTCCTTTACCGAAATAGTTTAGAAGAAAACATATAAATGGTATACTGTTGACAGCAGAGAGAAATAAAGCTAATTATGATATAGTTTGACTATTTTACCATTTAGATTTAAGATGCATGAAACATTGAAACATCTAGAAAACACATAAAATCACAAGGATAGAATACTTATTTGCAATTAGATTGCACATGAATCTGATGAAATGTCCTCAACTTTTATTCCTTTTCCAGCAAAAATCCAGACTTGAGTACAAAATCTTTCTCAGCTTGATAGCATAGATTTACATAAATGTTATAGAATCCACCCTCAATACTTCGGATGGAGAAGTATTTATACAAAAATTACATCAAAATATCTCATAAGTACATGAGATTTATTCTAGGGATTACAATTTATCTTTTACAAAAATATAGAGACAGATATAAAACTAATTGCTGCTATCCCTTTATTTGTGGAAGAGTTGGAGGTTGAAACCTGAATTTTCCTCTTGTTGTTGCTCTAGTAATTGTGTGCTGGATCCTTGTTTACTTTTCCCTACTGATACTCTTTACATGTTCCTGATACTCTTTATCTATTTACCATACTTTACCTCAGCGAATATTCTCTCTTTACCTTAGACTTACCATATAAAATTACATGATTACGAGCATATCGATCCACCATTCTTCATTGGGTATCTTCATCCTGATCAATTTTTTGTATATTTCATCAGCCTCAGTGTGCTTTGCAAAATTAGGTTGAGCTATGAACAAGTGTTTCACTTCATGCTCAATATAGAAAAGATTTTCTAACCCATCATACAACACATTTCCTGTGGGTAGTGCTTTCATTGTTGAAGAGCTGGCTTCACTTCTGGCTTGCTTGTGTAGTATTTCAATGTAGTCATCATGTTTCATCATCTTGTCATTTATGACCAATAAGTTTGGAAGTCCTTTATCTCTTAGAATGTTGTATTTTACCATAAACTCATCTATTTCTTCTTGGATACCTTGACATCTTCTTTCTAGGTTAAGCATTAAGTTATTTTTGGTTAGAACTCTCTTAATTTCAAGGATCGTACCAATCTGATCTTCTATATCCTTTTGTTCTAGTTCTTTCCTGCTTTCGCTATTCAAGAAGCTGATTAATTGGATTGCCTCTTCAGGTTTCTCCCCCAATTCTGTTAGGATATTCCAACACATAAGATATAGTTAAGTTCAACTTGGTCTAGTGTAGAGTTAGGTATAGAGTTAGGTAAAGTGTGTTTCTTTACCATTGTACATTTTGTAACTTACAATCCAATGGTCACGATATGTAGTGATCCGACGGTTCACTCTCTCCTCGGTATTACCGACACTTGATCCGTGGCTTGACACCCGATTGGTCCATGAGTTCTATTTAAAGCGCATGGAGGGTCATTGTTCGGGTGATCCATGCATGAGAGAAGCTTATGTAAATTTTCATTCTTTGATTAATAAATTTCCTGTAGTAGCCACGTTGGCGCAGGTCGTGGACTGTTTCCCTCTTTGACGGTTTTAACCACGTCAAAAATACTGGTGTATTGATCTGTGATCTGGTTGTGAGCGGTGTCCTTTTGGTGTTCTTTCTGAGGAACTTACCCTGTAAATTCCTACATCGTATCAGAGCTATTTGAGGGCCGCGTCTGTTGGTGATCCAAATCTGAAGCCGGTAGAACTGCATCCGACTGTCGTTTCCTAGATCTGCTATTTCTGACTGCTTTCGGGCTGAGAGGACTACTCTGTTGTGTTCGGAGCATCTGTTCCAGTGAGGAACCCCTTTCGTTTCACGCGAAAAGGTTTCCGGTAGCCCTAGCTGCGTCAATTTTAAGATCTGGAGGTATACAGTCTTTATTTGCAGTTTACTGTTATTTTCTCTCTGCTTATTTCGGTTTCGGTCTATTTAGCTTTTTTTTAACTGGATCTATACCTTTCATTTCTGTGTATGCTCTTTGCCTTGCGACTCTGTGCGATCTAGGCAAATCAGAAACAGAAAGGAAGGATTTTTCTCATGTGTATGCTCTTTTCCCTGCACCTTAGTGTGATCTCGGAAAATCAGAAACATTGAGAAAAATATTTAGTTTTTCGGCTAAAGCTAACTTTAAGCTGCAAGGTTCATTTTTTTTAAATATCTAGTTTTTTGGCTAAAGCTAACTTCGAGCCATAAGGTTCATTTTCTTTGCATGTCCGTGTTGGGTTTTGTGTTTTGTATTTTGTAGGGAAAAAGAGCTTTCTCAAGGCAAGCACACAAACCAAGGCCCCCCCCCTCTCTCTCTCTCTCTCTCAAATTTTTTGTATAGATCAATTGGTTCAAAGCTATTTTAAGAGAGTAGAGGTCTTCGGTTCAAGTCTCCATTTTGTGGGGGCGGATTTTTTTCATTTCCGCACATTCGCGCACTTTGCCGGCAACTTCAACAATTTTTTTTTCAAAAAGCCATAACTTCTTCATTCGGAAGCCTTTTTCAGAGCCAGTTTTTTTAAAACAGCCTAACTTTTCGAGATCTATCCATTGGAACACTTACTTTCAGCATCTTCAGCTTCATTTAAAAAAAAAAAATGGAAAGTCCATGCCAAGTAATTCTTGACAGCACTAACTACTTCCAATGGATAGCCTACATGGAAGATTTACTTAGAAGTAAAGGTCTCTACAAAATAGCCACAGACCAAGAGAAGAAACCAAAAGATGAAGACAAGGCTGCAAAATGGGAAAATAGACAAGATCAAGCACGTGGTTTGATAGGGATGTCTATTTCTCCTGATCTTAGATTCCATATTGCAGAACTTGAGACTCCTCATGAAGCATTGGAACAACTCACTAAAGTTTTTGGGATTAAAAAAGAAATTAGAGCCCATCAACTTGAAAATGAGTTGCTTACATTGGATCCTAATAATTTTTCTTGCATTGAAGATTTCTTGTCCAAATTCAAGACCCTTAGATATCTCTTGTAAGGTGTTAAGGTTAAGAAAGAAGATAGTAACCTTATTTATTCCATCCTTACTAAGTTGGGACCAACCTACTCTGTATTTGTTTCCACCTTCCATTCTACAAGGGAAGCTTTCATTTGTCAAGGAAAAGACTACAAGGCCCCTTCCTTTGACTCTTTTTGTGATTCTTTAATAAGAAAACAAGAAAAACTCTTACACCTTGGTCTTCTTAATCTTGGAAACTCTTCCAAGAAAGCGTTAGCCACCCAGCAGTAACCAAATTCAAAGAATCCTAGGAAGTCATATCCTAAAAAGAATGGTCCTAAACCAAACAAGGGTCCTAAGCAAACTCAGCCTCAAAATAAAAGATCATTTCAGCAAAATGATAAGACCAATAAAAACAAATGGAAGAAGACTGATAGACATTGTAACTTTTGTAATCGAGATGGCCACTTAGAATCTAAATGCTTTAAGAAGATGGAAGCCTTGGAAGCCGCAAAGAAGAGACATAACATCCATGTGGAGCATTCTTCAACTTCAACTTCAACTTCCTCTTCAGGAATGGCACTTTCTGCATGTCGCTGTCAATCATCTCAGTCTGGTTATGCATTAAATGTATCTTCCTCTTCTCATTCTCATGAGTGGCTCATTGATTCTGGAGCCTCTTATCACATGGCCAAAAACCAAGCCATGTTTTCTTCTTTAAATGATTGTAACACCAAAAATATATGTTGGTGATGATAGATCTCTTAATGTTGTAGGGACTGGAACTGTTCATCTAGACAATGGTCAGTTTAATGATGTATTATGTGTTCCAACCTTATCCTTCAACCTTCTATCTGTATATCAGATAACTCATTCAGGTGAAGGTAAAATTGTTGAATTTTCACCTCATGATGTTGTAATCAAGGATCTGACAGATCCTAAACAGATTCTAGCCACTGGTATTGCTGATGATTCCACAAGGTTGTATAAGTTTCACAACTTTGGGTCATCAAATCTTCCCTCAGTATTTGTTGCTCATAATGATGAAGTGAGCAAACTTTGGCATGAGCGATTTGGTCACTTGAACTATCGCTCCCTTCAACATCTATGTAAAGAAAATATGGTGACAGGTCTTCCTATGGTATCTTGCAAAGATGGTGTTTGTTCCGGATGTGTACTCGGAAAACATCATCGGGACAGTTTTGACAAACGTGCCTCTTGGCACGCCTCAGCCCCTTTAAAGCTTGTGCACAGTGATTTATGTGGTCCACTTCCTGTTGCTTCATTCTCTGGCTGCAAGTATTTCTTAACTTTCATTGATGATTTCTCCAGACGCACTTGGGTATACTTCTTAAAACTCAAGAGCGAAGTATTTAACACATTTTTGGCCTTCAAAGCCTTTGTTGAAAAACAATCTGGACATCAAATTCTTAAGCTAAGAACTGATAATTGTGGAGAATATGTTAAAAACACATTCATCAACTTTTGCACTGAAAATGGAATTCAAATGCAACATACTGTTCCATACACTCCACAACAAAATGGTGTAGCTGAAAGGAAAAATCGCACCTTAAAGGAAATGGCTAATTGTATGCTACAATCTAAAGGACCGAGTCTTAGTTTTTGGGCCGAAGCAATTAATTGTGCAAATTATATAATCAATCACACTCCTACTAAGGTTCTAAAGAATATCACTCCAGAAGAAGCTTGGAGTTCCATTAAACTAGATGTAAGTCACTTTCGTGTTTTTGGAAGTGAAGCATGGGCCCATATTCCAGATGAAAAGCATAAAGCTTTAGAACCTAAGAGTGAGAAATGTACTTTTGTTGGATATTCTGAAGATGTAAAAGGTTATAGACTTATTCCATTTAAGTCCAAAAATGTTATCATTAGAAGACATGTAAAATTTGATGAAAATAAATCGGCCTGCGAGCCTAGTCCGGTGGATGTGCCACCTCTTCCTATCTCTTCTACTTTTGAAAACATTTCTTCTTCAGATGATGAAAGTGAGGATGACAATCCTCCCCCACCTTCTCAGGATCCTCAACTTCCAAGATGGGTTCGTGCTACTCGGGATGTAGCAGGTGATCTTGCCGGTGATCCTACAGATCAGTGACGTACACGTTCTCAGTTTGAAAGAGCCTCTTCTTTACTGGCTCAAGCTCCAGTAAATCATGATCCTGACACCTTTGCAGAAGCTTCAGGCCATCTACATTGGGAAGCAGCTATGAATGAAGAATGTCATTCATTGTTGGCAAATGATACATGGGATCTTGTTCCTCTACCAAAGGGACGCAAACTTGTTAGATGTAAATGGGTTTACAGAACCAAGTATGGACCAGATGGGAAAGTTGATAAACATAAAGCTCATCTTGTTGCTAAGGGCTTTTCACAGGTTGAAGGCATTGACTACACTGAAACCTTCTCCCCTGTTGCGAAAATGAACTCTATCCGCCTTGTTCTTTCCCTTGCTGCCTCTTTAAAATGGGAAGTCCATCAGATGGATGTTAAATCTGCCTTCTTGCATGGGGACTTGCATGAAGAAATCTATATGGAACAACCCATTGGCTTCATCCAAACAGACTCCAGCCTTGTATGTCGACTTAAGAAATCTCTTTATGGTCTCAAGCAAGCTCCTCGGGCTTGGTATGCCAAAATGGATAGCTTTCTTTTAGAATCTGGCTTTTCTAGGTGTTATTCCGACAATACTGTCTACACCAAGAAAGTGGGCAACTCCCTTATCATCCTTGTTCTTTATGTTGATGATCTTATTCTTACTGGTAGTGATCCCACCCTTATAAACCATGTGAAGTCCAGCCTTAAAAAGAAATTTGAAATGACAGACTTAGGACACTTACACTATTTTCTCGGTCTTCAAGTCTTGCAATCCAAGGAGGGTATTTCCCTTTCCCAGTCCAAGTATGCTTGTGATATTCTTCGTCATTTTCACATGGAAGACTGTAAGCCAGCCCCTTCTCCCTTTCAGTCTGGAGTCAAACTTTTAGTCTCTTGTACTTCTCCTGAAGTTGATGCTACCTTGTACCGTCAACTTGTAGGAAAACTCTTGTATTTAACCCATACTTGTCCTGACCTTTCCTTTGCTGTTGGCCTTGTTGCTCGTTTTATGCAAAACCCCCGTGAAAGTCATTGGAAAGCAGCCAGAAGAATACTTCGTTATGTTCGAGGTACAATACAGTTTGGGATTCATTACAATGCCAAAGCAGCTCCTCTATTAGTTGGTTTCACTGATTCTGATTGGGCTGGTGACCCTGATGATCGGAAGTCTACTGCCGGTTATGTCTTCACTCTTGGTTCAGGACCTATTACATGGGCTTGTAAGAAACAGGCTGCCATTTCTCTTTCGTCAGCAGAAGCAGAGTATCGTGGTGCTGTGGAAGCTAGTAAGGAAGCCTTGTGGCTTCGTCAGATCCTATCAGAGTTTGGCTTTGAGCAGCAGCATCCAACCACACTTTGGTGTGATAATCAAAGTGCCATTCAACTATGCAAAGATCCAGTCCAGCATCAACATAGCAAACACATTGAACTACACATGCACTTCATCAGAAAGCTCATTCATGACCATGTTCTTGAAGTGCAATATTGTTCAACAGATGATCAGGTTGCAGACATCTTCACAAAGGCTCTCACAGAGGCGAAGTTCACTAAACTTCAATATATGCTTGGAGTTCAGGAAGTTGTCACTAAAGGGGGATAGGCTCTAGTGCCTCCTTCCTTCTCCTATTGTGTCATATTTGTAAATCCTTCAATCCTATCCCAAGTTGTTCTTAAGGGGGGATGTTAGGATATTCCGACACATAGGATATAGTTAAGTTCAACTTGGTCTAGTGTAGAGTTAGGTAAAGTGTGTTTCTTTACCGTTGTACATTTTGTAACTTACAATTCGACGGTCACGATATGTAGTGATCCGACGATTCACTCTCTCCTCGGTATTACAGACACTTGATCCGTGGCTTGATACCCGATTGGTCCATGAGTTCTATTTAAAGCACATGGAGGGTCATTGTTCGGGTGATCTGTGCATGAGAGAAGCTTATGTAAATTTTCATTCTTTGATTAATAAATTGCCTGTAGTAGCCACATTGGCGCAGGTCGTGGACTGTTTCCCTCTTTGAGGGTTTTAACCACGTCAAAAATACTGGTGTATTGATCTGTGATCTGGTTGTGAGCGGTGTCCTTTTGGTGTTCTTTCTGAGGAACTTACCTTGTAAATTCCTACAAATTCTTCTCTTGTCTTTTGTATATCCTTTGTAGCTAGTTCCATTAAATCAATTTGTTCAAATATGATATGAATAGAAGACCAAATATAATTAATGGAATTAATGATATTGGTCCATAAAATCTCTCTAATATCTCTTAAGGGCCTTTCAAATGTTAAGTCCTTCTCTAATGTATTTATTCTATCAGTCATCCTTCTATTCTTTCTCTCCTCTTTCGTGTAGTTTATATGTGATATTTCATAATTGTACTCCAAGCTAGCAACCATTTCTTTTAATTTCTATATCTCAGTTGCTTGGATTAGCATTTCTTCCATGGAATTGATTAAGTCCTCTATTTGCTGTGTTGAAGTTGTTGTTGTTTCGAAAGTACCTTCTGTTGTTTTCACTAGAAGAGCTACTGTTAGGGGTACGTTGGGTGCCAAAGACACTACAACAATAGATGGCACTGCTGTAGAAAATATGGGTACTACAGTCTAAGGCATGGTGGTCGACTCACCATGTTTAGACTACAAAGATTTTTCCAACTCTTGCTCTGTTTCTTTCAGCTGTTCATTCAACTTAAGGACCAAGTCCATAAGTTCCTCCTCATTTTGTTTCTCAATGATTTCTATAGTTTATGGATGTATGAAGGGAGGAAGTTTTAGTTGTTTCCTAAGTGCAGTAATGTGTTCATTCTTCTTCTTTATCAAACTCTCAGCTACCTTAACATATTTGGGATTATGACCCAACTCAATCAATAGGTATTCTAATGACTTTATTCTAGTGTCCTTATCCTGAGAAGAGGCTTTTTCCAACTGTAATTGTGTTGTACTATTGCTTAAAGAATTTTTCAACTCATGTGCAATGATGGCAAGTTAACTGGTCAAAGTGGAATAGACCATCTCACACGTCTGCTTGTGGAGTTCAAATTGATTAATTGGGTGGATATCTTTGGAAAGAACTTCAAAATTTGTTTTCAAATAATTAGCCATGGACTTTGGATGTTGTATTTTTGGCTTCAAGAAGCTCATATGCATTTTCCTTCTTTGATGTCAAAGGCTAACATCAACCTTGTTTGATTTGTGGGAGCCATTTTCATATATTTGGCATAGGTTTGAGCTTTGATCTACTCATTCCTAGTCTTAATTTCTTTGTACCTTTCTTTCAAAACCTGGCTTTGCTCTGAAGCTACCCTTAGTGATGACACTTCCACACTTGGTTTACTTCTTAGTACTTGAGTTCGAGAGGTAGATGGTGTCTCTCCTGCTAATATAGTTTGTACTATGTCACTTCTTGTTTCTTCATATTCCTGCTCAAACAGAGGATTCAATCTTGTCCTTTTTACATATACTTGGTCCAATGGCACCATTGAGGGACTAGCCTCACTCCTCCTTTTTTGATTTCGTTCCTCATTAAGAGGAGTCTACAATACTAGAGGGTTGCCCATGTTTGTATCAGTTTGGGTCAATTCCTCAGAAATGCTCTGTGATCCTTAATCTTTTCTAAGTTATGAAGTCTCTGGCTATCCTGATGTTTCCTCACTCGGCTCCTGTGTTGGTTTCTATGAAGATTCTGCAGGCACCAGTTCAATGGAGTCTAGATCAAGTCTTTTTTCTAAATCTTTGATAATATTTTCTACTTCAACTTGTTTGCTATCTGGTCCTATAAGTGTTCCCTCCACCCATTCATTTCAATTTGCACATTGTTCTATCTCTGGAATTCTATGATGAATGTAGGGGGACAACTTATTCTTTTTTCTTCTATGACAGATGAAGCTGTGAGGATCATAAGGCCAGATGAAACTCTTTTTCAATCTCATTCTATCAAGTATTTATTCTGCTATTTCTATTGTTACAAACAAATGGTCCTAGGTGATCCTGTATCCTTAGCTGAGCTTTCTTCTTGGCATTCATGAAGTGGATTTCATCAGAGTTTATCATTTTCCTATAGTACTCCAGGGAAAACAGTCTCATGGGGACATATTTATCAGTTCATAGCCATAGATTTTGATCCCGGTATGGTTTTGGTATAAGTACCAGTCAACAAACTTATATTACTTGGATAACTGAAGAATTCTTTTGATATCATCATTGATTCTAGGAGGGGGACTTCCTATCAACATGGTAGTTATAGGATGGACAAACTAATCATTAAAATCTGTATAAGAATAAGGAGAAGAAGCTGAATAGTGAGAAAATGAAGTCCAGAAGACAATAGACCTGGGATTCCCTCTGATGTCAAGCTTCTGTATAGAGAAAGAGAATTTATCAGACTAGTAGTAGAGGAAAAGATGATACAAGACTGAAGAATACTTAAAGACTCTCTCATTCTCTAGTCTCATGAATTGGTCATGTATTTTGTCTGCAATGAATGTGGCATAGTCAAATTTAGTTGAAGGAGGCTGACCAGGGGTAAAAATAGTCATGAAGGCTACGGTAAATTCATCTACATACTCACTAGTGGTAAAACCCATAATGGAGACAATCATGATAACAATAGCTCTGCCCAAATTAGTGAAAAAGCATGACATGTAGGGAGGGGGGTCTTTTGGCATGTGTTTCTCTTCAATGAAAGTCTGAAAAACTTTGCTAATTTTAGAGCTAGACGTATTTGTAGATTTCTCAAGTAATTCGACAATGGAGAGGGGAGGGAGGTTCTGGTCAGGCTGTAATTGCAACATTTCATTAATGGACTCGGCTGTAATGGTGAAAAGGATTTTTTGGTCCGAGGACATTACAACTCTTAGATTGGGTAGTTTGCATGGAATTGATGGAAAATATCTTGGAAAATGTGGATAGACGGGAATTGATACTTTGGTAGATTTGATTCCCAAAGACCTATGTTATCAGAGTGGTTCAGGTAATTGTCCTGGTACTTGCAGTAGAATTTCAAGGGGCTATCATCAAAACTAAGGTCTTTGATTTGGAAAACTTTATCAGCCAAGGGAAGGAAGTCAAAATCCCTGTGGGGAGTAGTGAGTGGGGCAACATTTACGGCCACAGGAGCTTCCATCCTTGGTTCGTGTGTTTTCAAGGAAGAAAGTTGGGGGGTTTGAAGGAATTTTAGAAAAAACAAGTTCTTGGGGAAGTCTCGAGACTAAGAAAACAACTTAATTTGTGCTGAATAACTTGGGATTAGAGCAATTTAGTGGAAGTTCAATACAAAATCGGGTTTCTGAGAAGGAAATGTGATAAATACCTATTTTTGGTTCACTGTATGGACAAATGGATATAGTGAAGGCTTTGTAGGGCACACAGTAGTCCGCAATGGTCTGGAGTTCAGCAACTGATGGCAGTTGATGGTTGAAAGTTAGTTGTTGGAATAGATGTACTCTGTGCATGCATAGAAGGCAGAAGTCGTTTTCTTGGAAAAAATGGAAAACAATGCATATTTTTGTTTTCATGCACAAAGTCAATGACTTTTTGGTGGGTGAATGAAAATGATAGTTGGATTTAACTACCTGATGGGACACTTTGTCGTTTAGTGGAGGCAGTAAGTAGGAGCAGTAATGGTTTTCATCGCACCATTTTTGGGAGGTTGATGGTTTTGTCGAACGGTCACGTGATGCCATAGATCGAGAGGCACATAGCATCGACGAAAAGTCAAAACCGCTTGTATCACGTGATTAATGCTCGACCCAAAGGCTTACGCGATATGGGCAATAGCCGTTGGATGTGGGGAGGCCGATCGAACGGTAGTCGGTAGTGGGAAGTGGTAGAAAGTTAATGGAGGGACCTGATCATAATTAAATTGACTTTAATTTTATCAGGGGTGATGTCATTGGCGGAGAGGCTATTAATCAATACAGGTGATTAATTAATCCCTTTTTAATGCGTCAGGGGTTTAGTTCTTAATTAATTGCGGTTCAATCAATTAATCCAACTTAATTAACTTTATTTATGGTTTATTTTTCAAACCATTAGGAGGGGATATTTATTTACTTTGGTATTTTTATTGAGAATACGGGAAAGGGTATTTTGTTTCGGGAGTTAAATAATAATAAAAATTAAAAGTTAATATGACTATGGAAAGGAAGATGCACTAAGTAAATGTTTCTGAAAATAAATTCATTATCCAACATTTATGACTTAGGATAAAATGTGTTTTGGGGGGTTTTTATAAGGAACCATTTACTTTTTCCTAAGTAAAATAGTGATTTTACTTGGGGAAATCATTTGATGGGAATGAATGAATTATGAAGGGGATAAATTTTGATAAAGGATATTTAGCACTTAGTCCTTTACAAGTTATTGGGCTGAGGGTCTGGTCCCTCCAGAAGTCAAAGGAATGCTCTGATACACTTTAACTTTCAGGTTGATTGGGGCCTTTAGTACTTATGGGTAATTAGTAAAATTTATGGGAAAATGAGTGAGGAAGTTAATTATTTTTACTTTTTCCATGATGAAAATGTATTCATTATCATGCATATCTTTAAGTGCTTTTGATGATGAGAATATATGACCTGACATCCGGATAATCATTCATCACACATAATTCTACAACCATTCATCTACTTACCCTACCTATTTATCCTACCATTTTTACTTATTTTATTAGGGTGCACTTAAGCTGGCAAACCCTTATCAACCTTTTATTTTCTTTTATAATGGAAATCTATCTAAATCTATCCTTATTACATCCAAGGGCTCAGATTAAACTATTGAGCTCCTTTATTCACTCTACCTATCTACTTACCTGCCAAGATTACACTGTTTGGTTAGATATTATTCTCTATCTCTAACCATGAAATTCAAAACATGTAATAAATAGGATTAAACTCTTTGGTTACCATGGATTGTGGCATAAGTAACAAGTTGCACACAATCATTATTATTCATAAAAGTAAATAGTAGTGGCATTTGGGCTTGCACACTTTCATGGTCTTTTTTTATTTTTCTTGGGGTTCATTTTCTTTCATTATTTATGACCTTCTCATTATTTTTGCCATTGGATTTTTCTTTTAGGGCATACCCTCTTTACATTTTTTTATTTTTTGATTTTTTACAAATATGGAAAACATTTGCAACAAGCAAAGGTATGTACATATTTCAGAGCTAAACCAAGTCAATCATGATATATGACACATATTGGTATAGGAAAATAACATGTCCCATAATTAGTATTTATATCTATTATTATTATTATTATTATTATTATTATTATTATTATTATTATTATTAGTAGTAGTAGTTCACAAATCTAATAATGGGAACAAAGTGAGTTGTTTTTTCTATTGGTACAAATGACATTTTCCCTTCACTATAATAGCTATTTCAAATGTGTGCAGACTTGTTTCCTTAGAAATCACCAACTACCACTATTTTGCATATGAAACATGCTACAAAGATAAATGGACCATTTAGATTTGGTACGATCCTGATGTTTGTCCTCTGATTAATTGAAAATAGACTTGTGCGTAAAAACTAGTACTCTCAACATTCAATTCAGTATCTACATATCTTCCCATGGATTCAAAAAGATATAGAAGTATTAAAACATCAAATATAATAATAGGTTTTTCGTATACTTTCATCATAACATAAATCAACCTGTGTGGGACTATAGAGAAAATTCTTTGTTCACAAAAATCTCTCAAACATTCATTGTGTGAACCTTCATACTTCTTACAATCTATTAATAATAAAATAACCATTGGTCTCATACTAGCATGTGAGTGAAGCTCTTAGGATATCAAATATACAAACACAATTTTCAAAACATTTAGATGTTAAAACTAATGTATATTTTTAAAATAGCACAAATGCATATGTACTCTAAAGTTTTCACTGTGTGAACCTCTCCACTCTAAAGAATCTACTAATAAAAAAATAAGCACTACTCTTGTGCACAATCTACTAATATCAAATTGTAAGTGCATTGATTCTAAATGAGTTGAAAATATATTACAATTAAAATATCCCTTCTCCCTTCACTCATTCCACTCAAATTTCGAACATCCCTCATTCCACATATGCATTTATTCTTTACATAACAACCGCACACACACAACCACCTCCACACAACTTTGTCCACACAAAAAATTATGGACTAAACAATGCCCTTCGATCAATCGTTTACTTTTGAAGGTGATATTAATTGATGTAGCTCTGAGACAGTGTGCAGAGGAATCATTTGTTTCAAAATACGTTAGTAAATAAGTATATTTATTTTTTAATAAACTTTTCATAAATATTTGGCATAGTGAAATACCTACGCATATGTAGTTTTTCTCCTCATGTGCATTTGTTCTTCTCATATGCTTCCTTTCAACAATCCAATCCATTGTGTGCAAAAGACTCTCAAGCTTTCATTGTATGAAGCTCCGCACTCTGCAAAATCTATTAATAATAAAATAAGAACTTCTCTTGTGCACAATCTACTAATATCCAATTGCACATGCACTAAATCCAAAATATTTGAAAACACATTACAATTGAAACATCCCTCCACACTTCCCTTATTTTCCAAAAAAAAATCACATGCATTTTTTCTCCACATAACCTCGCACCCACACAACCGCCTTGACACAACTTCATCTAAAAATTTACTTCCATAGCCAATATTCACACTTCAGTTAGTCATTGACATTCCAAACTAATATTAATTAATATGGGTCCCATATATCATGATGAGGAAACATTCTGTCAAACTGTGGAAAAATGACTATAGTCTGCACTTCTACACTTCCTCGTAAAGTTAGCTAAGAACATAGTAGTGGGGAACAACATTTTCTATAGGCGTCGACATGGAAAAAAGTATTTTTATAAATTTTGTGATTAAAAAAATTGTTACTGAGTGTAAGCATGTATGAGTTGTGCAAAATTTTCGCACAATGAAATCTTGGTAGCTTCCTTGGCATAATGGACTTCCTCCACAGTCTCGAACATATGCCTATTTACACATGCATAAACATAAACAAATCTCTCATTGTGCAGAGAGCTCAAACTTTAGTCAATTTATTAGCAAAATCTCTAGCATATAATAAGAGACACTAAGAAAACAATAGAAAATAATGACTTGATACTTCTGTATCATCTTGCAGTCCATGCCATCAGTGTCATGTCATGTCTTCTCATGAGTCATCATTAACCACATCATTTTTGGACTATGTAAATAGAATATTGGAGAAATGCAATGTAAAGTGGAATTCAAAGAGACGTGTATAGAATGTGAAAAGTCATGTAGGATTCGAAACGTCATAGAGAAAGAAAAAAGACATGAGGGTAATCCAAGAGTTATAAGGGAGGTAAATGATCAACCCATTTGTTATATATACACTCTCATCGCTCATGCAAAAGGACTTTTCACCTTAGCTCCTCCTACCAGGCATTGGAGAGGAATATGGGTCTTTTGGAGGATAAAGTGACTACTCTAATGCTCCACTATTGGGACTAGTTATGTTCACTCTCCTTATGTATCTTGGAACTTTTTCTTAATTCAAAATCTCATTGAGCCAACACACTTTCATGTGTATGTCGTAAATATTCCAAGACTATTCTTTGAATGTTTATGATGTACATTTTCTTCATCAGTACTAAGGAAATTGAACTATTTCAATGGCCTTGGTACTTATCTTGTTTAAGGTGTGTTTTATTTGTTTTAACAATCATTGCTTCCATGTGAACTATTTTGCTAGTTGGTCAAATATTCATTCTTAAGTACATGCTCGTGTGTCTTTTCTAGATTAATACTATTACTTTTCTTCAAAAGGCTCACCTTTTGTTCCCTTTTGGTAGAAGAACCTTGATATGTTTGCAATTGAACATCCAAAAGGAATACTCACTTGCTAATCTGAAATTACCTATGTATGAATCTCTTGTGCTAAACACTAAAGCCAAGGAAATCTATAAGAATATATGGAATTCGATCCTTAGTTCTGAAATAGCTCCTATACTAAAGCTGTAAAGTATAATCGGGACCTTTCATCGAGGAGACCCCTTAGTTGATGGAATTATAGCACCGTCAACATGTACTCTTTAGCCCTACTACATGGGAAAGGAGCCAACAATAATTCCTAAACAATTTCCTATATATATATATATATATACAAGAGAAATGTCCAAAGGAACCTCAGAAGTTGGAGAAATGAATTCTCACACAATGTCAATCTTGCCTCCTAGCTTGAGGAAACTATTCACAATGAAAATTTTTAAATGGTTTTGGAGTTATGGTAAATTGAATAACCATCTAAATGCATTGTGATTTAGATGAAGTTTTCTTTCTCCTAGCTTAATTGTATTCTTCTTAAATTGAAATTATTTCAACAGAGATAAACAATTTCTCTGAAATCAAATACCTTCAAAACACATACAACATTCTCTAAC
Organism: Pinus tabuliformis; assembly: GCA_031772625.1. Taxonomy (NCBI): domain Eukaryota; kingdom Viridiplantae; phylum Streptophyta; class Pinopsida; order Pinales; family Pinaceae; genus Pinus; species Pinus tabuliformis. The sequence goes on from CM062817.1 coordinate 1,492,221,331, forward strand.
ACAGTACTCCAACTCTTGTTTCATGTTTTCTCTTTTGTTTATAGATTCGCATGTCTCACGTACATTCTTGACCAGTCAAAGCTATCATCGATGCCAACAAGTGATTTAATTGTATCACTAAAAATACTACAAATAGCTTCTTTGCTTCGCTTGCTACCCATTTTTGCTTTGTTGTAAAAAAAATCTGTTAATGAATATTGTATTTAAATCCCATTTCAATTTACTATTCTCTATTTTCTTCACAAAAAATGGCTATTATTATTACTCATGTGAAAATTTTTACACACGACACTTTGAATAAATAGAAATTAAAGATACCCAAGCCAGCTTTTACAAATATTAATAGGAAAAAATTCTAAAATTCTAAAAGCATCATGCCCATTTACTTCCCACTTCTCTCCTACTTCATTAGCATTGATATATGTGTCATAATTAGAAACATAAACTTATGATATACAATAATAGTCGTTGCCTACCAAGGCAGTAGATTTGCCCACAAGGACAAAATCACTGCAATTCGACTTTTTTCAATACAAAATCAGTAGCATGTGTGTTTGAATCATGTTTTATGATAGTGGAAATGGATTCAGCATCATCAAAAACTCCATTGGCAATCATTCCTACACTACAAAAAATCACCATAATCCAGTATTTTTTTTGTCTTTTCAACAAAAATCTAAGATAGAGAGTGTTTGAATCATTATTTTTGATGTTGTAAATGGATTTAGTATAATCAAAATCTCAATATACACCTAAGATCAAGAAATTTGACAATTGTAACATCAAGTTACGAAAACAATCCACCATATTTTATATGGAATGTGCCTAAATTTCCGTTGTTTTTCAGCAACGTTTGGAGACTTAAATAAATATCTACAAATAGTAAATTGCATAAGGAAATTAAAAATTAAAAATTATGCCAACATTTATTTATCTACCTTGTATGAAGAATTGACTTGACAGTTGGTCCCCATTACTTTGTAAAACCGAACGAAATTTGATTTATGAATGACTTGACACACTTATTTCTCACAGATTTTGACACGAAGTTTCAATGTAGTGGGAGCCTTATTTTGCACAAATAGATTTAACTTTAAACTCTTTGATTTTTTCCAACGCAAAAATAATTTAATTTAAGGAAATAAAAATCATTAATTAATATTATAATAAGAACAAAAACAAAAAGAAATTTGTAAACTAGAAATAACAAATATTTGTTGATTAAATACTTATTGTTATTACACAATATTAGATTATATTTTTAATGGATGTCAATGTGTACTTTTTTGTGGTATAACATATGTGTGGAACATTGATACCTTGTGTGTATTGGTATATTTAATAAATACGTGTGCACACACATAATTGGTAAATTGAATCTTGAAAGAACTAATATTTACCCGCACATGTGTTATCTATTAGTAAGAGAAAAGGCATCGAAATGATTAAAAGTATGGATGACGGAAAATTCCATTTAACATGAGGCTTCATTCGAAATAAAAAAACGGATGACTTAACCTAAAAAATACAAGTCAAGGAATGGAAGCTAACACTATATCATATTCCTTGCTTCTCACACATGTTCTCATGCAACTGTTACTATTACCCACATTAAAACTGCTACACACGACATGTTGAATAAATAGAAATCAAATAAACCAAAGCTAATCACAATCCACTCATTTAATATCAACATTATATGTGTCATAAGAAACATTAATTTATCATACAAAACAAGTTGGAACTAATTGTAATCATGATAATGACTTAAGAAAAAACCAAATTCTAATAGGAAACCAAAAAAGTTGAATAGGCTTAAAAGATTGCAGTATTGCAATGCTTCTGTATTTCTAACTACTATTATCATCTATGATCTAATATAAATTCCATTGAGACACCATTAAAAATGCAATCTCAACTCCGAAGATAACAATTATGAAAGGAAGCAGAAACTCAGATGATAATCGAAGCTCTTAAATGCAATTTGCAAAGAGAAAATGCTACATGATCTGCTCCTCACAATACATAAATGATTAGAAATGGCTCTTATCTCTATCATCAAATATCCTATTTCCTTCCTCCGTCAACAATTTCAAAATGATTTTCATCTCTTTTCTTATAGATCACCACGTGTGTGTCACAAAATCTTTTGTATCGGAAATAAGGATGACATTCGTATCTCTCTATATTTCTATTATTTATCCCATCATTAGTATTTATATCTATTATTATTAGTAGTAGTAGTAGTAGTTCACAAATCTAATAATGGGAAAAAAGTGAGTAGTTTTTGTATCAATACAAATAACCTTTTTCCCTCACTATACTAGCTAATTCAAATGTGTGCACACTTGTTTCCTTAGAAATCACCAACTTCCACTATTTTGCATCTGAAACGTGCTACAAAGATAAATGGACCATTTAGATTTTTTTTGATCCCAATTGTTGTCCTCTTATTAATTGAAAATAGACTTGTGGTAAATACTAGTCCTCTCAACATTCAACTCAATGTCTACATATCTTCCCATAGATTCAGAAAGCTATAAAAGAATTAAAAAATCAAATATAATAATAGGGTTTTCATATACTTTCATCGTAACATAAATCAACATGTGTTGGACTATAGAGAAAGTCATTGTGCACAAAAATATCTCAAAAATTCATTGTGCGAACCTTCATACTTCGTACAATATATTAAAAATAAAATAACCACTAGTCTCATACTAGCATGTGAGTGAAACTCTCGAGATATCAAATATACAAACATGATTTTCAAAACATTTAAATGTTAATACTAATGTATATTTTTAAAATAACACAAATGCATATGTACTCTAAAGTTTTCACCGTGTGAACCTCCGCACTCTTAAAAATCTACTAATAATAAAATAAGCACTACTCTTGTGCACAATCTACTAATATCAAATTGCAAGTGCATTGATTCTAAATCAGTTGAAAACACATTACAATTAAAATATCCCTTCTCCTTTCCCTCATTCTGCTCAAATTTCGAACATCCCTTATGCCACATATGGATTTGTTCTTTGCATAACCACCGCACACACATAACCACCTCCACACAACCTTGTCCACACAACAAATTATGGACTCAATAATGCCCTTCGATCAAGCATTGACATTTGAAGGTGCTATTAATTTATGTGGCTCCCAAACATTGTGAGGAGGAATCATTTGTTACAAAATGCGTTAGTAAATAAGTATATTTATTATTTTAATAAACTTTCCATAAATATTTTGTCATATTGAAATACCTACGCATATGCATTGTTTCTCCTCACATGCATTTGTTCTCCTTGCATGCTTCCTTTGAACAACCCAATCCACTGTGCGCAAAAGGCTCTCAATATTCATTGTATGAAACTCCGCACTCTACAGAATCTATTAATAATAAAATAAGCACTTATCTTGTGCATATTCTACTAATATCCAATTGTACATGCACTAAATCCAAAATATTTGAAAACACATTACAATTAAAATATCCCTCCACACTTCCCTTATTTTGCAAAAAAAATCACATGCATTTGTTGTCCACATAACCTTGCACATGCATGACCGCCTTCACACAAATTCATCCAAACAATTACTTCCACAGCCAATATCACACTTCAGTCATTCATTGACATTCCAAATTGATATTAATTAATATGGGTCCCATATATCGCGGGTAGGAAACATTCCACCGAAGTGTGGAAAAATGACCATAGCCCACACTTCTACACTTCCTCGTAAAGTTAGCTAAGAACATAGTAGTGTGGACCAACATTTTCTATAGGGATTGACATGGAAAAAGGTATTATAAATTTTGTGATTAAAAAAATTGTTAATGACTGTAAGCATGTATGAATTGTGGAAAAGTTCTGCACAATGAAACTTTGGAAGCTTCCTTAGCATAATGGACTTCCTTCACAGTCTCGAACATATACCTATTTACACACAGATAAACATAAGCAAAGCCTTCACTGTGCAAAGAGCACAACCTTTACTCAATTTATTAGGAAAGTCTCTAGTATATAATAAGTTGATTATAGATTGAATCATAGAAATATAGGAAATTAAATAAATATCAAACCATGATACATTGTATGGAGTGATTGATATTAAGTGGCTTGGATTGTTTAAAAATTAGTATTATGCAGAAGGAAACTGTGTCAGAAAACTATGCGGGGGGAGTGAATGTGGAGGTGTGGAGCTTTTTCATATAAATATTGTGTTTATTATTGTGTATACTCGTTCTCCAGTGAAAATCATAAGTCAAATGTATAAGTTTTATGAAGCTTTTGTGAAATAATTTTTACAAGTAATGCATTGGTTGTTGCATTTCCCAATTGTTGATCTTGCATTAATTTTTGGAATGGACTCACTCCAATGGTTTTTCTCGTTGTTGTCAGAATCGATATTTTGTTCTAAGAAATGTGTGTCTTTCTCATTAGCATAAGAATCATAAATCAAGAGGTCCAAGTTTTATAAATATATTGCGATCTAATTTTAGTAAGTAACATGTTGATAGTTTCATTGGTGAGGTGTTGATCATGTATTTTTTTTTCACTACAACAAAACCAGTGATTTGCACCAGATTTAGCGCAAGATTTTAGTGCATTTTTTTTATAATTGTGATCAGCAACCTAGATCTAAATCTAGCTCTATTGTACAATTTTTAAAGCATCCTTTTTTGTGCCTAATTCTGCATTCATTTTCACGCTAGATTTTGCATCATTTTTTACACCAAACTATGCATCATTTTTTGCATCAACTTTTGAACCAAGATTTGCATCTTATTTTATGACAAGTTTTGCTTCTAGTTTTGTGTCATTTTTTGGATCTATTTTTCATCATCTTTTTCTTCCTATTTTGTGTCATTCTTTGCTTCAATTTTTGCACCATCATTTGCATCAAGTTTACACGATATTTTGCATCTAATTCAATGTCTTTTTCTGCATCCATTTTGTGTCAGTTTTTCCATGTAGTATTAGGCTAGGTTTTGCATCTAGTCTTACACTAGTTTTTTCTTCTAATTTTGTACCTATTTTTGCACCATCTTTTGTGCCTATCTTTGCACCATGTGTTGAATTGATTTAGCACCAAATTGTTCATCCATTTTTGTGCCCATTTTTACATCCTTTTTTAGACCATTTTTTATGTCCACTTTTACATTTGATTTGTCTCCATTTTCCCCATCCCATTTTGCACCATATTTTGCATCAATTTCTGAATCCAATTTTGCGTCATTTTTAACACCATTTATTGCATCAAATGTTACATCATTTTGAGCATCCAAATTTTCATTTATAGTTGCATATTATGTTGAGTCATGTGTTGTGTCCACCTTTGCATCTTATTTTGTGTCTAATGGCACATTCAATTTAGAGTCATTTTTTATGTCTACTTTTGTATTTGTTTTTGCACCAAGTTTTGCATCACTTTTTGCATCAAATTTTGATCTATTTTTATGCCCATTTCTGCACCATTTTTTGTGTCTACTTATTTGTCTAATTTTGCACCATTCTTTACGCCCACTTTTTCATTCAATTTTGCATTTTTTTGGTGTCTAGTTTTACATCATTTTCGCCATCCAAATTTGCATCTTTCTCTACCTCATTTTGTGTCCACACTTGCATATAATTTTGTGTCTAAGTTTCAGCCTAAATTTACATCTGATTATGTATCATTTTTACATCCAATATGGATGTCCATGGTTTCACCTTTTTCAACCCATTTTGCATCTTGTTTTATGTCTTTTCTTACATCTTTTTCTTTTTCCTTTTTTGAGCCCAAGTTTGCATCCCAAATTTACACCATTATTTGCATCATCATTTGGCATCTTGATTTGTAACATTTTTTTCTTCTTTTTAGCACTCAACTTTGCATCTTATTTTACATCTAGTTGTCTGTCTTTTTTTGCATCTAGTTTGGTGTCCATTTACGTGTCCTTGTTTTTGCCCAATTTGATATTCTTTTGTATGCCATGTTTTGTTCCGTTCTTTGTGTCAACTATTGCACAATATTTCACTTCTAGTTTAAAACACTTTGTATGTCATTGTTTGCATTTTGTATTAATCCCTAGTTTAACATCAAACTTAATTTCAATTTTTCATCCATGGTTACATCCGCATTTGACTTCTTATGTAGAGTATATTTTTCTTTGCATATATGACCTCCTTTATAGATTCATTTTACTAATTTCAATTGCATAGTGAAATATATAATAGTTTCTAAATATCATTAAAGAAGATATCACAATTCAAAATCGTTTGTAAAGAAATTTAAGGGGAATTGACAACATCCATCCAAAAAAATAACAATGTCATCATATACAATGATTCAATCACAATTTTAAACACATATGTATAAAATAGAAACATAATACTAATAAGATCAGTATTATTTTTAAACAAAACAACTAAAATTCAAATATGATTAATAGATCAAAATATTTCATGACTATCATTATTCTATGATAAATTAACAGCATACATTCAAAGATGGTAATATCACCATATATTATAATTCTCTATCAAAATAATGACAATACTTTCCAATATATAAATCAAATAAAAATATAATAATGATAATATCATCATCATATTTAATCAAATCAAACTCATTGTATGATTGCCAGATCAAAATGTTTTGTTGATATAGGGTAAATTCACAACTTCCATCTAAACATAATAATGTCATTCTACACAATAATTTCTTCATCAAAAGCAATGCATGTGCATGCCTAGCTACCACCACGAAGATCATCCTCATGATCATCTTGACCATCCTCATTAGTCTCATCCACATCATCACCAACACCACAACCACCATCATCATCTCCTCCTTCACAACCATCATCCCCATGCTCATCATCTCCTGATATATGTTGAGCATAGTTTGGATCATCATCATGATCATTGCCTTGGCAATCATTACCTATATCATTTTGGAAAAAAAAATCAATATTACATGTTAGTATTGATTACATAAGACAACACATGTTTTTGTTATACAATGCTAACCATAAAATGAGGTAAGATATAATATGTAATAGTACCTAAAAGTAAAATGAAAATACGGTTCAAAAGTATATTGGAAATCCAACTAATATTACATACCATAGAGTCCATCCAAAAAAAAAATTCAGCCCATCTCTTTTGCTGCAGTACCTCCTTTCCCAAATGATTTAGAGGTCTTCCATATTTTAGTTCCTGTCAATTAGTAAATAGGGAGAAATTAGATAACAATGTCTTTCTTCTAGTAAAAGTTTATTAAAAAAATATCACATGTTTAATATACTTACAAAGGTTGTTATAAGTGCTTTTTAACCTTCCTGGCCACTACAATGAGTGAATTTTGTCTTGGTTAACCTCACCTTGGATGCCTTATCCTTAAACATAAACCAATTCAATTTATTTTCACACAAATACATGTCTAAGATACTTATAAGTATTAATACATTCTAAATAACATTTAATGACAAATTCAATACCTGAATGCCCTCATCACCAGCCTTTCTTTGTGCATCCAACTTCTCATATGATTTTACAAGTTCTTTCCATACTTTAAAAGGTATGTCAAATGGTCTTTGTTTCAGTCTTTGATCTTGAGGCATTTTTTTTTATTTTTCTTATTTGGTTGCAACCAAACCTCTTATAGTTGAGCGACATTTGCAATTTTATCTTCTTAACTGACCAACCAGTACCAAATTCATTCTCTATGTCCTATACCACCATCATTTTTAGGTGAAGTGGAATCTTGGAGAATGTGAGGTGAATATGATCTCTAAATCGTTGAAGGCATGAGTCCCTTAGCTTATTTAAGAATTGTTTTCCTACATCTATCCTTCTTATATCCCCTGAAATAGGGTCATACTCTATCTTGGTACCTAAACTACCAATAGATAATGCATAAGCTGAGGATGAACAAGAATTTGCAGTCCTGTGAGTTTCCATCACACATGATTTCTCAACACAATGTTCTTCATTATTGGTGTTTGAACAATCTTTACGAGAATTGATAAATTCCCCATCCTCTCTTGGATCAAGAAGAGAATTGATAAATTCCCCATCCTCTCTCGGATCAAGAAAGAAAATTGAAAAGGTGTCATTAACAACAATGTGCCATGTGACATGTTCATACTGGCATGAGTTGGTAGGATGTTATTGGTTGAAGGCAATATAGGTGCACCAATGCAAGGGTGACACATGGTAAACCCAGAGGCCACCATGTGCCCTTTCAAGAGTCAAATAACATCCTACCTTCTCATGCCAGTACAAACATAGACACATGCCACATTGTTGTTAATGACACTTTTTCAATTTTTTTCTTGATCCAAGAGAGGATGGGGAATTTATCAATTCTCGTAAAGATTGTTGATTATGGACCTAGTTGATTAGCTTCAGATGATTTTGTCAGAAGAAAATGGATTAGGAATTCAACATCCAAAGCATGAAGTTTTTAAAGTCCTTATGTCCTGAAAACATCTTTAAGCAAGGACTCTGTTATCAAATTCTTTCCCTGTCCAAGTTTCAATGATTTACCACAAAGTATAATTATAAAATTATAATTCTAACTTCAAACCTAAAACAAAAAATGAAACATATTATATTATGTAATTATTCTATAGAAACAAAGTAATCTTACCTTTTTCGATCCAGTTGCACCTCCTTCTCCACTTGCCATATCCCAAAAGTGGAAGAGATCGATAGGAAAGGATGTTCTCCCTAAAAAACAAAGGATTGTAGGTGAATAATCTTAGAATGGCTCTCTAGGGCGGAATTTGAAGACAACTTAGTTAAAAATCCAAGTGACAATTTGTGTTTTGACAATTTCTTTCTTTCTTGGAATCAGATTCTCTAATCCTAAGTGATAGAATGGTTAAGCTCTTATGATGTGATGTTTACAAAGGACCTCATGCCATTTTTTTCCTCCCTTCATGTTTTTTCCTAAAAAAACATTACCCTTTTTACATAATTAAAAAATATAAACAACAACGGATTTTTACATAATTACACAATACAAACAACAACAAATTTTTACCAATTAGAAATTAGATTTACCAAATTTCTAAACGTTTTTTATCTAATTATAAAACATAAACAACAATAGATTTTTACATAATTACATAATACAAACAACAACATATTTTTACCAATTAGAATTTTTTTTTATCAAATTTCTAATTGGTAAAAATCTATTGTTGTTTATAAAGGACCTCACTGAAAAACAACCGTAAAAGTCTTCATGCCATCCTTTTTCCCACTTCATGTTTTTTTCTAAAAAAAGGATTTCTCTTTATACATAATTACATAATGTAAAAATCAACATATTTTTCTATAATTTGTTATGAAACCAACTCAAGAAAAGATAGAAAATATAGATCAATGCCTTATAATTCAGCCTCTTCGAGGGGGCAACCTCCATTACATTACATAAATGAAAAATTCTTTCAAGATTCAAATGAAAAAACCTCCTTTCTATATATAAGAGTCTAAGGAGTCACAATATAACCCAGTTGACCTAACAATAATAATATAAAGCCACAAAAATAATAATAGAGGGATTCTATGGGGCACAATAATAACAATATGGGGATAATAAGGGCACAAAAATATTAATAAGGGATGCAACTACAATAGTAATGGGGTAATCACTAGTATTATAGGGACCTAACATGCCCCTCTCCTTCAAAAAAGTGTTGTCCTCAACGCTTGAGTAGTTATAGATGTTTCTGTATAAGATTCTCATCCTTCCATGTGGAATCTTCAGCAGATAAGTTCTTCCACTTGATAAGATACTCCAAAATTGATCGATTTCGTAGCTGTCGAGTTCTTGTTTCTGTGACTGCTTCCGGTTCCAATATAATTTTTCCTTCCTCATCAAGTTCTGGAAATATTGTTTGAACTGGGAGCTTTTCGCCTATAACCTTCTTTAAACATGAAACATGGAAAAATGGGTGCAATTGAGAAGCTGCAGGAAGCTCCAATTTGTATGCCATAGTACCAATCTTTTGCAACACCTTGTATGGACCATAATACTTTGGTGATAATTTATTATCCTTCTTAGCTTGCTTGAGGGACATTTGCTTATATGGTTGTAGTTGTAGGAATACTCAATCACCTACATCAAAACTTATTTCACTGCGATGTTGATCTGCCTGTTGTTTCATTCTATTTTGTGCCAACACGACGTTATCCTTTAAGAGTTGGAGGACTTGTTGCTGATGTTCGATGTGATGTTCCACTACTCAAACCATAGAATTTTCTCTTAAATATGATGTGATGGATGGTGGCTGATATCCATAAAGTGCCATAAATGGGGTCATTTTTGTTGCTGTATGGAAGGAAATGTTATACCACCATTCAGCCAGAGGTAACCATTTAAGCCATTGTGTCTATTTATCAGATACAAAGCAATGAAGATATCCTTCCAAACATTTGTTTACTATCTCAGTTTGCCCATCAGATTGAGGATGATAAGATGAGCTTTGAGCTAACTGAGTACCAAGACAAGAAAATAATTCTGTCCAAAGATTTCCAGTGAAAATGGGATCTCTGTCGCTTACAATAATATTTGGGTTTCCATGTAGCTTTTGATTTGTTTCCATAAATGCAGTAGAAAATGTATTGGCTTTAAATGGATGTGATAATGAAAAAAAGTGTGCATACTTGGTAAGTCTGTCAACTACCACCATGATCACAGTCTTTCCCTTAAACTTGGGTAAATCTGTGATAAAATCCATTAAAACCTCCTCCCAACATTGGATTGGAATGGATAAAGGTTGTAATAGACCCGGTGTCTTAATTGTTTCAACTTTATTTTTGTTGCAAACCAAAAATTCCGCCAAATTTTTTTTGAATATCTGATTTAAGGCCATCCCAAAAAAATTCCTTCTTAACCTTGTGGTAAGTTTTTAAAAATCCTAAGTGCCCTCCTAAGGGAGAAGTGTGTAATTCCATAACAATCTTTTGTTTTAGTTGGCAATTCTTACAGAGGTATAAGAAATCTTTGTACCATAAAGAATCATTTTTCCAGCTAAATGTATCAGACGTACTGGAATCTTGTTGTAACTTTCGAATAAGTGCCCACACCTCTTCATCATTCTTCCATTCCTCCCTAGCTCCGTTTGTCCAATCTGGTTGGATAATAGAATGGCGCACAACACTGCTTCCACATCCTCATCCTTTATTGAGAGTGCATCTGCCACCACATTTTTCTTCCCTTTTTTGTAGATGATTTCTAAGTCATAACCCAACATCTTTGTGACCCACTTTTGTTGTTATTCAGAGGATAATCTTTGTTCTAAAAAGTATTTAAGGCTATCATGATCCATTTTTACCTTGAAGTGTCTTCCCATTAGGTATGGTCACCACTTCTTAAGTGCATGGAGTATTGCCAACATTTCCTTTTCATAAATAGCTTTGTGTAAAAACTTTCCCTTGATTGGATGATTTTCGAAAGCAATGGGTCTTTCATCTTGCATTAAAACAACACCAATTCCATTTACTGAAGCATCACATTCCACAATAAGGGTTTTTGTGAAGTCCGGTGTAGCTAAGACAGGTGCTTGTCACATTTCCTCTTTAAGATGTTTGAAGGCCTTTGTTGCTTTTGGAGTCCATGAAAATGCATCTTTCTTCAATAATGTTGTTACAGGTGCTGCTATTCTCCCATATTTCTTAACAAACTTGCGATAATACCCTGTCAACCCGAGAAATACTCACAGATGCTTTATGGACGTAAAATTTTCCATTCCTTAATGGCTTTAATTTTGCTAGGGTCTACCTTAACTCCTTCATGAGATACAATATGACCCAGATATTCCACCTCTTGTACTCCAAAGAAACATTTGGATATTTTCACATATAATGTATTCTCCTCCAATAGTTGTAGCACCTTTTCAATATGTTCAACATGATCCTTCCAAGACTTGCTGTAGATTAGTATATCATCAAAAAATACTAACAAAATTTTTCTAAGGAATGGTTTGGAAATGGAATTCATCAAACCTTGAAATGTTGAAGGTGCATTGGTAAGGCCAAAAGGCATGACCAAAAATTCATAATGACCCTCATGATTTCTAAATGTTGTTTTTGGAATGTGTTTAATCGTCATTCTGATTTGATGATATCATGAACGAATATCCAACTTGGTGAAGTAAATTGATCCACGCAATTCATCTAGTAATTCATCAATGACAGGAATGGGAAACTTATCTTTAATAGTGAGCTTGTTGAGCTCCCTATAATCTGGACACATGCACCATGATCCATCCTTCTTGTGCACAACTACTACTAGAGAAGAGAAAGAACTTTGACTCGGTTGAATTATACCAGCCTCTAACATTCCTGCAACCATACGTTCAATTTCACTCTTTTGGGCATAGGGATATTTGTACGGCCTAATGTTTGGAGGAACACTTCCTGGAATCAGATGAATAGCATGGTCATGATCATGAATAGGTGGGAGACCTTTGGAAGTCTCAAATACCTTGGAATGATTGTCCAAGACTTTTTGGAGATCAGGAGAAATAGATGATTCCAATGTGGAAACATCTAGTGAACATAATTGCGTAATTACACCCCTTTGTTCCTTTTTTAGAAGCTTTGTCATATCGTTAGAGTTGATTATCTTTCTCGGTTTTCCTGCAATAACCCTTAATTCAACTTCCTTTCCTTCCATAGAAAATTTCATGAAATTTTCTTGAAAATTAAAAGCTATTGTACCCAAGGATTGTATCCATTGGACTCCTAGTACAACATCAGCACCTCCCATCGGAATGGAAAGCATTGGGCTAGTCAATACATATTCTCCCACCAATAGCTTGATATTATGGCACTTTCCAAAGCAATTTATTATTCCTCCATTTGCAACTATCACTTGACACTGTAGTGTTGGATATAAGAAGCAATTCAATTCTTTTGCTACCTTACAATGAATAAAATTGTGGGCACTTCCTGAATCAATCAACACTATTACCATTTTCTTCTTGATTTGTCCTTCTATCTTGATGGTTTGAGGAGTGGTAATTCCTACCAATGCATTACAAGATATGGTTGGATTCATTTCTTCTTTATCTAGGCATTGTTCCTGGAGTATATCCTCTTATTTTGACCTTTCTTTCTCCTTTTCTTCTTCCTCTTCACAATCTACGTAGAATAATTTCTTCTCAACACACTTATGACCTTTAGTGTATTTGCTATCACAACTGTAACAAAGCCCTTTTGCTCTTTTTTCTTCCAATTGTTGTAGTGTCAACCTTATAGGTTGTGGAAGACTAGGGGAAACAACACTTCCATCTTTATATTTGTGAGTGGCATGCTTCCTGGTTGCCATAATTTCTCCTTCCATTTTTCTTGCTAACCTGAATGCCTTTTCTAATGAATCAGGTTCCCAAAGGCGAACATCATGTTGGATATTATCCTTTAAAGTCCCTATGAACACATCAATCCTATGCTCCTCTGGAATATTTTTTACCCTTATGTTCAATTTTTGGAACTCGTCAACGTGCTCCATTATTGAACCCTTTTGTTCGAGACTTATCAATTGGCTAAAAAAAGTGTTGTTTTTTGTATCCTCATAATGTGCTGTCAATTCTTCCGTAAAAATTGCCCAAGTGATAATTTTTTTACGAGAGAAAATCCATTGATACCATACAAACCGATTTGGTTCCAAATATAAAGTTGTAATACATACCTTTTGTGTGTTTTGCACATTATTGAGATTGAAAAATTGCTCCATCTGTAATATCCATGTTGCTGGATCCTTTCCATCAAACTTCCTCATATCGATTTTTGGAATATGGTGGGTCTTCAATCCCACATTAGAGTTTATGAAATCATGATTAAAATTTCTTTTGTTCGCATCATGAGTCTCCTTTACTACCTTTTCACCATTAGTAAGTATTTCTTGTAGAAATTTTGTCAAAATTGTCTTCAAATCTACCATGTCTCTCTTCAAAACTGCCATGTCTCTCTTCAAATCTATCTTCAAATCTATCTTCAAATCGTCCATCTTAGTTTCTAAGCCCTTTATCTTAGATTCCAGGACATTTATCTTAGCTTCTGTTAGCTTTCGTGAGAGTGACATTTGTTGCACTTGTTCTTGTAATTTTCATATATCATGTAGCATTTCTTCCTCTTCTTCATAAGTCATGCTAGAGCTTTCAGGTTGCTTACTAGGTGTTTGCATTTTCTTTTCTTGGGTCATCAGTTACCGATAATAATGCTCTACTATGCCCTTTGAATTCCTTAGAAACAAATTTTCAAACCAATCTTAAGCAAAAATTTAAACGAATCTACACACCTTTTTTCACTTTGTAGGAGCTCGATATTGCCTCTGATGTATCTCTGTACCTTTAGATCATCTAGTTCCGACATTGCGACTTGCATTAGCCCTCTATGTCTTCTTCCTAATGCCACCAGTCTTATCCAAATTTGATTCTCTAAGGAAGAGTTATGCGAAATCTCCCACAGTGACCTGATTATAGGCTAGTTCAGTAGAGCGAACTTGTACCACGTGCCACGAGTCACTATTTCGACCTTTGACTCCGAAAAATATATAAAAGAAACTAAAGTTCGTCCTCTTTCTGTACCTTCTTACAAAATTTCAATCTGATGCTCATAGAGAAAGTTATGACAATTTTCCCAAGGTCACCTGTTTGGAAAGTAATTCAGGCGTCTGCAAAAAGACCAACTTCCTGAGCTAATATCTCCGCAAATATAGCGTGAAAAGCTCTAAAATTTGGACCCAAGGTTCAGCCAAATTTCTTCTCAAATGGGTTTTTTTTTTAGCTTTTGAAACATCGCAGAAAAAAAAAAAATTTATAGTGAAAATTCCATGATGACCTATTTGGAGCAGCGAAACCCTAGAATCCAAAGCTCTGATACCAAATGGTATGAAACTAGCTCAAGAAAAGATAGAAAAGATAGATCAATGCGTTAGAATTCAGCCTCTTTGAGGGGGCAACCTCCTTTACATTACATAAATGAACAACTCTTTCATGATTCAAATGACAAAACCGCCTTTCTATATATAGGAGTCTAAGGAGTCACAATATAACCCAGCCGACCTAACAATAATAATATAAAGCGACAAAAATAACAATAGAGGGATTCTATGGGGAAAAATAATAACAATATGGGGATAATAGGGGCACAACAATATTAATAAGGGATGCAACTACAATAGTAATAGGGTAATCACTAGTATTATAGGGACCCAACATAATTACATAACACAAACAACAAAAGACTTTTGCGAATTAAAAATTAGATAAAAATCTAATTTTTAATTAGGAATTTGATAAAAATCTCATTTCTAATTTGACAACAATATAATTAGAAATTAGATAAAAATGATGTCGTGGGATCACCCATCCTAGTTAAATTAAAGAAATAGATCTTTACCAATTAGAAATTAGATAGAAATCTAATCTATAATTTGATAAAAGTATCCTTTCTAATTTAATAAAATATAATTAGAAATTAGATAAAAATCTAATTTCTAATAATTCCCTAGCATCGCCCATCTTAGTGAAAAGAAAAAGCCTGGTAAAAGGCAGACCCTAAAAGCAGCTGCTAGGAAAAACCTACTAGTAAAAATTTTTAAAATATTACTAAGGGAATACAGAAGGTGTTATTCCTAGAAGGAAGAAGTCTATGCTCGAGAGGAGTTGGTGGTGCCATCTTGCATTAGGATTCCTAGGAAATCTACCCATGTGAAAACCTTAATGTTGTAATATCTACCCATTGTGACTTGAATTAATGTTTGGATCTTGATGTTTATATGACACAGTTGTGTCTTTGCCTACAGTTAAACATATATATTTTGTAATATTTTACAATCACTTATGGGGTTATAAAATTTCCTCTCTCCATCCCTGCTAATGATGTTGGTATCCAACTATTCCAATGATGTTGGTATTTGAGTTGCCCAATGCAATGCTAGTTGTTATTCATATCTCATCAATATAGATTATTAGGAATTTGTTCACGGGTTGTGGGTGTCAATATCCCACCAATGGTATTATGGGTTCGCTGCTGATTCGCATGCATAGGGAACTTGAGCCTCTGTAGCCGGTGGGGAGCATGACCTCACTAGGGAAAGCTTTCTTATCTACTCTACAATGTGTCTTGAGTAGTTTGCGCCAAATATTGATGGTCGAATACTGGGTGATCGAGATTTGTTTTGCTAAACATATTGAATGTAAACCCTTTGTTCTGCAAAAAGGTGATGCACTGAATGATAGAAAACCAAGCATATTGTAATTCTCGTTTATGTTTGGCTGGTAATTTCCATAAATTACAGGAAGTACTTATTTATTTGCAATTTGTAGGTCACTTATTATTTCTTTATCAAATGAAATATAATTGATATCTCATCCTACAGAAATAGTACTACATCCATGGTTTGTAAAATGATCAATGATTTATATCAAACCTCAACACTCTTGGAGAGCAATGGAATTTCTCACTATGACTTTGTTCTTGTAATATTATTACAATAATGTGTTGAGAAACATGGCTTGCTAATGTGTTGAATAAATTGTTAAAAAATAATTATTTAAAATTGACTAATTAATGAAGGATTGCCTTATGGATCCACAACTTTAGGGAAAACTTGCTTTCTTACTAGCGTGCCACGAAATTTGAGCCTCCAGTTGAAGGCTAATAGAATGTCCTAGCAAGGGTATGGTGAAATAAGACTAGGGATAGCCTGTTGCATGTTGTGGGCAAACTATAGCTAGCTGCATTGATTAATTGATGAAGGATTTCCTTATGGATCCACAGCTTTAGGGAAAACTTGCTTGCCTACTAGCATGCCATGGAAGTTGAGCCACCAATTGAAGGCCAATAGAATCTCTCCTAGCAGAGGTATGGTGAGATAAGACTAGGGGTAGCTTGTTGTATGTTGTGGGAAAACCATAGCTAGCTACATTGAAGTTCCTAATATAGTGCAGTTTAATGTATCACTTTCTTTTGGATTATTTGACTTGCTTAGAAGGTCAAGAACATTTTGGCTCGACAGAAACAATTTATAAGAAGAAATTGAACATCTCAGTATATTATAATATAAAAAATTAGTAAAATTTGGTGGACCAACAAATAGATAAATCACTTAATAAAAAAACTTGAACAAAAACCTTACCTTGTGTTAACATGCCTAATGTTTGCTATGCCAACAAGGGGAATAACCCGATCATTAGCCCCAATTAGGCCTGCTTTTGTTTGAAATAGCTAGTCCCAATAGGTTATAAAGGACCCTGTAAACTATCAAATGCGTTGATAGATTGCTTCTAGGTAGAAGACTTCAATTAAATAAAAAAAATAAAACACCTAACCTTTATGTTTTAAATCCTATCTATACTACTTCTAACTACTCTAATCTAATCCTAGATATCCTAATCAATCATGCAAAAGCATAATACAGAGTTTTAAACATCATACATATGTTCAGCAGCAGCGTGATAAAAAAGATTAAACATCATGCATAGATTCAAGTCCAAATGAATCAATCACTGAATTCACAGCTAGACAATATTGTATTAAAGATAAATTGCAATCCAATCACTCATATAGGAATCCACATTCTTTTATGGAATTAAAACTGCAACTGATGTTTAACTTAGTTTCGAATCAAAGACCATTCACATGTTAACCATGAAACTGAATCAAATTCAATTTAATAAGACTAATAGTGAATTGTAAGTCATCAATATGCATTAATATAAATCACATTTACATTCATGCCAGCAAAAACACTCTGATCCAAAACATATAAAAGAAAAATCAAATAAGTCTAAAACTAAAGGCTCCTTCTTCCCCCAAAATAGTCTTCCTTATTCACAATAAAGCAAAGTCGTTCTTCTCAAAAATCAAAAGCCCTTTCTCCTCTTCAGAGGTAATACTTATGCAAATGCCCCTAACTCTAGGTCTACCCTACCTCTTCACCTTCCGAGTATTTCAGATATGCAAATCAAGTACACAGAGTTAGGATCGTCAGCATGACTGTTAGCACGTAGAAAGCATAACGGCCAGATCGATTCCTTTCATGAGTAAGAGAACAGATGTTGGTAAAAAGGGTGATTGTGTGTTTCCTTCCCATAATGAAGACCGTGACATATTTGCTTACAAAATGTACAAGAAACGCGTGGGGTTCCAACCCGGAATGCTTGTGGACAGACCCTTAAACGTAATGCTTCTGCATACATGGCTCTTTGAATCCCCTCCTGCCTTCTTTACTTCTCACCTACAAGGATAGCTATCATTAGCTTGATGATTTTGAACAATAAAACATAAATTTTCAATCAAATGTAAACGCTACCTTCATCCATTTTATAAACTATGGAACAAGTGTGAAAAGGATTTATGTCTAATACACAGTCAACATACAATTTCCCACTCAACCCACAGGCTTGGCACAATTTTTTTTAGGGCTTCTTTTAAATCAAAATCAGGTATCGTCCCCTTCACAGGTTGTGGTACCCATGCCTTCCACTTCCCTGATGTGCAATTAAACTATCGGAACTCGACAGGTCTGCCCTTTACACTGAAAACCCGATCCCTTTGTAATTTCAGAAAATTTGGAAAACACATGAAAACATGGGAAATCCCACTCTGATCACTCAAGTCGGACCTCAAATGTTATATGTTAGAGTCTATAGATATCGTCAGGTCCAACCTATTACATGTTGCAATATGCACAAGCTTGGGGCTCGTCCGATCATGATATGCAATAGGGCTTCAGACCTGAAAATATTTATATCGTATTTGATAGCTCGGCAGGTCCGCCGTCTCACTACGCGTATTATGTATAAGGCTTGAGCTCCACTGATATGTGATATGTGATTGGGGGCCAGACCCAATAATGTATACAATGCGGTTCATAGTGTTGGCTGGTCCGGAGGCCATGGGTGCACCATATATACATAAACCTTAGACTTAGGTCGATTGTGATATGTGACGGGCTTTCGGACCTGAAAATATATATATTGTGGTTCATAATGTTGTCGGGTCCAGGGCCTTATGGCATGCCTTATGCGCCTAGAATGAATGCGACAAGTGAAAGAGGGAGGATATACGTATTTTGTGAAGAGTTTCCTTTGTAAAGGGATTATAACGAGACAATGATGCGATGAAGGGTTTTGGAAGCTAGACAAACCTCGATGAGCATATGATTGAAGGGGTTAACAAGGTTATATGTGAGGGATTTGTTAAGGGGCTTTCACCATTTGTGAATGGAACATTCGGCTCTTCATAGAGTTAAAATATCTGTATTCAAGCTTATGTATTCCATAATGAATTAAACAAAGTCTTTCGGTAGAAATCACATGAGAGAATTTTTTTCCGACGCGTTTCAGACCAACAAGTGTGGTTCATAATCTCGACCAAATGAAGAGGCAGACCATGGCAAAGGCTTAAATAGAGAGAAATGTAGAGACATAATTTCAATTAACGGATATATTTGAACAAGACTCAAGAGTCTCTACATCGTTTTAGAAAGGCCAGATCTGTCTTCAACTTAGAAACCCTTAAGCGAGACCGTTTAAAGTGATGAAATTTTATAGCAGTAGCCCATTCAAAATTTGCTACCAGAGCATGTTTTAATAGGGTGGTAGTTGTGGCCACAACAAATGGCGAATCGATGGGTGAACCAGTTATCTTTGTTTCCAAATAACCTTGAAATCAATAAAACATCAGGATGTTAAGATAAAATTGAAATGCAAACTCTATAGATGGACAATCATTGATTCCACTTAAACATTAACTACTTTAGGAGGGATAGAGATAAATAGCTTCTTCTTGCTGATATGATTTTGACAAGCATTCTCCAATGGAAGTATTATGGGGTTTATTGACCTTCCTTTACCTATTTCCCACTTTCAAAGATCCCTTTAGGGCCGTCACTGGTCTTTCCATACCTATTTAGGTGTGCACCTCAGCTCTTTATTGCTCATTAAGCTTGATGTGGACATGTTTTTCTTACACATTATATGAGAATTTCAGTGCTATATTTTCATTGATTGAATGGGGTGCAGTCATCGATCATGCCATATTTTTAAACTGCTTAGGCAAGGTTGGGCTTACTGTGTCAACCGGTACTCTGAGCCCAACAACAGTCCTTACTCTAACTGGCTTCCCAAATAAGTTGTCCTTCTAGATTGGAACAAGGACTTGACATTTCATTTCTTTTTAGATAAGTCCTTCCAGTTTCAGGAACAAGGACTAGAGCACAATTAGATTTGGCGCAGGGTATGAGACAGTGAGCTCAGCCCATGAAGGGAGGTTTACTTGTGAGTAACAGGTATTGGAACATTTAGTGTGGTGGATGGGACCAATGGAGAATGACTGTAAACCTTACAAGCAAATATAGGCTAGGTCTGAGTGAAATTTATTTAACTGTAGTGTTCCTCCATGCTAGTCTAGCTATAGTTACACATTTTTTGTTTTATAAAGATGCCCCTACATGCTCCAGATATCCAAGTTATCAACAGGGCTCACACAGTTCCCAATAGATGCCAATGAGGGGTTTCGGTTTGCATTCCACTGCTAGTTCTCAAGTGCTCATGGGCTGATAGAAATTTTGTTTGATATGTGGGGAAATGATGGATTCAGGAACAACATAATCATCAGCAAGTTAATGAGGAAGGGAAAGGCCGAGAGTAGTGAATGGGGGCAAGTCTCAAAGGTGGAATGATACTAGAGGACTACAATCAGCTGGCTGAAAAGGAGTGTAATTCAAAATAGCAGGAAAATAGACTTTGCAAAAAACAAAAGAAAGGACAGAAATACAACTAAACTAATAGCAAAATGAAATGAACTCTAACCTACTCAGGAGGCAACCACCCATGCAGTGGCTACTAGAAGTATCTCTTCAAATGCTAGCCATTAATAGGGAGCTTTTCAGTCTCTCCATGTAATGTTTTCAACCTGTAAGTCCCTTGACTAATTTTTTCAACAACATCGAATGGGTACAGCCATAGGTGTTGGAATCTTGTGTGTTTACCCTTTTACTCATCCAGCTTGTCCCATTTTAGGACTAGCTCCCCTACTTGGAAATCTTTATCTCCCGCTATATGATGATCAAACCATTTTTCTACAATCACTTGGTGATTTTTGAATTTAATTATGGCTCTATCCCTTAATTCCTTCAGCTTCATTAGTTGGTCAATCCTTTCATGAAGCAGGACTGAAGGGGTTCCTCTTGAAGCTTGGGAGGGCTGTAAGGATGGAAGGGAAACATTTGGGGGCAAGATGGCTTCCTATCCATAGATGAGGAAGTATGGAGAGTTTCCCAAGGCAACTTTAGGAGTGACCGTATCAACCTAAAGGTCATTTTTCAAGGTGTTGTGCCAATTCCTCTAGTTATCAGCGACTAACTTGCAGATTATGTGGATAAGGTTCTTATTGGAAGAATTTGCAACTCCATTTCCCTGGGGGTAATAGTTTATTGCATATTTTATGTGGATTGACTTATCAATGGAAAACTCAGTCAATATCATAGATGAAAAGTAAGAATTTCTATAAAAAATGAGAGCGTCAGGGATTCCATACCTATTGATAATGAATTTCTCAATGAATGATATTACCTCATCTTCGTTCACCTTCGAAAGAGGGATGGCTTCAGTCCATTTGGTGAAGTAATCAGTCGTTGTGAGTATATACTTGTGCTGTTGTGAGGAGTTTAGAGTGACCTCACCCATCAGATCTAGGCCCCATTGTTGAAATTGTCGAGAAATCATAACAGCCCTAAGGGGAATAGTGGGATTCTTTCTTGTCTTGCGGTGGTTTGGCATGCCTTGCATTTGCGAGCATAGGCATGCAAGTCTCTGAACACTATGGGCCAATAATATCCAGCTCTCAATATTTTGTGAGTAGTGGTCTCTCCACCATAGTGACCGCCTGCTGGGCCGTGGTGCATTTCTTTCAATACATGGTTAGCATCATCTTTCTCCAAACACCTCAGCCAGATTCCATCATGATTTTTTCTATATAAGATGCTGTCAGCCGAATGATATATATTGGATTTCAATCTGAGTGCTCTCCTCTATGATGCATCCATGTGTTCAGGACATGAACACTGCACTAGATAGAATCAGATCTCATGGTACCACAACTCAGGGTCCAAAATGGTTTCCGATGCTTCTCACTCATACATCAGCGCTTCGTTACTCCATAAGATCTCCTCCTTGAGTTCCCTTTATGCATATTGCATGCCCAACATTCCTGATTCTTTGGATGCCTCCTTTCAATCCACTAAGGTTTATGTTGCTAGCCTGTAGAGTCCTTGCCCTCGAACTATCTATGTCGACTTTATCTCTAGGTTGAACTCTTGAAGGGCAGTTTTCTAGTTCGCTCTTCGTTCACCCATTTATTTCTGCATGAAGAGGGTTCTTACAGCAGGATAGGGCACGATGACTTTGGTCTTGGCCTTTATAAAGTAAGGGTGGAGACATTTAACGACCTTAAAAACTACATAGCACTATTTCTCCATGTCTGTGTAATTTAGTTCCACTCCTTGGAGATTTGAACTCATGTAGGAAATGGGGACTTCATTGCCATCATCATTTTTTTAGTGATAATTGCGACATATGAATGGTCAAAAGCAAAGGTGTATAAGAAGAATCATTTACTGAAATCAGGTCTAACCAGTGCAGGAGCTTCGGAAATGTCTTCCTTGATTCACTGAAACACTTCCTTGGCTTCATCACTCCATTTATACACAACGTATTTCTTCATCATCGGCTGCAAGGGGCATACTATTTTTGTGAAGCCTGAGACAAATTTTCTAACGAAATTAATCCTCCCAAAGAACGATTGCATGGATTTCTTATTGGTAGGGGGCTATATTCTCATGATGGTTTTTTTCTTTCATGATCAGTCACAATCTCATCTTAGAAAGGACATGACCCAGTAGTTTCCCCTTTGTGGCTATAGAGATGCTCTTCGTGGCATTCAAAGAAATTCCATAGCTTCGGTATCTTTAGAAAATTTTCCTCGAGTGATAAATATGATCCCTTTTGCGATATGAATACACAATGATGTCACCCATGTACACCACTACTGATTTGTTCGTCAACCCTCAGAAGGTTATGTCCATAACTCTCTGGAATGTGGCACCTACATTAATGAGCCCAAAAGGCATTTTACAGTATGCATAGGTGCCCCATTTGGTGTTGAAGGCTGTCTTAAGCTGATCTCCATGAGATACCAGTACCTGATTATATCTTCAAAACCCATGTAATATGGAAAACGTTTCAGACCTAGAAACGCACTGAAGGATGTGTTCCATAGAAGGGATAGGATAGCTATCCTTTTTAGACACTCTGTTTAGGTTTCTAAAATAGATACATACCCTAATGTCTCCATTTTTTTCTTGCTGGCACAAGATTGGCTACCTAGCGGGTGTGTCTGATCGGGAAGATGATTTTAGCATCCAGCATCTTGTTCAGTTCTTTCTTCACAATTGGTTCTAGGCTTGGAAGCATCTTATGCAGCTTGTGTTGATAGGGCTTGGCCTTCTTTTCCAAAGGGATCACATGTTCCAGACCACTAGTATGAAATGTCTTTAGGTCTTCATATGTCCATGCAAAGGCATGCTTGTATTCTTTAAATAGTTTGACAAATGCAACCTTTTCTTGCGGAGAGCACCCTAGGCCCAGATTGACATTTTTCGGGTCTGTTTCGGTCCCGAGGTTGACTGTTTCATACTTCATGGACAAGCTGTGTGCTTTGTAGTTAGTTAGCTTCTTGATTTTTTCATGCAAGTCATACAAGTGCTCCATCCTAACCACTCATTTTGGAATCACACTAGGCTGATCCTTTTCCTCATATTCCCTTTCATTCATAAGCTTGTCATGCTCCTTTTCATCAATGACTACACTCTTGAATGTCTTCTCGTAGTGTAGGAACTCAAGGATTTGCTCATCATCTTTGAAAACTTTGAAATTCGAGATGTTATCAAGCATGGATGGTCTAAAAATCAATTCAACAGAACATTTATTTTTCTTCAATCTAAAACTGGGCAAAAGTTTAGCAGACATATTAGCCATCAGATCAACATCTTGGTTTTCGCCTCAAGGTATGTACGTAATATTAAAGGAATCAAAACTATCAATTAAGTCCCATACCTCATGCTACTACCTCACCAGGTGTGGAGAATTGCAATTTATCCTTTTCCTTACCTGATCTACGATTATATGTTAGTCACCAAAAACTTTAAGATTTTTCACATTCATACCAATGGCTTTCTTCAGGCCTTGCAGCAGGCCTTCATAATCTGGTATGTTATTGGTGCATCCGAACTCCAACCGGCTGGCCATTAGATGTTGGTTCCCTTGTGGGTCAATTAGAATAATTCCAGCACCTGCACCTTTAAGGTAGTTAGAGCCATCAAAATAGAGTGTCTAGAATATAACATCTAATGTTACATCAATTGAACTACTATATAAGAAATTAGTTCTATCATCTACTATAATACAGGATAGCTCATCAATTCGATTATGGGAGGGAATTTCCAACTCTGTGTGTGTCAAAGTTTCTTCAATGGTTTCTGCATGAAACTCTCCAAAACAAGTTTTTGTAGCATAGAAAGTGAAACTATAGTTCCCAAGGATGGAGTTGGTAAACATTATAGGTTCATTGGGATGATTTAGCTCCATTACCACATACTTAATGTATCTTTCCCTATTAACTCTCAGCATATCACCTTTTCCCTTTTAAGGCAACAAGAGATGGGACCAATCAGTCGAGAAGTGTCCATTCAATTTTGTTGACTAGTCCCTGCTAAGCAGCACTACAATGGCCTTGGGTATATCGACTACCACTATATCAATGACTTGTGTGTACTGTGGTTTAGAAGCCATATGAATCAGCACATATTTCAATTCTCCAATTACTTTCACATTTATCCTATATAATTGCATGATTCGAGTTCTAGTTTTCTCAGGTATGGCCTGAAGTCTTTTAGCAATAGCATAAGGCATGACAGTGGATGAGGCATCAAAATCTACCAAGAAATTATGGATGTTCATGTTGAAAATTTCAAACATGATGATTAATTGTGGAGTCATAGATTTTGATTTCCTCCCTATCATGGTCGCACTAACATCTTGCGGTTTTTGACTCATTTTAGATAACATGGCCTCCATAGCTAATGGTATTTTGGCTGCACTAGTGGTACTAACAGGTTTGGACATTGGCTTCTTGGTTTGGGTTCTTGAGGTGGTGGGGATTTTGTAGTTCCACTCATTCATAGCTTTCAGTACCAAATATCTTTGTTGCATTAATTTTAAAAAGTCAAAGTATGTGATATTAGCCCTCGAGTTCTTGAGATCATCCAAAATATTGTAAAAAATGTTATAAACATGTTAGGGAAGAGTAAACATACATGTTTTTTCATTCTTAGGTAGGATTTTACCATCTTGAGTAGGCTTCATTGCAGTGGGAGATGCATTTTCTTTCTTTAGGTGACTTGCAACAGTGGTATTCTTGGATTGACTACCAGGCCTACTCTACTTGATAGGAACTCTAGGAGTATATGCTTTCACAGGGCGAACATCCTGCTTTTTTTGGTCTAAGGGATTTGTTGCACCTGAATGCAACCCTTTACTTCATCTTTTGATTTCATTGGCATTTATTTATGCAGTGTTATCTCCCTCATCATCATTCTCATCACTATGGAAATCCCACAGCACATTAATTTGGGTTTCCTCATCGCAGGGTTTTTCTACTTGGTATTCCTCCTCGTCTCCTTGTTCTGGTTCGAGCTACATTATAGTTTCTTCTTTGTTAAGGAGCGATCCAATAATAGCCAACTCTTCTGTGTTTAAAGCCCCTTCACTAGGTGGAGTAGGCAATGCAAGTTGACCATGACCACCTTCTATTTTCTTCCGATAGAAAGGTTTGAAGGGTTTTTTGTTATTATAATCTCCTCCCTTCCCACTTGTACTCTCTCTAGCATTTATTTTCATATCGATGACTGTGTTTGTTAGCTTCTTAATGATTCGATGAAAACCTTCCACATCTGTGGCATCCTTTTCTTTGGTCTCAGCCACTTTGTTATCACTCCCACTACTCTTCTTGGATGATTGGGAGGCTTTCTTCACTTTTGTTGTATAATGACATGTTGTGAGGCTGATCATTTCATTTTCAACTTTCACCTCTTCATCGATAGCACCTTGTAAGGTTTTCACATTACTCCTTTTAACCCACATTTCTATAGGGATAGGGAGAGAAGACACATAGAACTCCATGAGCACTTCATCAGTAGGTCTAGCAGTCGCTGGGATTCTATTGAATAGAGTGTTGAATCGGATGTTGAAATCCTTGACTTTCTCATTGGTTTACATTTTCAGATGGGATAGTTCGAAAACTAAGGCTATAGGTGTTTTGTCATCACCAAACTTGTCTAGAAAGGCCTGCTGAAAAGCATCCCAGGAGGTAATCGACCCTATTCTCAAACTGAAATATCATGTGGAGGCTGCACCAGTCAAAGTAAAAGAGAATAGGTGGCACACCACATCTTCATCGGTGACACCCAACCTGCATAAGACTAGGAAGAAAGAGCGAATATGGTCATCAAGAGTATCTCCATGCTCTGGGTCGAAATTCAATAACACTCTTTCTGTATTTTTGGGTAAGGGATGCTACTACCCAGCTACCACTACAGTATCCTGTGCAAGCCAGGGAGGGATTGCTCCTGGAGGAGGTGGGGGTTGATTCCCACCTAGAGGAGGAGGTGGAGGCTGATTCCCACCTGGAGGAGGAACGTTGGCCATATTATGGATAGGGAAGTTTTGGTTAGATGCTTCTCTTTTAGGATTCTCAAAATCAATTGAGGAGTTACCTTTAAAGGGGGAATCCTTAGGAATTTCTTCCCAAGGGGTGTCGATACTTTGCAAGGATTCTAGCACAATATCTTCGATAGAAGTGGGTGCAGATGTATCTTCGCTTAGGGTAAATATCCTTGGTTTTATCTTAGTTTTCATAGGTAAAGAATGAAATATGGGAAGTTGAGAGAGGGAATGAGTGTAAGCCTAAGTAAGTGTTCTGATTGGTTGTTCCTAAGTGACAGGATACTCCCAGAGTCTCTCTTCCTTGGGTGACCTGGAAACAAGACATAGAGGGATCTGTGTTTCTTCAAAATGAGGCTCTTTCAAATGGGTGGAGTGGTCTTTTCAGCCTCTACGATCCATACATTAATACTTTTGAATCCATGCATGGCACTTATATATGAAACTTTGAAAAGTTGCGATGGCGATTTAGGCCCTCCTTCTAGTGCCAATTTGTTGACATGGCTAATTTTCACTATGCCAACAAGGGGAACTAACCTAATCGTAAGCCCGAATTAGGCCTGCTTTCATTTCGAATAGCTAGCTCCAATGGGTCTTAAGGGACCCCTTAAACTATCAACTGCGTTGATAGATAGCTTCCAGGTGGAAGACTTCAATTAAATCAACAAAATAAAATAGCTAACCTCGATGTGTTGAATCCTATCTATACCACTTCTAACTACTCTAATCTAGTCCTAGCTATCCTAATCAATCCCGCAAAAGAATAATACAAAGGTTTAAACATCATATATATGTTCATCAGGAGCGTGATAAAGAATATTAAACATCATGCATAAATTCAAGTCCAAATGAATCAATCACGAATTCAAAGCTGGACAAGACTATATTAAAGCTAAATTGCAATCCAATCATTGATATAGGAATCCACATTCTTTTATGGAATTAAAACTTTAATTGATGTTTAACTTAGTTTCAAATCACAGACCATTCCCAAGTTAACCATGAAACTAAATCACATTCAATTTAACAAGACTAATAGTGAACTGTAAGTCATCAATATGCATAAATAAAAATCACATTTACATTCATGCCAACAACCACACTCTGATCCAAAACATATAAAAGAACAATCAAATAAGTCTAAAACTAAAGGCTCCTTCTTCCCCCAAAATAGTCCTCCTTATTCACAATAAAGCAAAACCGCTCTTCTCGAAAATCAAAAGCCCTTTCTCCTCTTCGGAGGTAATACTTATGCAAATGCCCCTGACTCTAGATCTACCCTGCCTCTTCACATTCCCACTATTTCAGATATGAAAATTGAGTACACAAAGATAGGATTGTCAGCATGACTGCTGGCACATAGAAAGCATAACGACCGAATTGATTCCTTTCCTGAGCAAGAGAAAAAACTTTGGTAAAAAGAATGAACGTATGTTGCCTTCACATAATGAATACTGGGACAAATCTGCTTACAAAATGTGCAGGAAACACGTGGGATTCCGACATGGAACGCTTGTGGCAAGACCCTTAAATGCAACCCTTCTCCATACATGGCTCTTCGAATCCCCTCCTACATTCTTTAGTTCTCAGCTGCAAGGATAGCTATCATTAGCTTGATGATTGTGAATAATAAAACATAAATGTTAAATCAAATGTAAACGCTGCTTTCATCCATTTTAAACTATGGAACAAGTGTGAAAAGGATTTATGCCTGATACACAGTCAACATACAATTTCTCGCTCAGCCCATAGGCTTGACACAATTTTTTGTTCCTTCAAATTGCAATTGGGTATCAACCCCTCCGTGGGTGGAAGTACCCATGTGTTCCACTTCCCTAATGCACAATTACACTATTGGGACTCCACAGGCCTGACCTTTACACTAAAAACTCGATCCCTTTTCAATTTTAGAAAATTTGGAAAACACATGAAAACATGAGAAATCCCACTTTGATCACTCAAGCCAAACCTCAAATGTTATATGTTGGAGTCTATAAATATTGTTGGGTCTTTCCTATCGCATATTGCAATATGCACAAGCCTGGGGCTCCACTGATCGTAATATGCGATAGGGCTTCGGACCCGAAAATATATATATCGTATTTGATATCTCGGCGGGTCCTCCATATCGCTACGTGGATTATGTATAAGGCCCGGGCTCCGTCGATACGCGATATGCGATTGGGGGCTAGACCCGACAATGTATACAATGCGGTTCATAGTGCTAACAGGTCCGAAACCAAGGGGCATGCCTAATATACATAAACCTTGGGCTTAGGCCAATTGCGATATGCGACAGGCTTTCGAACCCAAAAATATATATATTGTGGTTCATAACACCGTCAGTTCCGGCTTATGGCATGCATTATGTGCCGAGATTGAATGCGATAAGCGAAAGAGGGAAGATATACGTATTTTGTGAAGGGTTTCCTTTGTAAAGGGATTATAACGGGACAATGATGTGATGAAGGGTTTTGGAAGCTAGACAGACCCTGATGAGAATATGAATGAAGGGCTTAACAGGGTTATATGTGAGGGATTTGTTAAGGGGCTTTTACCATTTGTGAATGGAAGAGTCGGCTCTTCATAGAGTTAAAATCACTGGCATGAAAAGGATCATTCAGAGAGATGATATATCAGACTTATAAGGATCCCATTCAAAATTTTCTATTAGAGCATGTTTTAATAGGGTGGTAGTTTTGGCCACAACACCTTGATAAAGGTGTTGGTTTCTTTGAACAAGACACTTAGACATGTTTGTGGCACTATCAAATACAGATGAGTTTGCAGAAGCATAACCTATAGAAAAGTGTTTAGGATCTCCTCCTCCCAGTTTTTCTCTTAAATTTGTTTGTAACTTTGAATTCAAAACATCCTTCAAAAGAAACAATTACTTACAACAAAAGGGCTACAAACAAATTAAGCATATGATATCAACAATCTAAGCATGAAGTACTTTCAATTGAGATAAAAGGACACACAATACTGACAAATTGAACTTCTTACAAGGATCCACAATTTTCATAGATTAGATATTTCTTTCAATCCCAAATAGAGTGAATAAATTTAATACCTCTCTTGCATTCATAGTATTGCTTTGTGAGCATGTCATAACCACCTTTGACTGCACAAAGTTTTCCTATTCAAGAGGCTTTTTCCCCATGAGAATCCATGTTCACTATTCCTCTCAGAGATGAGTCCCATTTAACACTTTCTGCATTCCACTGGTTCATTGAATCCATTCCTACTACCTACTGGAGCATGTGCCTACGGGGCATTCTCAGTATATCATTTCCAGAACTTTCACTTG